>OU744725.1:56383074-56798074 GCA_916613615.1 Steromphala cineraria | reverse complement strand
GATGTTTTCTATTTACCTGACAGAATAAATCTTCTGCATCCTCGCACTCTGACAGAGTTCCAATGCATGGTATCGTGTGATTGTTGGCCATTATTTCGTCCCTTTGACTCAACCATTGAGCAAGATGCTGCTCCGTTGATTGCAACCCAGAGACTTCAGTTGAATATATATAAATTCTGAGTGCGATTATCCATACCATGACACATACAAACAAGAACCGTCGGGAAATCGTTGGATGTATGTTGTCAACAATGAAGAGCTGAAATTACACAGAATATAAAAGATATATATGTTTGCTTTAAGAAATATATATCGTATACGACCTCAACACATTCTTCATTGAATCTGAGCATGATATATAATCCTTACAAAAACACGTCACACGTGACACAAGCATTGTGTTCATTAAATTTTACTTTGGAACATGTCATTTAATTTCAATTTGGAACATGTCTTTCAATGTCACTGTCTAATATGTCATTCAATGTCACTGTCTAATATGTCATTCAATGTCACTATCAACAAGTCATTCAATGTCACAATCGAACATGTCATTCAATGTCACTTTCAAACATGTTATTCAATGTCACTATCAATCATGTCATTCAATGTCACTATCGAACATGTCATTCAAAGTCACTTTCAAACATGTCATTCAATGTCACTATCAAATATGTCATTTGATGTCACTATCGAACATGTTATTCAATGTCACTATCAAACATGTCATTCAATGTCCCTATCGAACATGTCATTCAATGTCCCTATCGAACATGCTATTCAATGTCACTATCGAACATGTCATTCAATGTCACTATCAAACATGTCATTCAATGTCCCTATCGAACATGTCATTCAATGTCACTATCAAATATGTCATTTAATGTCACTATCGAACATGTTATTCAATGTCACTATCGAACATGTCATTCAATTTCATTGTCTCATATGTCATTCAATTTCATTATGGAACGTGTCATTCAATATTGCCATCTAACATGTCGTCAATCAACTAAATAATGTAATGAAAGTAGAATATATAGCATAATAACGGAATATTATTGCTTATCGACACGACATAAATAATATTTTAAAGAGCTTATCAAGGATATGATACATAAAGACACTGGATATCAATAAGTGTAATCTTTTAATTAAATATAGGACCTTGTTTTGTAGATTGGTAGACGAAAAAATAAAAGGCGCAGTTATAATTTCTTATTATAGTATTACCTCTAACATCCCATTGAAAGGAATCTTCACGTTTTTCTTGCTTTGCTGATTTGAAGACATCATTTAACGGAAAGTAACTCCGTCTTCATACACATTCTATACTGAGAAGTGGCTCTAAGTTAGCAACAGCAACATATGTTAAGAGAATACAAACTAATTGACATCTGTTTCTTGATCATGTCAATATTGATGTTATCAATTTAATACATTGATATGTTAAATTGAACCCTTGTCTTGATTAGTGGAAGATCGATATAGAGATTTAATTGGGCCACACTTGTCGACCTAGTTAATAACAATATAAGTGTTCGTATGAAATAGCTGAATTTCTAATATTATACGAAGGTAATAATCCACCACGTGTTCCAAGAAGGGACAAAGTCAATCATACATCTAAGAATGGCTGAACTTTTCTGTATAAATACAGACTACATGCCTACAGTCTTAATTTACCTACATCCACTCTGTATGAAGTTCTTGTAGGCAGACGGGATATGAGGTTTTACCTACTAAATATTGAAAAGACATGAAGACCCATTTATCAACAAGAAAGGGTTAATTTTCTTACACAATAAAGTAAACCTGTTGTTTGAGTGTTGCAGGATATCATACGAATGTTTGGGTCAACCCTTCCCCAATTATTTAAAAAAGGGGTATCCTTTCGCCTCCTCATTAGTAGACGCCAGGGAACACGGTGCTGTAGGGTTAGCGTGCTGGCCTGTTACGCCAATGATCCGGTTTCGAATCCATATGGAGACAACATACATTTGTCACCTGGGCTTTACACTGCGTTATGTCATCGGGCAAGGTACTTCATCCACATTGCACTCATTCCACCCAGCTGTACAACAGGATACCCTAAGACGGAAGGTACGGGCTTTATAGTCGCTTAGTAACTGCTTTGAAAGTACAATTCCTTCAGGGTAATATTGTACAGCCAATGAGCAGTGCTTGCGCTGGATATTAGACTTGAAAAGTTGGGTATAATTATTATTTTTACCCTTCTATGCGGAATGGCACTCTTCTAGAAGTCAAAAGGACAAGCTGTCGCAGTGAGAGACTATCATCAAGTCTCAAGGAAGAGACCATAGACCACCTCGTGTGTCATAGGGTATAGGCATTCTCTCCCCACAGAGGCAGATCAAGTCATGAAATGTTGATACAGCCTCTGTTATATTACGCCAAAATCCGTTCCGGCAGTTTCCCCTGGCGGAAAAAAATTGCACCACCATTCATTTGAATTTCTGAAGCAAATGACACCGCTTTTCGCATGAAAAGGGTGGTTCATTTCACAATGCCTTTGCCATCATTTAGTAGCCAAAATAATTATTTAAGAACAGCGTCACTGATTGCACAACTAACTTTGATTGCCTCCAATCAGGCGTCTCCCATTCTATCCCACAAACTCTGCGTAATATAAGGATGTATCAACATTTCTTGACTTGATCTGCCTCTGTGGGGAGAGAATGGGGTATAGGGCGAAAGCACATAGACATAGACTTGACCGAATAACTTTGTTTAAGTTACTATGTATTGTTGCATTGTATGGATGTTATCTGCATTTAAAACTGAAGATAGATTGAAATCAGTGTTTACTTGATTAACAAATAAATCTAGGGCTCATCTTAAACTGAAAATGGTTTAAAATAAAATTCTTAATTTCGTTTAAATCATTTGATATCAAAAAGCTATATTATATATACATTGTCAGGATAGTGTATATGAATTATTAAGGCTATTTGATAAGAAATAAATAATTTTTAAATATAAGACGTCATTCGACATCTCATAGCAATATATTCTAAACTTCCCCGACAGTCTATAAACTGCCGTGCACATTATTTGGTCTATTTGAGTGAGACATTCCACTCTCTCTGCCCATAATAGTTCCAAGCCGGAAACGCTAGTCACCAGAAAAGCCATGTTTATTTGTCCAATGGGCAGGTGCTGGCAATAAGCGAGATTTGAACACATCCCCAGAGGAGAAATATATTACGTAATGATGCACTTATAATTTCTGCCCATTATATTCCTTTTATCTAATTTCATCGAATTAGTAATTTTTTATATATGTAAGATGATACTTGTTTTAACCATTAACCCGGTACCCGCCTATATGGATCAGGCTGGTTATTGATAAGGTACTCACGGAAATAGAAATAAAATGGTCAATTCTTTTTATGAACACAGTTCCTGAAGCATCATTTTTTTCGACGAGAAACATTTAAAAAATTTATTAAGCTAATTATGGCAATATACATGTATGTTTTTTTTTTCATTTATATAGCTTGCAATTACTTTGACTTTAGTTTGCATAAAGCTACACATTATTTTAGCAAAGGTAACATCAATGTATTCAACGAAACATACTTTTCAAGGAGCTCAATCTGCACGTTTTTTTCATGGCGGGGTATAAATAAGTTCAATTTGCACGCTTTTTACGTGATTGGTTCATGGCGGGGTATAAATAATTTATCATCCATCTCAAGAGGGTGATATCAGTAGTTATCCAGGGTCACGTGAACCAATCAGAGATCGAGATTCTTACATGAGGTAGGATAATGGCATTTATTTCTTTATTAATCGACTAATGTAAGTGATTCTTACAGAAGTTCAAATAACTAAGTTTTTCCCAACCAAGCCTTTGTTCTGGTAAAACTGGCCAAAATTTTCATATTTTCAATACATTTTGAAACCTTATATAGCTTACATCACTCTAAGCAATGCGCGTGACATTAAACCTGAAACGCTCTTTTCATCTGAATTTGGAATTGAACGTGCGTTGCCACAACAACTCTGCAATTGACAACACAAGTCATGGATGAACTCGTAAGAATAGTAGTTTGTAACACGCGTTCAAACCACGTTCTTTTTCAATTATTTTATGATTTTTTAAATCTTATGAGATAGGAATAGTAGAGGACCTAAGATATAGAATTATTGTACACTAAGCAATAAATTTTAACGGACGGTACTGAGATTACAAATTATTTACATACAATATCTTGCATCAGAAACATACATTTCGACTTTAAAATAATTTCGAAGCGTGAAAATGACCCGTTTCTCTCTCCTGTAAATTCCTAAATTTCGGGGGATTTTACAAAAACTGTCTGAAACAAAATTTGGGAAAAACCATTGTTAATGAATATTTAGAATACAAATACCCAGATAGTTCCAAATAAAGAAATAATCGACGAAAAGCATATTATTTCTATTTCCGTGAGTACTAAAGTAAAACGACAGCATAAAGGCACTTTTGGGACTCAAAATGCTGGCAATAGTTTGTCTTTATACATGTATATATATCATACTTCTTTATCGTCACAGTACAGATACATTACGTAATCTTGCTATGGTTTTTGCTGGTATTTATTTCATTTACACATTTATTTCAATTTCACGAATTGCAACTTCAATTTATTTGTTGCAGTAGTTTCAATTTAACACTTAACTAAAAAAAACCTCCTGTTTCCTCCGTCCTTAAACATGCAAAACTTGCTCCCGCTCCAAGCAACGGTAATGTATTCAACGCTTAAAGGGGCAGTAGCACAGTTTTTGAAAATTTTATGTTTTAAAAATTTCAATGATAATTGTACGTTAATGCTAAATGAATTATGTTGATATGGCCAAAAATATCATAACACAAATTAATCATCAATAGTCAGAGGGCAAAGTATAAAGATTCACATAAAATCCATTGGCAGCCATTTTGTGTGAACACCTTTAATTCAGTTTGTGTTAGAAAAAGGAATCGCATGGCTAAACTTTACATTATATATTTGGATTATTACCACTCAATTTAGTTTTAATACATTGTCTTACGACCATTAATTTTCAATTTCCCGACATCACCTTATATTTCCCCTAAAAATGTGCTACTGCCTCTTTAACACTCGTTGCTTGTGCGTTTTCCAATGTTATACAGTTGGCAAACTGTTTGTCGGAATCAGCAGTTTTTGAAAACGACATACCGGTAACCTAATTTCAATAAATGGCGTGGCTTGATTTATTCCTTGATACATAAGATACATGATTTCTATCACAATTTTAATTAGGTGTTTACCAAATGATTGTTTTGTTAACAAGTTTTATAAGAATGTTCTCAAAATTAATTATTAATTAGTCACTCCGAAGTTATCATGACATATCCGAATGATTGACATGGGTTTATGGTTTAATTCCAGAAACAAAACAAGAGAATTAGTGAGCAAGCTCACTTTTTATACCCCCGCTTCCCTAAGTGATTATAGAATCTAAGATACAACTACACTTAGTAAGGATTCCTACAAAATTGCAAAACTGTTTTAATTTGTTTAAAAGTCAATGAAATTGCAGATATAGACTTTCTGATTGCATGTAAGCTATATAAGCTCTTATGAAACTAACAATGTCTTTTTCAGACATTTATGATTCTTATATAGTAATTTTTGTATTAATAAAATTTTCAATGTCCTTTCAATGTGACTGTATCATAAGAAAGAAGTTAACCATACAAAAATACTGAGAGTACATCGAATGGCTCATCTGAACAAAAAATATCAGAATTAAGAGCGGAACAAAAATGACTTCCTCAAAGAGTCACTTTTACAAGAAAGAAATCGAAATCTTAAAATAATAATGAAATTGGTCTGACTGAAATATACAAAAGGCATATCTAGGGACCATATCCATTACATATATACAGTTTTATCACATTGGAAGAAATAGTATCAGTGTTATGAGCGGAAGAAAATGACTTCCTCAAACAGTCACTTCTACAACAAAGAAGTCTAAAATCTAAAAAAATAATGAGGGCATCTGACCAAAATATACAAAAGGCACATCTAGGGACCATAGTGATTACACATATGAAGTTTCGTGACATTTGAACAAATAGTATTTGAGTTATGAGCGGAACAAAAAGTGTGACGGACGGACGGACGGACGGACGGACGGACGGACGGACGGACACGCTGACCGCTATATACCCCCGACTACTTCGTAGCGGGGGTATAAAGAAGAGGTATAAAACTGATTCGATATCTTTACAATATGGAAATATGTTTGATTAATATATAAATGATAACGCCAAGTGAAGGCTCAGGTTTACGCATTTTAGTAATAACCAAAATTGTTAACCACCATTGCATCTCTTATAATAATAAAATTATCTTTAATCGACATGTCAATTGCTTAAATGGTAGAATTATTTGTTACGAATTCTTTTATTTATAAAACATGCATGTCATTGCACTTTAAGGGGGCAGTAGCCTTATTTGATTAAAAAGAAAAAGCCTTTAAAGGGGGAGTAGCACATTTTCTGAACATTTTATATTTTCAAAATTTCACTTTTAATTGTACGTTATTGCTAATTGTATCATTTTGATAGTGTAAAAATTCTCATTACACAAATCAATCATCCATAGTCAGAGAACAACGTGTAGGTATGTACTGTACGCATGTATTAATGGATGTATGTATGCTCGTAAGCCTGTATGTTTTTAAATATGTATTGATATGGATTATTGTGAGGTGTGTGTGTGGGTGTGTTTTATTTATTTATTTTTTTTTTCTCTCCATTTATATGTATTACAGTGTAATATGTGATCCTAATGTATTGTCTCTTGTAGCCTTTTGGCGGCTTTTACATTTTTAATGTATGCATTATTGAAATATTTTGAATGTAAGGGATGAGACAAAAATAAACAATTTCTCTCTCTTCTCTCTCTATAAAGATTCACATAAAATCCATTGGAGGCCATTTTTGTGTGAACACCCTTAATTAATTTTTGTGTAAGAAAACGGGATCTCATGGCTGAACTTTATATATTTATATTATTATTATTATATATTTGATGTATAACTGCTTCATTTAGTTAAAATCCAGTCTTTCAATTGGAACCATTTATTTTAATTTTCCTGACATTATCTGATATCCCCTAAAAACATGCTACTGCCCCTTTAAACGAGCTTAACATGGTTTATTAAGCTACAAGAATCCATTTCCATATCTCAAATGATTAAAAGGTGCACTAAATGGCTTTCGCTTTATTCCTGATAAGTCTACTATAGACTATCAATAATTTTAATTCTGTTATAAAATATTTGCCCTTTTAATTAGATACATTTGCCTACAAGTACAAATTATTTGGGAACGTTAAAGGAATAAAATTTAAAAACCCACGTGGTACTTTCCCTTTAAAGGAATCAAATTTGAAAAAAAGGCGTGGTACTGCCCCTTTAAGACCATATGTACGAGTCACATTAGGAGACAAGTTCGCCTCTTCCGTTCCGGAAGGCGACTAATAACAATGTAGATATGCACGTACATATGTGCAAGATGTTGCCCGTGTCGACCGGTGTGTTAACTCAGCTAATGCTATCAGTAACACGTTTCCTCGGTACATATCACCTTTAGTACCTTTGTAGTGTACAGGTGACCACGTGTTGAATGATACCTGGACGTGGTCAACACGTGCTGCACGTGTTTGGTATCATTAGAAGATATTTGTGAGATATATAGGCTATCCCAGCCGAGAACCTCTGGTTTTGAGTGTGCGATTGAACTTTGGTTTCTCTTGAGAGAAAGAAATAACTTTTATCAACTTTGAAAGTCTGAAATCAAATCCTTCTCTCTGCCAAAAAATATATAAATTTATGTAACATACAAAATTTAATTCCAAAACTGAGTAAATATCAAAAAATTCTACAAGAAATATATTTGGTTATAAATACATTTCCAAAAGAAACAATAAAATGACTGCATTCAACAGCAAATGGAAATCACTAATCCCAATATTCAAGAAATGATATTATGGCTTTAACCTTTTAAGTTCATATCATTTATTGTAAAACTTGAAATATTTCATGTATAATATACTTCTTATATGCTGTGTAACCCTTGGGAACCAATAACATTTTTTTTAAAAAGATATGATAATGCTCTTTTACCAAGATCAGATGGTTAATGGGAATAAACGTCAATAGACTTGTGAATCGCTGAGCACTTGCAAAACAGCATTCATTACCCATATTGATTTTAAAATTCCATTCAAAACATATATATGCCAAATGTTATCAAGGATGTTGAAAAAATGCTTTATATAGTATTTAAATGTACATTGGTTGCCAAATTATGCCATGGACTTTTCAAGGAATTCATAAAACAAAATTTATTTAGGAGTTCGTCCTCGATCGAAATCCGGACAATGTGGTGCGGCTTTAGCGTCAGTGGAGGATTCTTTCGGTTTAAGTCCTCCCTTTTTTAATGTTTTTGTAACCATTACGAACCCCAGAGTGAAGTTACACATAATATCAGCGAAAAGCACGTTTCATTAAAAAACGGAGTATGACCTTTATCATAAGAACATATAAGATCCACTGGGAGATTGCGTATGTCGATTTCATAGTAAACAACATGTGTTTATGAGGGTTATGCCGGAGGGGATACTTAAAAACTGATAATAGTTAACGAAATGGTGCTAATTAATCAACTGGGGATACTTTGAATGCAACGGAGAGTTATGTCAATGTACGATCTGGGTTAATTGAAAAGGGAACGTTGGTTGTCATTATTTGTCTGTTACGATAAAGTCAAGTTTAGTGATGTCATCGGATTTCAAGAAAGGTAAATTTGTTCTTAGAGGGCAAGTCATTGACAATTGAAGACATTAGGATTTCATGATAACAACTTTATATTGTTACATATGGTAGAGGTTCCTTACAAAATTATAACTTGCTATGCATTGATATGTACATACATTAAAATAAGTTTTTACTTTTATTTTGTCTTTCTTGGCTTCACAAAAACATCGCAGTGTTGCCCTCCTTGCAAATTAATGGCATTAAAACCAATTGCAGTAAAACTTATCAGGGGCCACATGGCCACCAAAGCTATAAATTATAACCCTCACTTATCTGGCTTTTGATGCCCTGGAGAAGAAGATGAATATAGGTTTAAGGGCGTGGCTCCTATGGCCCTTATCAGGGACCAGAGAGTCACCAAAGCTATAAATAATAATCCTCACTAGTCAAGGAGTATGTACACAAAGTTTCAGTTTTCTAGGCCTCTGGAAAAGAAGTAGAAAGTGCAAAAACTTTACGGACGGACGACAGGCGCCGGACACCATGCCATGCCATAAACCAATCGGGCCTTTCAGGCCATATGAGCTAAAAATTAGCAATCGTATGCAGTTGTAGGTAAATAACGATTTTCAGGAATTTAAGTTACAGCATGTGAACATTCCTGCTATATGGGTTGTTTCACACACATGCAACATATTCTAAATTTTGTAAACAATTTTGCTGACGTAATGCATTCAAATTGTGACAACTTAAGGATGTGTAAGGAAATAAGTAACATATATATGGAGTTGCATATAAACATTTTCCTAGTAAGTGCATAGATTTTTCATATTTAAAAGTTCACCATGTGTTTTATCAAAAACAAATGCAATGCGAAACATACGGATCTCAATTGTTTTACCACTTTGGTTCTGTTGTAAGTTTTTGGAACATAACTGTTAGTCTGAAACGAACAATAATCAAAATGTTTTGGTTAAATGTCAAGATATTTAATTTTCTTTGATTTAATGCTCATATTATAAATGAGTCTACTGACCGTTACTTACATCCATGGCAAGAAGCCTAACGATATCAATATTACTGAAGAGATATATTTTATTATAATGAGTAAGTGAGTAGGATTAAACGTGCTGTGATGTAGATCTTTATTTATAATCCCCGAACCAGATAGATAGGTTAATGGTTTATAAATGTAATACAAAATATTTTCTGGTATATTAAATATCTTGGAAAATAATAAAGAAAAAAAATCTAGAAATAATATTTTCATAATTAACTGATAAAATTGAGATTTGACAATTTATGTTATTTGACCAAAAATACATTTAGATCGTTTAAGATAGCGTTTTATTTTAATCTCTAAGTGTGATTGTTTCAATCCCATAAATGCATATTTGAAGTTACAAGAGAAAGACCACTTGAACATGTTTGTTTGATTAGGTTGTAAATAGGAAACATGACGTACTCTTATGTAAACCACACGTATCAAGTCGACTTCAGTAGCCGTAGGCGTGTAGGAATAATGAGCAAATCAAAAACATCCCAAATGTAAAACATCAACAAACTTTGTAGTTTTATATGAGATCAGATATCTAATCACATAACACAATATGTCTAAAGTAACAAATTTCTGTTCCTTAAGATAAAAAAAATCCCCAGGTGTTGTGGTTTATCCAGAAGAGATGGTTATTGGTTACACAAACGAGATTCTGAGTTCATTGTTTCCAGCACTGGCTTAAGCAGACCCATAGGTGCTAAGCATACGAACTAAGGTAGGCTGCCGAGGTAGGGTTGACATTTGGTGTAAGTCACGTGATCGGCGTGTATCAGTAACAGACTGACGTGATTGGGTTCGAGAAGCTGAAATCTACAGCAGCAACTGTTAAATAAATACTTGCACAACTCGCAAACAATACAGTTTACATGGAATAAAATTCTGGGTCAGACAATTTTGTAGAGTGGCCACGTATACATATGGGGACGCGTTGTTTGGTAAGAGAAGGCAGTCTGCGATTAGAGACTCATTGCACTAACTCTGAGCAAGGAGTCTCAGTCTGAGAAGAGACTCAGCACATAGAGTCTGAGGAAGACGCCCAATCAGACACTCCTGAGTCAAGAGGAACTAATCTGAAGAGACTATAGAGTGAAAGCGAAAACTGGCATCTTAGAATCATAACGCCAGAGTAAGGGCTCCAAATGCCCTTTACCAAATCCGTCGTCACTCAGGCATCAAAGGCAGAGCGTGCTTGCGGTGGAGGAGTTGTTGACATCTGACTCTTGGAGGTAGAGGGGGCGTTCCTAGTTCACTGGCAGGTCTAACGCTCGGCTACTCTACATCTGGTCTACAAGTGGATTACCGCAAACATGGATCTACATATACTGAATAGATTACTCGTAATTTGTGTCCTTGTCATCGTCTGTGTTAATGTGAGTTTACAGCAGTATTACGATTATGACAACGTCGACGACGGACTGACCCCGGCACCCCGATGGCGTCCCCAACCAACCCCTCCCCCTCGGAGGGGCAGAGGTAGGGGGAGGGGGAGGGATGACGAGCGACGGAGACAGTTGGAGGCAGAGAGGGAAAGACGGAGACAACTGGAAGAAGAACGACGAAGACAGGACATGGAGAGACGAAGAGAGAGGGAAGAAAGAGAGAGGGAAAGGGAACGAGAAAAAGAGAGGGCAAGACAGAGACAGAGGTCGAGATACGTCCGTACGACCCTCCAACCTCCTCCAACGACGACAGACTTTCTCCCCGACACCGACGGACAGACAGACAACTGCGGATGTCCCCGGAACGTGGAGTACTCCCTCAACAGCCTCAACAACTACGTGACGACGTCTTCAGAGGACAACAAGAATACTCTGGAACGGTTGAGTAAGTTGGAGAAACAGATGCAGGCGATCCAAGAGCTGATTGAGTCTGTGAGTGACGACTCAGAGCGATGGAAGGCTAGTCTCCGATTCCCTGGACTCACGGCCCTCAAACGTCCCACAAGCATCTCTCTCACCACAGACGGTGTTATGTCCGAGGAAACTTTTAAAGGTGGGTTCTTGTGATTTGCCTCCGTGAGGTTTTGTAATGACATTTTAATAAATTTAAACATTACACTCATGGGCATAGAGTGAAGAAAGTAAGTAGCGAAAAAAACTGAAACACAACGAAACCAACCTAAATAATTATTAATCTCAAAGGTTCAGTAGCACGTTTTTTGATAGTTTTATATTTTAAAATTTTCTCTGATAATTGTAAGTTCATGTTAAATGTATTAAATTGACAGTGTCAAAAATCTCATTACACAAGTCAATCATCTATAGTCAGAGGACAAAGTATGAAGATTGACTTAAAATCCATTGGCGGCCATTTTTGTGTGAACACCTTTAATTCATTTTTGTAAGAAAAAGGAATGGCATTGCTAAACTGAACGTTACATATTTAAATTATTACTGCTCCATTTAGTTTAAATACATTGTCTTTCAGTTGGAAACATTAATTTTCATTTTCCTGACATCACCTTATATTCCCCCTAAAAACGTGCTACTGCCCCTTTAAAAGCAGTTTTCATATGTTTTTTAAAAGGCAATAAACAACGATTTTTTTCTCTTTGAATATACAAGAAATGAGATTAATTAGGACCTTTTCTTGTTTAATAAGTTCTGACTCGTCGACGAATACATTATGTCGACAGCATTCCCCCCATCTTATCCATTTGTTATCATTTAATGCAAATTATTTAGTCGAAAACCATTTCGACATTGGAATTTTAGAATCCCATGTGTAATTGAAGAAATATGAAAATATTGATATCACAGGTTATTTACTGCAAAATTAATTTCGTTAACCTTTATTTACAAATCATATCCTTTTCAAAGGCAGTTAAAATTTACTTTATCAAGGTGAAGTATTTTGTGAAGATCTATGTAAAAAAAAGTTGTTATTTTTCTTTTGCCATTTGGTGTATTTCATAAGCAAATACCTTTTCAAGTGTAACGTTAGGGTTGATTAGCGAACGTCTTTATTTGTAGAACACAGCATTTTCATTTTCCTTTCCTAAATCAATTTGTACGTTGATAATATCTATACTGTCTTATTTAACAGCACGTTCTTCAATTAAACACCTTTTTAGCAAATTTCGGTCAAAAAGTCAATATTGATCAACGTTATGTTTTTACTCAATTAAATTCTAAAATTATTATTTTAGAAGATAATTAAGACATTTTAGTTTTGCATCTAGGACCCCAGTGCTGTATATATCCTTGTAAAATATGTTCATCATATCTTATTGGTATAATACTTCAGTATGTGACAGGAAAATGATATTCTTCATCTACATGTACTCTAAAAAATATATTTTTTTGGTACAATATTGCTTGAATAGCTAGATTCAAATATTACATGCTATTTGTACTTAGTTTAAAGGTAGTTAAACAATCTTTTGGAAAGCAGTTACAAAGTATCATTTTGAAACAAATCACGTATTTAGAAAAATTAATAACTGTTATCCAATTTATGAGCTTTTAAATCAATCAAACAATTAAGCAGTTCTGAAATGCGTAATTGATGGTTTCACAAATATGTTTTTGTTTCGCCAACTACTGTTGTCAATACTGTTAGATTGTAACATGTTATTAGTGTTGATAAATACAGTTTCCACTTACATACATCTAGAAGTGACGTCTGTTTAATTAAAAACATTCTTAGGTTATGTCTACGACATTTCAAATCCAACAGAAAAACATTGATTGTATATATTAAGTTTTAACGGAACGATTATATGGTATGCTAAAAACCTGATTTTGTAATGAATTTGGGGGCAAATTGTCCAATTGATGAAGGAAAGGTCTTTTAATAAATGATGAAATTGAGATAAGAAAAGAGAACTAAGAAAAGAGATGAATTGTCCATAACGTTTTCACTTAAGCAAAGCAAGGACAAGTGTATCAAATAATTATAGTTTTTTTGCTAATAGAGGGGAATTTCGGTAAGATAGAAAACAAACTTTTTAATCACATTTTCCCCATATAAATCCTGCTCAGATGGGTAACAAATAAAACTTATAGCGTTATGGTCTAATTGAAAAAAGCAGATGTTATTGGTTAGACGTTGACACGAAGAAGCGTTATAACGAGATTCTAATGATAAATGAAGTATATACTTTCCTTTCTATTTAGATCTATTAGAGTATTTTTAGAAGACTATTACGATTGCGTCGATTTTTATTGCAAAATACCAATTCATTAGATATGTATTCGTGATTTTTTCTCACAAGTTTTAGTTAATTAATTAGAAAGACACGCATTGGCTAGTGGATGCAACACTTATTCACCAAAGAGATGAAGCTAACAACTATTACGTTTGCCAAAGAGCGTCATAAATCATCATGACATATCATTTTCATTGCTTCATCTCTTAATAAATCTAGCACATAGAATAACAAGACATAAATACATCACTGGTTAACTCACAACTTGTATGTATCTCATCTTAATAAGTATCTCATAATGTTGATATTTAGGTTTCAATTTTATTGCATGAATATAATATTTTGATTGTGGGAAAAGATATCTGCCAACTTTGGCATTTAAAAATGTCATATTTCTTCGAATTTCTTCTTTATCAATGTAATGTTAACACATATATGTGACTAATGCACGGACCATGCGCATCTCTAAATATTACTGATACTCAAGATATGTACCAATAAGTTCTAAAAGGCCGGAAGTTTGTATTTAATCCACATGAACTCGACAATAAACAAAATATGAACTTATCTCATACATACAATGTGATGACCAAAAACGGCAGCCGTTGTGGTAATTGCGACAGCAATGTTGAAATACAGTGTATACGAAATCAGTAAAGTTACAGCAAGGATTTTCATTGCTATGAAAATTCTTGGTTACAGGTTAATCTTAGTAAAGCATCAAAACAGATATAAATCGTTCTAGACCCACCACAAGGAAGACAATAAAAACGTCTTTGCTATCTGCCCCAGTATAAGATCCTATAAATCTCGAGAGAATGTATGTTTTCAATTCTAGTAGAGAAACCTGATCGCAATTGTACAAAAGCCTCCCAAACGTTCGTCTAAAATTCCACTGCTTCTGTTCCCCAATTTGCTGACAGTTCAGTCTGCACCGCAAACCGGAAGTACAGAGCCATGATTTCAGCCCGTGGGGAGAAATATTCCCCAGAATTCCTTGCTTACATCCGTGCTTGCTGCTAAATCCTTCCATATTGTCACCATATGATATCGCATATATACCATGCCGTGTTGTGGAGATCAAGCTCGCGACCGCCTACACTGTAAGGAGCTTAGAGTCAATTAGTCATCACACCGACTGTAGTTTGTTGAATCTTGACATAAACATAACCTTTTGAAAAGTAAGTCTGGATTTGAAGTGAACTACATAGCTTCTTTCTTATATTTGTGTATATAATCGTCTAAGAATTATCATGACGCCTACACTGTAAGGAGCTTAGAGTCATTTAGTCTATCACACCGACTGTAGTTTGTTGAATCTTGACATAAACATAACCTTTTGAAAAGTAAGTCTAGATTTGAAGGGAACTGAGGCTTTTTTCTTATATTTGTTTATATAATCGTCTAAGAATTATCATGACGCCTACACTGTAAGGAGCTTAGAGTCAATTAGTCTATCACACGGACTGTAGCTTATGACATTTTTGACATTAATAACACCGTTTGAAAAGCAAGTCTGAGGCTTCTTTCTTATATTTGTTTATATAAGCGTCTGAGAATTATCATGACGCCTACACGGAAAGGTGCTGAGTCAATAATCTCTTACTGCACGTGGCAACCAGAAGTATGATTATACTATACTATACTGGGGTACTACTAATTATCTGTAAAGCGCCAATATCCAGCTCAGAGAGTGCAGCTCAAAGGTGCTATGGTTTTCCCTCGATCATTGGATATCAGTCTTCATGACATATCTTCTACCATCTCAACTCCCGGGGAAGCATACAACACGTAGTCATGTGACGTACAGAGTTAATATCACTCTCAATTCTTACCAGGTACCCATTTACAACCGAATGGACTGGGACACTTAGTCACAGTATTTGTCCAAGTCTACTGCACGTTGCTGTACCCGCAACTAGGTGTCTGCACGTGTTCATGTTTTATATGCAGTTGCATTGTCAAAACAAGCGAAGTGTTTGTGATATCTTGTAGTGATATGATCCAATAGGGGAACTCTTGTTTTGAGGCAATAATCACTTTGGTTGTATTGGTGTCAAAAATCATTCAATAAAAACCCTGCACCAAAATATGTTGTAACCTACGACGTTTAAAGGGGCAGTAGCACGTTTTTAGGGGGAATATAAGGTGATGTCAGGAAAATGAAAATAAATGGTTCCAAATGAAAGACAATGTATTTAAACTAAATGGAGCAGTAATAATTCAAATATATAACGTAAGGTTCAGCCATGCGATTCCTTTTTCTTACAAAAATGAATTAAAGGTGTTCACAAAAAAATGGCCGCCAATAGAATTTATGTAAATCCTCATACTTTGTCCTCTGACTATGTGTGATTGGCTTGTGTAATGTGATTGTTGACACTGTCAATATAATACATTAGGCATTTAATTACAAAATTAGTAAAAGTATATATGCAAAGTTTTGATTGCTAAAAAAACATGTATTGAGCTTTTGACACTCAGATATGATATAAATGATAAAATATCCGATATCAAGAACTTATTTTGTTCAGTATATTTTGCATGCAAGTTTGAACAAAAACTACAGTATTTCAAAATTAGATTTGATGGTTACGTATCTGTAGTTCCACTTTGTGCAAGACGTTCTATTTGTTCTTTTCTTTTCAATACTAAATTCAAAACTTACAGTTGGTAAACAATTTATATGTAAATGAAAGGACGTGTAATAAACAAAAGTATTTGATGAAAGTTTACAAAGAATATGTTAACAGCGTATGCAGAAATGAGATAGACAATTGCATAAATATGAATTACATAACATAGAGGTATATTGTAAATAGAATGAATAATCGGCATGGATTGTAAAGATGAACTAAACGTGTTTGCATTTGGGATTCCTTTAATTGTCAGACAGACAGACATGTTTATTTAATGTGTAAAAAACATTCATGAATACTTGCACACTGAATAAACATGTCTGTCTTAATTGAATCAACTTGAGAGAAGCCATAGCGGATATGATTCTATTAATGCAAAAATACGAAAGTATTAATGCTTATACGCCTAAACGGATCAACTTTAATATTACACGGCAAGTTTCAAGTTTCATAGTACGGATGGGACGCATATGCGAATATAATTTTTCCGTTGATTTGAATTCATTGAAATAACATATTTTCTTCAGATTATCAGATAATTTGATTCTCTAGCAAAGTATAGGCTCATGAAGGTTTTAAATTGAAGCACACATATGGTTTGAGTTATAATTTTTTTTACAAATCTTTAATTTCTTTTGGTGGAATGTAAAAGATCGTCCTTACAGAACTCATGTCATGACTCATCTTCCTACGCAGAGCCTAAAAGGACGGTTTCCAAACTGTCATTTTATGCCTTGCTGCAGAGACTTTACTTTTCTGTGCTGCTATAGTGCCCGGGGCCCCCTACAGACTAGAGAGCAAGCACAGAAAACTCAAGGCTATGCTGCAAGGCATAAAACTGCGTAGGAAGATGGTCATGGCTCTAAAAGAACACAGAGTCGTCAATATGTCATTAAAACAATTCTCAGCGTTTTCGAAAGTACTATAATAAAATTATACATAAAAAGCGCCGTGTAAATGCCTTTAAAAATCAGCCTGATCAAACTGACTTTCAAAACAACATCATAAAAACTTTAAGCCATAGATCTTCTTAACAGCATCATCATACCGACTTCAAGGGGACTTTTTCACAGTAATATTTGAACGTCTTTCAGGGAACTTCCGGAAATTAAACAACTGACTTATAACATCATTTGCAATCTTACTTAAATGCATTTATAAAACTAATTTATCTTAAAAACATCTACTGAAACACATTAATCTTTCAAAACGTTATTTGTAAACAATCATAACTATATTGTTTTAAGCTGACGTTCAAAGAACCTTAAAACAAAATCGTTTAACCAATTATTTAGGACTTTTGAAAGCATTATTGAAATTACTATAAATATACAGAACGTCATACGTGTGCATTTGGGTCGTTTGTATTGAACCAGTAGATGTCATGGACGCGGAGGAACAACGAGTTCGAAGAACGAGTTGTTTCTCCGCGTCCATGACATCTTCGAGTTCAATACAAACGACCCAAATGCACACGTATGACGTTCTGTATTTATTATATACTCTCTTTTTAACCTTTTTAAAAGTAATTTTGAATTGCTTAAATAATCCGAGACGTCGCACTGCGCATTGATACATAATGCAAAGAAGGCGAGTACCTATGACAAGCTCGACTGATGATTTGATACCTCAATTATCCGTTTATTTTCTCATTACTTTGCGTAGTTAAACGTAAGAGGCAATTTTCTCAAGTGTGAAAACTAAATACAGTGATAAAAGGTTATCCTTAGTAATTATTTATAAGTTCTGAATATGATAAACGTAAGTTCTGGATTCCGAGCGACGGAATCCTTTCAACCGACGTCACCATGGAAATGACGTCATAATCGTTGTAGGCTATGACGTCATAGGGCCAAGTGTCGCCGGCGATGTTCTCTGAGTTTTGTTAAGGATTCCTATTTTATAGTGATTTGCAGTTTCTTTACTAACGATAACACTAGTTTCTCACTTTATTATTCTTCAATATCATATTAAAAAGTAGGGTTGTTACAAATGCAGTTGAGATACGTCAAATCCGGTGTTCTAATAAGGAAAATGATTGTTACGGCCGGAAAGTTGCGAGAATAGCCGAAGCTTGAAAAAAGAAGAACCGGCAGGCGTGCAATACGGATTCTGGAGTGCAATACGGAATTTGAAGACGTATTCCGTATTGCACCCTTGTATTACTATCCTAAGATTACATAGATAGTATTATATGGGTATTTTCATATCACATTCGGTATCAGCCCGAGACCCCAATATCAGCCCGAGAGCTTTAGCTCGAGGGCTGATATTGGTCGAGGGCTGATACCGAATGTGATATGAAAATACCCATATCATACTATTTTTATCATATATACTTACCAAACAAACTACAAAAATAATTGTCTAACATTTTTTAAACTTTAATTCATAACATTAAAACATGTGGCTGATTTTATCCGTTTTGATAACTAACATACGGTAATACCAATAAACATTCAGCTCCCGAGCCTACGCCTCTTGCGACTTTTGAGTTCATTTAATCTGTGGTTGAATTTCCAAACTGGAAAGAAAGGTTGAATTAAAAATCAAACTGACAAATCCTATCCGCAAGTGACTTCAGCGTTTTCGCGATGTCGGCCACGTTCTAACGTCAGCTGTACAAAGGGAGACAACTCTAAATTCCTCGCGACTTCGATCTATTTTTTGCGTTCGTTGCCTAGGGTTCCAGGTTCAAGTCCCTTGACGACGGGCTGATACAGGTTTTTGCCCTTGACGACGGGCTGATACAGGTTATCTGCCCTGCGGGCTGATACAGGGTGCTTGACGAAGGGTGTATCGTACATTCAAAATCTCTGTATTTATAAGCAAGTATATGATAAATGAGTATATATAATAAATGCTTTTATCATATACTTGCTTATAAATACAGAGATTTTGAATGTACGATACACCCTCCGTCAAGCACCCTGTATCAGCCCGCAGGGCAGATAACCTGTATCAGCCAACGCTGCAGTCACTTGTGGAGTTGTCAGCTTGATACAAATTAATTTTCCATTTTGGAAATTCAACCCGAGAGAAAAATTAACTCAAAAGTCGCAATATAGGCGTAGGCTCAGGAGCTTTGACTATCGGTATGTCTCAGTTCACGTTAAGCAAAATTGATACCATCAGCCACTCAGTTAATGTTATGAATTAAAGTTTGAAAATGTTACATTTATTGTTGTTTTTTTTTTTGTAAATATATATGATAAAAATAGCATGACATGGGTAATTTCATATCACATTCTGTATCAGCCCTCGACCAATATCAGCCCTCGAGCTAAAGCTCTCGGGCTGATATTGGGGTCTCGGGCTGATACAAAATGTGATATGAAATTACCCATATAATACTATCTATTTATTCGAACAACAATATCACATTAACTTTAGATTGCATTTTAATCTTGATTTCTTCAATTGTCTTTCAAGCCATTAGAATTTTAAAAATAAATTCAAGACTCTTATTAGAAATTAGAAAACTAAAACGGATACTTATTGAAAGAAAGCAGGTTCTAGTATCAGGAAAGTATGGTTTATGTAAGGATTTTAAACAACATAATCCAAGAAGTTGATTATCCATAACAACTTGTTCTTCTTCATTGTCTAAGGAAATTTTCTGAATTTCGCGGTTAAGTAAAGCATATCAAACGAAATATTTTTTTAGAGTGTGTCAATATCAAGGAAATAAATCTAAGAAAAAGGTCAAATATACGGTAAAGTGTAAAAATATTAATAATTTCGTTTTTAATAAAATGATGAAATATATCATAGAGTCTACAATAATCGTCTAAGAATTTAATAATATCGAGACATAGTCGGGGTGACCTGACATTAGCCAACGTTATATCATGATCAAAATATTTCAGGGTTATCCAATATTTTATCAAAATATTATCAAACAGTATTTACGCTGACATAAGATTTATCACAGCAACTTTACACGCAGTTCATTGAACCATTCCCGCCCAAGATTTCTAGAACATGCCAATGCCGTGAAAACGCCCTCAACAAAATGTACAACCCCTGATATATATGCCGTTCTTCTTTATACCTATGATAGAGGCCAAATGTTTGCGCTTCGTGTTGTTTTCACTGCATGAATGACATCTGCACGTGGTTGTAAATGTCAGATGTAGATTTCAGTGTATGCACGTGCTGGAAATACATGAGAGTGCGCAGTGACATGCTTCTTGTGTGTTTGTTGCAGACTGCCAAGAAGTGCTCGATCGGGGCCATTCTGAGCGCGGGATTTATAACATAAACCCGGAAGGGGCAGCCTACAGTTCTCTCGCTTTCTGCCAGGATGGGTGGACTATTCTACAGAGGCGGTTTGACGGTACCACCGATTTCTATAGGTACAAACATATGCAATTATAACCATTTAAATATTTATTATTTATTTGTCGTACCATCTAAAATATGATGTGTTTACAAAATTCTTTCATCGGTACATTTTAGTATAATTACACATCCTATTTACTGGACAAAACTCCAAAAGCGTCAAATTGATCTTAATTTATTTTTCTGAAAATGTACATTCTGTCTTGCTTACATAAAGATTGAAGATTGAAAACAATCATGGTTTATCAATGATATGCTACTTGCAGTATTCATTTTTGTGATACAATAAATATCTAAATTCGTGGCGACACATGGCTGATTTCTTTATGAAATTTTTAGTTTCAAATATATGTTTTATATACTTTAATGTATTTATCCCTCGCATTTAGAATACTAATAAGTAATTGATAAAATCATATAAAAAGAAAAGGGAACAATTTCAATAGATATATTATATTGTCTCTGAGAATAAACACTTTAAAAGTGACCCTAACTAGTCATTGAAAAGTCAAACCCGCTGCTCAATATGTGATTATTTTTTCTCCAAACTCAAGTCCCTCACGCGTTATTATTCTCACATAAAGAGTAGAAACCTGATTATGATGTTAAGTTATATGAGTCACAGAATACGTACATAATTCCTTTTTTTTCATTTTTCATTGTTTTATCTCTTCTTGTGTAAGGTGCCAAATTGTTTAAACACTTGATAAAATCAGATTTTAAAAATTAAAGGGGCAGTAGCACGTTTTTAGGGAGAATATAATGTGATGTAAGGAACATGAAAATTAATGTTTCCAAATGAAAGACAGTGTATTCAAACTAAATGAAGCAGTAATAATTCAAATATATAACGTAAAGTTTAGCCATGCAATTCATTTTTTTACACAAAATGAATTAAAGGTGTTCACACAAAATGGCCGCCAATGGATTTTATGTGAATCTTCATACTTTGTCCTCTAACTATGGATGATTGGCTTGTGTAATGAGATTTTTGACCCTGTCAAAATATAACATTTAGCATTACCTTATAATTATCAGTGAAAGATTTAAAATAAATTTTTTTCCAAAAACAAGGTACTGCCCCTTTAAGGGATATACTCCATCATGAGCGTATTAAACAAGGCCATATGACCGGAATACATTTCAATATTTCCAGAGGTGAAGTTGCTAATAATACCAAATAACCATCGCATTTTGGCGTTCACCCAATTATTGCCTACTGATTAGACATAACATGGTCATATGAACGTAAGGACTATTCTCACACGGTAACATCGTGCAGTGGTGAAACAACATACAGCTTTATTAATTGTTTCTTTATAGAAGACAAGGTATCAGAATAGGGTGTAGTGAATGATTAATCACGGTTTATTTGAAAATGATATCTTGAAAATTTTCACAATCTTGTATGTGAACGTCTTTATGTTAGTGAACTTCTTTTTGTTAGTGAACTTCTTTTTGTTAGTGAACTTCTTTTTGTTAATGAACTCCTTTTTGTTAATGAACTTCATTTTGTAAGTGAACTCCTTTTTGTTAATGAACTTCATTTTGTAAGTGAACTTATTTTGGTAAGTGAACTTCATTTTGTAAATGAACTTCTTTTTATTAGTGAACTTCTTTTGGTTAATGAATTTCTTTTTATTAGTGAACTTCTTTTTGTAAGTGAATTTCTTTTTATTAGTGAACTTCTTTTTGTAAGTGGACTTCTTTTGGTAAGTGAGCTTCATTTTCTAAGTGAAATTCCTTCCTTAAAGATAACGAATCTAACCAATTGATCTTTTGGACTCTTTGAAATAACATTAGGGACCGAAGGTTAGAATCTTTTTCTGTATTTGTACTGGTACTGGTCACTATCATAGATTTGCAAAAGAAGATAAAATTATTCTAAACATACCATTCCCTTCTCAAAGACAACATCAGTTCTAAGGATACGTATTTCATTCATCATATTAAGGCAATTAACATGTGGACATTAAAAAGGTGTGGCATGGTTGTATATTTTTTTACACGAAACATGGCATACTTACTCCACATAGAAAACAATAGAAACACTAAAATAGAAGAGGTTTATTTAAGATAAACGTATATTTGTATTTCACATTTTGGTTTTTAATTGTATTTTTTCTACAAACTAAAATCTCTCGCGCTGCATAATTCTAAACCCAAACAATAAGAACGGCAATCTTACCTATACTTAGACGCTCGGGTCAAACAGGTGGATGTCATTTCCCTTTCCATGTTTGAATAATTACCACGGAAATATTTCCTGTGCGAGGTTTTTGACCTAGTTTGAGTTTTGCAGTTCAAGAACATGTTTTATGCATGTTTAAGAGACTTTGATTCAGTTGAGGTTTTATTTAAGTAGTTTGAGAACCGAATGGATATATTTGAGACATTATCCCGCTAAGTTATACTAGTCTAGTATGACAATCTCAGTTCTTCGTTCGTTTACGCCCCTTTCTGAAAGAAAGTGTTTGTCAATTAAATTTTATCTGGATTTTATATACGTGTCAAGATGCCGTATATGCTAATATGAATACAAAACATGTCACAGTATTAAACATTTGAAAGTTTTTAAACAGAACAAAGTTCTGATATATGTGCAGATTCCAAAATGACGGATAATCTTTTCTAATAATTGCAGTTTTCAACTTCACGATGTTTTTGAAAACCAAAGAAATGGTTGACACATGACTGCAAGGACATCGAAAAAAAGTAATTTTAACTGAGTTTGATAGCAGGGACTGCTTTCACAATGTAACCTTTACTAAGGTTAACCTTAACTCCCATACTTTAACATTGCACTAAGGTTACCTTAAGGACTTACGATCACCTTAGGGCTTTGTGGAAGAAGGCCCAGAACCGTATTCGGTACCGGTGGCTTTTCTGAACATGAAACCCTCTCAGTTGATTTTAGGGTGTGGTGTTTCGCTTCCATCTGTGTATATTGAAATGATAGTTAATAAAACTCCTTGACCCTCCAATGGTTCAATCCTTCGGGAGGACATGGACAAATTGACACCCCACCCCAATAAGTCAATGGAAGATATAACTTCTGAAACTAAAATTTCATTCACCTAGATAGTTAAAACTTGTCCCTGTTAGAGCATTAATCGATCTGAGGCCAATTGCACAATCATGTAGGGTCATGTACCTCCGTCAAACATATGCATAATGTTTAATTGGCTTTCGAACTCGACCAAGAGCATCATCAGGTCATGATTCAGGTGTATCAAAATCACGGGGGTATAATCAGTGATTGATGATGTATTTAAAGCAATCATTTCAGTAAGGGCTGTCATTTATTGAGTTTTATACCATACGGAACAATTTTCACCCATATCTATTTTCATACAGATAAAAGTGACTCTTTACTTTATCAACGTACTTCTGTTAAATGCATTTAAAAGCAAATCTGTCTATCATTAAGCACCGCTACTTTGTATTTCAGACCGTACGATGACTACGTGCAAGGGTTCGGCAACTTCTCGGGCGAGTTCTGGATGGGTCTGGAGATGATGCACCAACTGACCATCCAGGACCCGTATGACCTCCGTATCGACCTGGAGAGCCACTCGGGCAAGTTCTACTACGCCATCTACAGCGACTTCGTCATCAGGGACGAGGATGATGACTACAAGCTCACCTACCACAACATGTCCACCGGAAGTGGACGGGACGAGCTGCGCAAGAACAAGGACATGGGGTTCTCAGCTCGAGACCACGACCGGGACGAATGGCGGAGCAATAGCTGTTCACGTCACTACAAATCTGGGTTCTGGTTGAACCGCTGTGGTTCCGACCTGAACCGAGACCCAAGCAGAGGAATCTATGGCGGAACTAAGTGGGGGTCTCGGTACGTGAAGAGCTCGCTCATGAGGATTAAACCGACCCGGTCAATGACCCGGAAGGACTACCGAGCAACAGCCTCGCGTTGAGGATAAACATCTTGTACAGGGTCTGTTGAATAAAAGCAGATCTGTTGCCGCCCGAAATCGTCAGCGAACAGTGTAAAGCTTGATATATGCCACTTTCAGCCATTGTAAAATATTCTGCTGCAAAACATGTGGATATGACGTGTGATGTTGGGATGAGACAAGGACGTATAATCTCCATACGTCTTTTGATGAATTGAAAAGTTCTTGCAATGATGGATACTGACACACTGGAGAATGAATAAATGTGAACGTAATGCATATCAGTTCTGGCCCAATACCAATAACGTGTACCCCAGAATTGCAGGGCACCGACCTTTATCTCTGATGTGTGGAACCAATAATGAATTCTATCAGTGACTAGTGGAATTGCTATTAATTGTAAAATCAATATCAGTTGTATTTGGATTTATTGTATTGGAAATAAAGCATTAATGAACATTCTATTAATCCACATTCGTTTGTAACCTCAAGGTTTGTTCTAAATATGTCACGCTGTTAGTTCGCAGGAGGAATCATCGTAAATCATATTATTTGTATTCGCGTTTCTCCTACCGTACCCTGAGATCTTACATGTAAGGCGTATTACTCGTATCTTTGACAAGCAAGCGGTTTTTCATGACTGTAAATGGCGCATAATTGTTTTCAACCAATGATATGTAATTGTTTGAGGAGCCTTAAGAATTATGTTACGAACCCTGCATACTTCCATCCGGGTTTTCCCGCTTTGCTAGATGGGAGTCACATCATTGGCTGGCGAAAAACGAGAGCATTTGTCTCGATAGCTCATCGGAATTGCATTTATACTCTACCATCGAAGAATAATAAATGGGAAATTTCAGTAATAATTTTCTTGATGGAAATCCCAGGAACAGTTGTGAAGAGTCACAACACTGTAAACCTTTACCGTTAAAACTACATTTGGTTTACCGTCAAATACAGTGAAATACATACAGTTGCCGACTGTTTCAGAAAAATACGATATAAAAATGTAGCAGAAACATTGCTATATCACCAAGCTCTCTTGGTTACAGAGGATGTTTGTTCGGGGATAATTGCGCTTTATTAAGATTTCTAGTTGGAAAACACGAGAACAAGCACAGATATGTTGCGGAAATGCTGCATTATTTAAATTGGTCAGTCATTGTATTGGTAAGTGCTGCTTTACAAGGCAATTGAGCTGCATAAAACGTGGGTGAACATTCTCGATCAAGTTGATGCTACCATTCCTATTAGTTATATCCACAGGGTATAACTAATACCAGGGTAGGGTCTGTGAGTATACATGTCTTTCTAACTCTGTATTTAAGCGATACATGTCCCTGTGGTTATATCCACATGGTAAAGGATCCGTCATCAATCAACAAGAACTTTTTTTAATTTATAATTTTTTTATTTTTAAAAAATCCATACAGAAGGACATATAACAGTTCCAACAATAACAATGTCAAACAAACAATAATTTACAGATATACACAGGTTTTGATATACATGTACATGCGATATTTGATTAAAGTTCAGTCTGAGAGTACTTGAAATATAGTAGTGGGTATACATAATTTATTAAGTCAGAATAGATTATGACAGATTGACCAGAAATTGATATGGTTGTCATACTTACAATTTGTATAGGCGTTAAATTTATCAGCAAAAAGTCAGTTTCCAAACTTACTCGTTTAAGTCATTCTCTCCCCACAGAGGCAGATCAAGTCATGATGCAGCCTCTGTTATAATACACCGAATTTGTGGGATAGAATGGGAGATGCCTAATTGGAGGCAATCAAAGTTTTTGCTGTAATTGTGCAATTAGCGACGCTTTTCTAAAATCATCATTTTGGCTACTAAATGGTGGCAAAAGCATTGTGAAATGAACCACCCTTTTCATGCGGAGAGCGTTGTCATTTGCTTCAGAAATTCAAATGGATGGTGGTGCAAACTTTTTCCACCAGGGGAAACTGCCGGAACCCACGGATTTCGGCGTAATATAACAGAGGCTGTATCAACATGACTTGATCTGCCTCTGTGGGGAGAGAATGCTTTAAGTGAGACAGGTCCGCGACTGGCGCTTTAATCTTTGCTTAGAAAGATAGATTAGAGTGACCGTAAACGTATTAGGACAGTGAAACGAATCACGACTGGCAATACATACTGAAGCGCCCATAAAATATGACCGTTCACAGCTATTTAGAATCATACAAGAAACAAAATGTAACCAATCGTTACCAAAAAGGTTTAGCCAAACCAATGATTTAACTCTGTAGGTTATGAGCAAATTTTAGTTACCATACAAAATAAAAGGGCAACACTTTACAAGAAAACATAACTCCCATTTAAAAAGGTGTATATATTTAATTCGTTGAGTCGGCATTTGGTTGAAATGGACTTGTAGAATCACCTTCACATGAGGATAAATTTAGTGTATTAACATTTGACGAAGAGTCCCTGGTCATTCAGAAAATAGTAGATTGTGCTGTCTTTATAATACAAGGGGGAAATAATGAAACATGGTCAAAATTAAGTGTTTCAGCAAGATTATATGATAATGATTATATCATGTAATTCGACGCTTAAATTTGTTGTGTGTCGGAAAGCCAGAAGTGTCCGAGATTAAACATCCCCCGTATATCTAGGTACATATTTATCATTCGAGTTGAATTTAAAGAATTCAAAGAAGAATGTAAAGAAGAATGTAAAGAAGAAGAAGAAGAAGAAGAAGAAGATTGTATTTCATGATCAGTGTCCCGTGCTGATAAAAAAAAACACGTATTAAATCATTACAGACAGTAAATCATATCAGGATATCCTGAGCAAATGTATACGAATGCATCATTGATACCTTATTATTTCACAAATCCTTGCCACTGAGGGTAGTTCTTATGAATAAGGATATATTTATAATGGATATATTTTAACAGTTTTGAAATGCTGTAACAGTGTTGATAAATTAGAAATGTTAACCAAATGAAGATCCTGCTTCAACACATAAATGCCTTGATAAAACAGACGAAGACAACGAATCTTGTACATGTCTGTATCGTTTTCAAAATATTGTCATTCAATGCACCTGACCTGTGAAATTTTTTAAACAAAATGTGTCGTTTGCTTGTCAAATATTGGTTTAATTAGGAACCATTAGCAAAATCATATATACCAATAACATATATTTTTAATTTAGTAATTTCTATTTTCATCAAGGTACATATCAGTTGTGATATTTTAACACTTTAATAATTCAACCATATTTAATTCGATTTTACTCAGCATGATACACATAACAGGTGGAATTACTGACCGCTGACCTTAAAGGGTACAGTAGCACGTTTTTAGGGGGAATATAAGGTGATGTCCATTCTCTCCCCACAGAGGCAGATCAAGTCAGGTTGATTCAGCCTCTGTTCTATTACGCCGAAATCCGTGGGTTCCGGCAGTTTCCCCTGCATGGCGGAAAAAAAAACCCGCATCACAATCCATTTGAATTTCTTTATCAAATGACAACGCTTCTCGCATGGAAAGGGTGGTTCATATCACAATGCTTTTGCTTTGTTTCAGTAGCTAAAATGATGATTTAAGAACAGCGTCGCTGATTGCACAACTCTTTGATTTGCTCCAATCAGGCATCTCCCATTCAATCCCACAAAATCGGCGTAATAGAACAGAGGCTAAATCAACATGACTTGATCTGCCTCTGTGGGGGAGAGAATGGGTGATGTCAGGAAAATGAAAATTAATGCATGTTGTGTAATGAGATTTTTGACACTGTCAAAATAATGCATTTAGCATCAACTTACAACTATCAGTAAAAAAAATAAAACATAAAATTATCCAAAAATCGTGCAACTGCCCCTTTAAAACACAATTAATGTTTGCAAGGATTTGCTGAGATGACATGTGTATGTACTGAGTCATGTAATCGTTTTCATTACACGTGTCCCGGTAGCAAACGAAATGATGCATTGTACAATTAACATGGACAAAACATTTTAAATATTGTATATAGGAAATACAATGTTGATTATGATGCCGGTTTATTACATACAAAGGCGTTTCACACAGAAAGGAACTTTCGGTGTATTCAAAGTTTTATGATTTGACATTGATATGTATAATGCATGGATATTAAAAAATAATCAATATGTAAAAACATATTCTACAGAAAAACTAAAATATATCTAATGCAATGGGTTATTTACTGACGAGTAGACTTGGGCTTAGAAGGGTACAGTCTCTGTTTATAGTAGAAGGTTGCAGTCTTCGTTTTATTGCAGCACGAACATGAGGTTATATATTTTAACGGGCCATGGGAAATCATCACATTTATCTGATTAATTTTTTAAAATATTATATATATATATAAGTTGAATGTGCTAATTTGCAAAACAATTAGACAAAAATATGACATGTTTATAGGAACCTGTATCACAATGTTGGGAAGATGCGTTTGCACGTGCGTTGTCATATCAACTGTGCAAAAATGAGTGTTAGGAGACTTTTATTCAATCTCTAAAAAAATAAATGCCCATAAACTATTATTTTATTATTAAGTATAAAATGATCCTCAGAATGGCTATTTCAGAGTTCACTGCAGATCTAGACTTGCTCTTTAGGAGGTTTTGTTATGTCAAAAGGTTATAACTACTCATACTATCAGTACTGTCTGGATGTAAGACCATGCAGATGGTTACGTACAGCTATAAAATATAAAAATATCACATTTAACACGCTTTTCAGGGTTAACGAGCAGGAAAAATAGCTATTTAAAACCATCATGCATTCGAAACATAACAAATACCTGAATAAAAATTAGCTTTATTACGTTCTCCATATCTAGATCATTTCAACTGCTCTCGTTGTGCTATGTACATATCCGAAGCTACATAACAAATAATTTATAAGAATATAAAAAAAAACTATTCTACATAAGATATCACAATTTTCTATAATTGTTTTGCGATAACAGCTTATTTATGTTTTGATTTTTGACTGAAAATTATTGTTCGAAATACTTAGCAAGGAGCAGATATTGCTCATTATAATAAAGTCGAATATGCTGAACCTTGAAAAAAGGTTTATAAACTGGTATCAATTGGCTTAATCAAATATAACTCAATAAAAATATATAGAGGCAGGTTTTTTATTTGGACTTGCCAACTATTAAAAAAACATGAACAAATCGATGATTATGTTTAACAACAATAAACCATGTTCAACAAAGTATTACATTTATATACGTATTAGACGAAGAATCAAGTTATACACGGGGAAAAGTTCTACATTGTTTTTATTGATATGAAATAAATTTCGTATTACACATGGTACGTTATGATTATTAAATTATATCAGATGAAAACAATTCGATATAACGTTTGCTATACAATGCTCTTAAATTTTAAAAGTAATATTTGAAGATAAAAGTAAGGAAAATGGCACACATTTTGACCTCTTAACCTATTGACACAATTTGTGGCGGTAAGTTCATACTCCTCTGTCGGCGTTGTGCAAAGAACCGGGTAGGGAGCTTTACATACTATATACTATTACTGGCACAACTGTTTACATTTGTAAATGAATGAATTGTATTTGCTTGGTTCATTTTCGGAAGAAATACACAAGTGTACAATTCTTTAATGAACGTTTTAAATATAAATTTGTTTTAATGGTAAAAGGAATTGGAAACAGTTCAGGGGAATAATGTTTGCAGGATTAACTGTGAATCAGTTGTGTTTCTACTAGTACGTATCTGTGTGGTTTATTTACGTTGGAAGGATGACAGTTTAAGCAATCAGTCTCCAAAATCATCTTGTTTTATATAAGATATGACATGTTTTTCAAAGTGACATTAACAAAGCAATATTGAGAAGTCCACAATGAATACTTTTTGTGACGGTCAGGATTTTTGGGTAACTAGTTCTTGTAATATAAACCGAATATAACATTTTCAACGTGTGTCATTTTTTGGCGATTTTTTGGCGATTTTTAGGTCAAGTTGACATTGTTTCCTGTAAGGTTACTTATATTGCACCATAGTTGTATAGTTATGTTTTTGTTGGAAGCACCCACACTAACTATTATAATGCAATCCTTTTTCTATTTAGAAATAACCATTTCCTTTCATGAATTGACCATAATAAGTATCAGTTTTTAAAAGAAGTATCCTTTTAAGGTGAATTAATAGAATTGAAAAAATGTCTTCCTTAGTTGATCATAAAGTCTGATTTTTGTAGCCTTTAATTAATCACAGATAACTCACTCTCCATTAGTTGATATTACTTATTTCCCAGCATTCTACAATTCATTTGCAATATAGGCTATAATCTTATCAGGTTTTAGTATTATATTGTCAAAATAATACAATTCAAGATCTTGCAAGTGTAATAATCTATTCCAAAGGTTTACTATATAAATGCTTGAAATGAATTGTATTCATTTTGAAGCATGACATACTGACTTTGAATTATGTGCTAAACAATCTCAATGTTTTATTATCATTTTAGAAATCAAATGTTTTACCTACTTTTATAATAGAGATAGAGAACTCTATAAAATAATCAAAGCATAAAAATAACTGAGATAGAGTATATGAAAAGAGAAATCATAATAGATCAATATAGGGTTGTAGTATTGTATACAGTTTATTTGAGATATATATAGTGCTTACTTTCCTGTCAACATATTTTTCCTCAGTGAATAGTTGTGAAGAGGTTTTACAAATTGTCTTTGCAAAACAGTTTCGCTGTTATGACTGCTCGTATAATGTACAAAAGATAATCATGACAAATCAATCCTAAAATCTAATAATTGGTTATATATAAGTACATGTTTTTATGATTTTAGAACAGTGAGCATACATTAAAGGGGCACAATGCGCTCGCGGGTCAAGGCGAATTGACCACCGTTAATGAGACCGTTACGTAATTGATTTAGCGGGTAGCAAGGTCACGTGATGAAGACTGGGCACTGGCCCAGCGAGATGCGGTCGTAGTTTTGACAGGGGAATCCCCTTCATGACCGATTTTTTTCAGGGAAAAAAGCTTCGTGGAGGTTTTTAAATTTTCATTTAATATTGTGAATATATATAGTTTGATGTAATATTTACAAAGTATCTACTCAGTTTATTTATACAAGACATAACATCGATCGTATTTATACATTGGATGTACAATTATTCTCCTTTGAATTTGTATACTATCATTTACAATGATAATTTATTGCTTATATGAACTTATTTCACAATTTGTCACTCTATACGAAACACTGTTTTTCATTACGAACCTGTAAAAATCCCATCTACGAACCCGTTTCCTCTACGAATAAACCTACACAAAGGTATGGTTGCTTCTCTTTCATCTTATCATATTTTTTTACGAAATATTGAATGAGGGGGGGTCCTATGAAATAAATTTACATTCTTTTTCTGCTTTTCATTGGTCGGATTATATTCTTCAATATCATTGGTTAACATTTTGTCTGCAGAAAGGTGCCAGGACAATTTGCGGTCCCTGCCATGTACGAATACGTTAGTCACTTGTCTAGACATTCGGTCTGCAGTAAGATACCAAGACAGTCGGCGGTCACTGTTATGTACAAATTCGTTGGTCACTAGGCCAGACAATCTGTCGCCTATTGTGATGACAAGTTAGTTAGTGCCCGGACAGTTATGTCACTGTTTACGTCATACGACTAGACATTTCGCACTTTCATTGCTATAGATACACAACGTATAAAATGACAGGTGTCCGGTCGTCATAAAAGAAAATTACAGAGATAGATAAGGTGGTACTAACGAGATGTATATTTTATCAATGTATTGGGTGTGATTACAGTGATTACAAATATCAGCGATGTATTTTATTATCCTCACAATTAAACAAGTAAAAATAGTCCTGTTTATTTCACTGCCTGAAATCCAAGGAGACATTACTGTTTATGATACCTGTTAAAGAAAGATGATAAATATTTGATCTATTTGAAACATTTAGACAAAGATTAAATCTTAACTCAATTAAACAACAGCAACGCACATTCATAAAAAAAAATCTTTATGAAAGGTTATAATCGGTGTTCGGTAAAAAAAAGTCCCGGTAAAAAGTCTTGGTGTTCCACCCTTCGCAAACATTGTTAGTTCTCGCATCTCCTGATAGAATAGCCTTCATTGATTAACTCAGCTAAACTCACATGACAATGCAGAACTGCTTTGATCCAGTCAGCTAAAATCACACATTCAAGTCGTTGAGTTCTTCAATACAATTACAAGCTCTCAATTTTAATCCTTAATTAGTTATCGTAACATCCTTCATGGCTAAATTTAATAATTTAATCCATGTATTTAAAGTCATTATACATAAACACTTCATACTTTCTTTACAATATCAATTGCAAAGATTGCTTTGACAGTTAAAACAAACATAGTTTTCAATTATTAATACTCAAGGATGCATTCTTTACAAAAACTTTGATGTCAAGATCAATGTAATCTGTTTTTACGATAAAAGGACTTTTTCCTGAGGACTTTTTTCTGGTACTTTTTTTCCGAGGACTTTTTACCTATAATCTTATAATCAACCTTTTATCCTCAATCCACGTCGCCGACATCACCGTAAGGTGAAAGAAGACGTTAAACTCCAACCCAAAAACAACAATATTTTATCCTCAACGGACATTTTTCATCGACTTGGCATGTGATATTGAACTCAAAAAATTGTCTATTACCTCATGATAAACTCACGAAGATATATTAGTGAATGTTTTAATTTTTGGTACATATAGTTTGCAGATGTTACTGGGTATGCCTAGTATTGAAGTTTGATTGGACATAAGGATGATTTTATTCGGCCATATTGTTTGGACTTATAAACAATCTCGTATCCGGTTGAGTACCGCGCGAGTAGGGCGCTGCGCAAAACAAACATCGCTGAGTAGTGGTCACGCTGATTGAGATTTCCGACCTCGTTACGTTTGGCTAATTAAGCTTTTCCAACAAATAATTAATTAACCCGCGAGCGCATTGTGCCCCTTTAAACAGCTACCGTATTCGACGTAATAAGCGCCCAGGGCGCATATGAAATTGACTTGGGTGGGCGCTTATTAAAGTGGTGTGAATGACGACCGAAAAATAAAGACTACTCAAATGGAACTGTGTTTAGATTGTCTTTGATAACTGATACAGACGTTCGAAACATACTTACACATATTCGAATAGAAAATAAGACATATTGCCGCTATTGTATCCTTTTATTTCTCTTGAAATAAAGTGAATACGTTGAATTTATAGTTTTTGTACCACTGGTACATGGGCGGTTATTAGACCTATATAATTACAAAACCCTTGGGGGCGCTTATTAGAGCAGGGCGCTTATTATGTCGAATACGGTACTGTTTCACTTTTATTATCCCCCGCAACAACGAAGTTGCGGGGGGTATTAAAATGGGTTCCGTCCGTCCGTCCGTCCGTCCGTCCGTCCGTCCGTTACACTTTGTGTCCGGCTCATAACTTTGTAACTAATCAACCATTTCAATTCAAATTCCTCATGGAAATGAAGAAACATGTAATAATGTGTCATGAGTAACAATTTTATGAAAATCTACATAAATTATTAGGATTTTGGAGAAAAAGTGGTAAATTTGTAAGAAATCTGTTACAAGTCCCGTCCGGCTCACAACTTCTTAACTTATCATCACAATTGGATCAAATTTGATGTGATGATGCATAATCATCTGAAGGTGTGTCATGAAGAACAGTTTTGAAAATATTTTTAGAAAATTTTGACTTTTTTGGCCAAAAATGAGGACTCTGTTGGAAAACTGTTACAAGTCCTGTCCGGCTCACAACTTCTAAACTAATCATCAGATATTGATCAAATTTGATATGGAGATACATAATCTAATGAGGGTGTGTCATGAAGAATAATTTTGAAAATATTTTTATAAAATTTTGACTTTTTTTGCAAAAAATGAGGACTCTGTTCGAAAACTGTTACAAGTCCTGTCCGGCTCACAACTTCTAAACTAATCATCAAATATTGATCAAATTTTATATGAGATACATAATCATATGAAGGTGTGTCATGAAGAACAATTTTGAAAATATTTCATAAAATTTTGCCTTTTTTGGCCAAAAATGAGGACTCTGTTCGAAAACTGTTACAAGTCCTGTCCGGCTTACAACTTCTAAATTAATCATCACAAATTGATCAAATTTAATATGGAGATACAGAATCATATGAAGGTGTGTCATGAAGAACAATTTTAAAAATGTTTTCATACAATTTTGCCTTTTTTGGCCAAAAATGAGGACTCTGTTTGAAAACTATTACAAGTCCTGTCCGGCTCACAACTTCTAAATTAATCATCATATATTGATCAAATTTGATATGGAGATACAGAATCATATGAAGGTGTGTCATGAAGAACAATTTTGAAATTATTTTTATAAAATTATGCCTTTTTTGGCCAAAAATGAGGACTCTTTTCGAAAACTATTACAAGTCCTGTCCTGCTCACTACTTCTTAACTAATAATTCAATTGGATCAAATTTGATATGGAGATACATACCTGTAATCATATGAAGGTGTGTCATGGAGAACAATTTTTAAAATATGTTTGTTTTCATATGATCAAATTGATCTTGGAGATCCAAATACGTGATACATAAATTCATTCGTTTGATTTTAATTTTGTCAGTTTACTCGAATCATGCCTAACAGTGAGCATAAAGTTAATATCATTTAGTTTTTTTATAAGAACAGTTTCCTTCATATCCTGGAAAAGTTGTCTTATTTTGTGCGACAAAAATTAATCGGCAATATGATAAGGAAAACCTATACATATTGTGCAATTTGCGGGGGATATAGCTCGACCATGTCAGCTGCTTGTTACTATTCATTTGAGGAGGACATTTGTATTGACTTCAGGACTATTTCTATCAATAAAACTTTTATTTGATCAAATGTTTTAATTACCGGTATATTAGTAATGATCACTTCTGTTATGTATTATGAGTGAATAAAATGTTTAAATAGATGTAATAAATTATGAATTCAAAACCTTGCTTCAAAGTTGATACAACATTGCCATATTCGGTTCTTTGTATTGTTAATTATCGTCAAAACAAATAATTATTTAATAATAATATTATTAATAATAATGAATATTTGTATAGCGCTATAAACCATACACAAGGTGCATGCTCAAAGCGCATCGTATATGAGAATGAAAGGTAATATATTGATATTTCAGAACGTTGCTTTAATATTGACAGAGTTACCATCATATATTCTTTTTAATGTATAAGATAAAAAAATCATGATTTCAGGAAATTGCCTCAAAGTTGATACAGCATTCCCACATATTATCCTTTAAATCATAAATAGATGAAAATAATATTATTGATTTCAGAACAATGCCTACACGTGGTACAATAGTTGGCCGCAGTTCACACGATGCTTCCAGAGCACAGTGCTGGTGTGGGTGCCGTGTGCCTGGCTCTGGATCACCGCCCCCTTCTACATACACTACATGTGCGGGGTCAAACCTTGCCTGCTTCCTGCTGTCTCCAGGCACCTCGCTAAGATGGTGATTATGATCTTCACAAATATATATTGAATGGATCTTCATTTCTGCATGCACTAAGGATAAAATTTTGTCTACAAATATGGAACTGTCGATCTAATGTTTTTAGATAGGCTGTCTCCAGACACGTTGCAAAGATGGTGATTATGATAATGAATCAAACTTTATGTAAAGTTGCACTGTCAAGCCTCACTCCTCTATGCTATCTCCAGACACCTTGATATGATTGTGATTATGATTTCAATGAATATATATTGAACTAGTCTTTTTATGAAAAATTGTTTTATCTCTCAAAATTTTTCAAGATGGCGATTCTGATTTGAGAAACTTCATATTGAATCCATCCCTATATAAGATCATGTGCACTATCATTCTTCCTCACTATGATGATGATTATTATTTTTAAATATATACATATATATGTATTGAATCAATCTATTTGCTCCGACATGCCTTGTGACATAGCTAGGTCAAAAGCATTCTTACTGGCTATGGTACGAGGAATATCTGAGGCTTTAGCTGAACAGGACGAGTGTCTCAACTCGGAGGTGGCGGGTTTAAAACCCACTGGAAGTGAAAATATTGGCTTTTCACTCCTGCTTCAAAAACATGTTTGTACCAAGAGTTTATTTTCAATAGTGTAAGTCTATCCTTGTTACAACACTGACATTTTCTATCAAAGACTCAGGATAAAAAATATATGCAAATAGGGTTAGCCACTTACTATTGAAGATTATGTTTTGTGTCAAAGGTTGAACAAATTTATTTCCCCAGGATTCTTGTTAAGTGAATGGCAGATTTAATATCAGTGCTTTACTTTTGAATTTGTATATCATGTATATTTTATGTATGCTTCAATAACTCTTGTTGTAATAAAGTAATAATGCTTTAAATGCAGTCTAAGTAAACCTAGCCTCACTATTATCCGTTACACTGCTATACTGAGTCTAGAAAGGCTTGGTTGAGAGTCGTGTCAGCCCATGTGACCAGATTGACCAATCAGAACTGATCTTGCCAAGCCACAATAGTCTGCCTTCGCAGGTATATCATTGGAGGGTCATAGGTCGCAGAAAGGTCGGCTGACACGACCTTCAATCAGACCTTTCTAGACTCAGTATAGCAGTGTAACAGATAATAGTGAGGCTAGGTTTACTTAGACTGGCTTTGAATGCTGAATGAATTTTCCTTCAGCTATTTTCTTTACATGAGCAAGAGGTTTAAATATTCAGGTTTTGACATCTACTAACAAGTATATTTTATGTATGCTTCAGCTGTGCTGTGGACTGTTGCTATTGCTGTCTATTGTTGACATTGTACAAGTGTGTAGTGAAAACTCAGGAAGTGATTCCTTCCTTAAGGCATGGATAGTTGCCCCCATTGTACAGGCGCTCACATATGTAAGTATTTTCCCAAAAATTTGCTATTCCTCCCTGATCATCTCTTATCATGAATATTCATGTTCTTCTATATGTCCAGGAACAGGTCAGATAAATAGAAACTATTTCATTGTTTTTGCCGAATAACAATTCTATCTCATAGAGTGGAGCGAGAAAGTGATATTTTCACGAGTGGCACAGCAATGAGTGAAAAGGACACTTTCTCACTTTACAAGATGTGATAGAAATGATATTCGGCAAAATCAATGACCTAGTCTATTTATTATATAATTTTAAAATCATAAAACGCAGTCGGAAGGCAATGGCTAGGGCAAAATATCACTTTTTCATTGTGACATCACATTATAAACGGTGTCGGACTCAGACGCCTAAAACCTAAATTTCGGATGTACCGCGAAGCATAATTTTCAGTGCGAGAGAAAGTACCGTATAGCCTAATCCTAAACCTTGCTTATCAAAACAGCGGGAGTAATTAAGCAATTAATTGAGTTGATGCATTTTACTAAGAAAACATGTTTTTTTTCATTTGAGAAGAAATAATTTATTAAACAAGAGAGAAAGTATTTTATTGAGAAAACATGTTTTGGAATTGAGGAGATGTATATTATATTATATTATTATGCTTATATTGTGCTGTATTCCATTTAAAAAATGCTCAAAGCGAAAGACAAGGTTATATACAACAGAGAGGGGGCAGAGAGAAGGATCATTCCACGAACGCCAATCGAATCTTTAGAGCTTGTATAGTAAAGCATTTGACATGGTCTGGAAAACGGGCTTGATACAAAAAGTTAAGAAAAAGGCATACAAGGGGAAATGTTAAACTTTATAAACAACTTTATGTCAGACAGATGATAAAGAACCATGAAACCAAGTTAAGTATGTCAAATTCTTGATGAATATCTAACATGGAATCAACATATTGTTTAACTGTCGCAAAGATGCAAAACAAATCTCAATGTATTACGAATGATTTCTCACACCAGGTGGGGCAGCAGCAAGGAAAGGTTACTTTTACTATATAAATCTCTGAAAAGCATACATGTAAGCCATGTTTACAAAACATTATCACACAAAGAAAGCAAATAATTACTAAAAGAGTAAAAACAATACCAACACCATTTGGTGTTAGTTACCATGAAAAAACACATAGACAAAAATGACCCTGATACATTAGATGTTATCTCTTACCAATCTATCTACCATGCATATCCTAAAACCTCCAGACATCCCCGATATCCAAGTTGATATCAAATTGAAAGACCTCATAGATAAAAATAATCCCAAACGTGGTAACCTCAGTAACACTCAAGTTTATATAGTAAAAAACATTCAAATCTTTACTGACGGTTTTAAAGATGAAAAAGGAAGAGTAGGCTCTGGGATAACCTTCACTCACACATGTGATGAAGATATATCCCTTAAACTACCAGACAAAACCTCTATCCTCACAGCTGAACAGCACTCATTATCAGTAAAGTCTACAAAAACAGAAATATAGCTATATTTACAGATTGTACATAATGTTTACATAATCCTGCCTTACTTGTTATTTGTTAGAGTTGTTTATTGAGTGCACTCAGCTGTTACAAAGGTGACCATGTACTCGGACGCCTACGCTCGTCGAGGCTTGTCGAGTAGCCAATTTAGGCGTCACGGACCATAACCTTATAAACAATGCTTTGACGTCACGATCCACCTATGACGTCACAATCTATGCAGGCCGGTGACGGCTAGTCCACCTTTGGTGAGAAGTAACTTTTGAGTATTTCTTTAATTTTGGGACTGCGGTAATAAACAGAAAATTCTATTCGTGCCCATGACATACTACATACCATGTTTATGTCACTCGCTCTCACTGGGGAAATATTGATATTTAGTCACTTGTGTCGTAAAATTGTAGGTCATGGACACTCGTAATATCCTCTATTTATTACCTACGAGGGCATTCATATCAAGGTTCATATTTTTCATATCTTGCCCTAGGGCAAAATATCACTTTTGCTCTCGCTAGGGAAATACTAATATTTAGGCATTCGCGTCGTGATATTGTATGTCATGTTCACTCGTAATATCCTTTATTTATTTGACTTCCAGATACTTGCCCTCGTGTTGATATCCCTGGAGAGAAGAAAAGGTCTCATCACCTCGGGGGTTCTCTTCATGTTCTGGCTCTTCCAGCTCATTGCAGGAATTATACCATTTTATTCCCAGATAAAACTGCAGGTTGGTCTGTTGCACAATACTGACTCTCTATGTATCACCTCTTTAGTGAATTTCTTTCTGATGTTCAATTTGGTGAAAGGATAAAAATATGCTGTAATTTAACAAAATATCAATCATACGAATTATGATAAATGAAGTGTCAAGGCTTAATAGTCATTGCATCGTGAATGGTTTGACTTTGGATTGTTTCTTTTTGAATACAATGTCCCAATTTTGGGTTAAAATTTTCAAATAAAGAACAAGTAGACTATTACCATCATTAAAATGTTTCAACTTTATCAGGAAATATTCATGTAATTTAAAAAATGATAAAAATGTTTTAACAGGGATGCTAAAAATTCAATACCACGATCATATCTCCTCGCTTTTAAGGGGCAGTAGCATGCTTTTAGGCGGAGTATAAGGTGATGTCAGGAAAATGAAAATTAATGGTTCCAATTGAAAGACAAAGTATTTAAACTAAACGGAACAGTAATAATTCAAATATATAACATAAAGTTAAGCCATGCGATTCCTTTTTCTTACACAAAATGAATTAAAGGTGTTCACACAAAATGGCTGCCAATGGATTTTATGTTAATCTTTATATTATATGATTGACTTATGAGATTTCCGACACTATCAAAATTATACATTTAGCATTAACATACAATTATCAATGAAAAAAATAAAATATAAAATTTTCAAAAAACGTGCTACTGCGCCTTTAAGATCAGAATGTTACTTTGTTTTGTTACAGGAATACAGCGGTAATGTTCTCAAGTTCAGTTTATTCTTCATCAGCTACTTCCTCCTTCTAGTTCAGTTGGTGCTCTTCTCGTTTGCCGAGCGCCGATGGATGTCTCCTTCTGAAGAGGTGAGAAAGATCACCCTTTATCAATCTTGCAGTTATGGATTTGTCGCCTCTTTTTGTCTAGGAAAAGATTTTAAGAAGGACAGTTCGGGGACGTAGCTCAGTGGTAGAGTGTCCGCTTGTCACCCGGAAGACCGGGGTTCGATTCCCGGTCGCGTCAATCAAAAGACGTTAAAAGGTGGGAGTTGTTGCTGTCTTGCTTGACACTCAGCATTGTAAAGGCAGAACAACGCATTAACTGGCGCTGCACAGTGGCTGCCGGGTGCCATGGGCACAAAACAAATTTCTGATGTACTTGTACTTAGGACAATAAAGTGTTATTATTATTATTATTAAGAAAAATATAAAATATACTGAGGATAATATTTTTATAATTTTTCATGGTGTGTCTATATTATATTTGACTTTGTATTTCAGACGCCATGTCCAGAAACACAAGCATCTTTCTTATCTAGAATAACATTTTGGTGGTCAAATAGGTATGTTTTTATTCAAATGTAATATTTCTATCATGGGAATGTTCCAAATTTACTTGAATTTATTGTTACTATGTTTTTGTTGAGTTTTTTTACCCTTACATTCGTTTAGAATTTTCCAAAAATAATGGTAAACATGTTGAGAGTCTGAGAAAAAACATTTTGTAAAATTGTTTTTGATTGTTTTTTCTTATTACTGATGCTGTTTTTCTCACTATTTCAGACTCTTACTAGATGGTTACAAAAAGGCATTAACAGAAGATGATATATCAAACCTTCACCCTAGAGAAAAAGCTGCCAATGTTGTTCCCCGCTTTTTACATAATTGGGATAAAGAAGTTAGAAAAGCACAGAAAAAGTGAGTATTTCTTCACAGATATGAATTATTTTGAATTTTAAAATAAGTAAAGTTCTTAAAATTTTGGAAAAAAACGGTTTTAATTTTTTATGCAACATTCACAGTTGAAACTCTCAAATTACATTAAAACCATAAATCACTGCATTTAGGAATTCTAGGTATGAGGTTACAGGTTTACTGACAGATTCATTAACCTTCAAGTTGCTGAATAGTTCCAACACAAATTTAGTCTCAGTGGCTGAATTTTCCAGTACTCTGCTTGCTACAGCATGAATGTAACATTTCGGTATTGACACCTACACTGTAACGAAGCAAAATAGAAAAGGTTTGACAGTAATTTTATCTGATTAATCTGACAAGAAAAACATACACATATTTAATTGCATGAATACAATATTTCAGTAAAGACCTTCACACTGCAAATTAAGCCAAAGAATTAGAGGATATTTGTGATTTCTTGACGAATACCATGTTTATCTCATCGAGTGAGGAAGAAAGTTTATACGTTCACGAGTGGCTATATCATATGATAGACAACTATCTGCCTCACGAGATAAACATGGTATTTGTCAAGAAAACACAAATTTTCTATTTATTTTATGATTGAATCATTGTATTTCTTACGAACTTGAAGTGCATTTACTTTGAGTCGGCTCCAAAGAGAGCCCTTCGTCTAAGCAACAACATGACGTCATGAGCGTGTCATTGCGTCAGAGCATTGTTCAATAACGTCAGGTCATTGTTGTCATCAGTCACTAGTGATAGATCTTGTATTTCACCTAATCATATAATAATTGCACAGCGGTTTTATCTTTCAGAAAAGAAAAACTAAAACGCGAGGAGTCAAGGAGGAGACTGAGTACGGTTGAGGAGAGTGATGAGAGAACTCCTCTCCTGGCAGCAGGAATACAGTCAGCTGCTGGAGCAGCAGGAGAAGCACCTCAACCTCATGGGCAACGAAAGAAGGAACCTTCTCCTTCACTCTTTGTAGCTCTGTGGAAAACCTTCGGCTGGGAACTCCTCGGGGCGCAGCTGTGGAAGCTGTTGTATGATGGGCTGATTCTGACTAACCCACTTGTCTTGGGGTGAGTTTGTGGTGTAAATTGTTTGGTATTTTTTCTTTGAAAGGTGACTTTTCTCGCCCTGGAAATGTCACTCTTTTGATGTTCTTCTCAGATTACCCAGATCTTTGCGATATATTTTGTTTAGGAGTACTCCTGATGGGCTGATTCTTACTAATCCACTTGTCTTGGGGTGAGTTGGGTGGTGTACAATGTTTGGCATTTTTTCTTTGAAAGGTGACATTTCTCAAACTGGAAATGTCACTCTTTTGATGTTCTTCTCAGATAAGTTAGCCAGATCTTTGCGATATATTTTGTTTATGAGGACTCCTCATAATACACTTGATAGAATGTCGATCTCAACATGATTCTTTCTCTCCCAGTAATGACTGTTGAACTCAATTTTAACTTTGTGCAAATATAAAATAGTTTTTTTTAGACAGTTTAGAGTCTACCAAATCTAGGTTAATTATACATAGGTTGTAGGTAGTCCTGATAAAAATCTATCATGTTTGAAATTGAGTTTCAAAATATCATTTGTCACAAAGTTATAAAGCTCTCTGGGGAAGGCATATAATATAAGTATATGAGCAGTTATGTTGAGAAACTCTACCTGCAACCCCATTGGATATGTATTGCTATGTGAGACAGACAGACAGACAGTATTTATTCAGTATTCAAGACCATGGCCCATATTACAATGGAAATATTACAATTCCATGTGCTGCTGGTAGTCTTGTTACAAAATACAAAATCGAAGAGTGGACAAAACATCCGTAAAATATCTGGAAGGTTTCAACAATTTACATGAATTCTACTATATACAGAGAAAGAGCATTTATTGGCGACAAGAGTTTTGTTCTAGTAAGCAGTAGTCTCTTGCATTGTAAGATTATTAATGTTTCACAGGGCTTTTATTTTCTCAACAGAGAATTGATAGCCTTCACAGAAGACAAGGCAGCGGAGGAATGGAAGGGGTACCTGTATGGGGGGATGTTGTTTGCATCAATGTCCCTCCAGTCCTTCTTCTTCCACGCCCTCTGGCACCAGTCTACGTCCCTCGGCCTCCGCATCAGGGCCAGCATCATCTCCGCCATCTACCGGAAGGTGGGTCTCGTATTTTGTTGATGTCTCACACTTTCCCTCAAGCATCAAATACAGAAAGTCTAGAAGATGGATAAGAAGAAGAGGAAAGGGAAATATGACAACCCCAAAAAAACTTGATAACTTTATGATATTGAAAAAAATTGATGTTAATGAATTCGCTACTGTAATCATCATTGTGTTCATGACAATTTCTGTATTTTACGAATATGATTTTTTGACACATCACAGATGAAAGATTATAATCTAATCATAGATAACAATTTATTTACAGTGGAGAAAATATATTGAAAACCTAGCCTGTCCTGAAAATTAATTGATCCATTCCTTAAGGGAAAGTAAAGAAAACTTTTGAAAAGTTACTAGTCCTGACCAAAAAGTAACCAGTCCTGGTAAAAAGTAGGACTGGCGGACGGGCTATATTTTAAACACAGTTATTTAAGAACAAAAAATATTTGAAACAATATGTGATAGAGTTAGAATAAACAACTAGAAAAATACCAGAGATGTATTATTTTCAAGACATCTGATAAAATAGAGGTTAAAGGAGGTAAGAACTGAATTCTTATAATTCAAAAACTTCAGGCCCTGACCATCAACAACCTAGCGAGACGAGAGTCCACCGTGGGTGAGCTTGTGAACCTAATGTCGGTGGACGCAGAGCACATCGAGGGATCTATGGGGTGGTTGTGGTCAGTATGGTCCAGTCCCCTCCAGATCGCTGTGTCTCTCTACCTCCTCTACAACACACTTGGCTACGCCATGTTCGCTGGTCTCGCCTTCCTCGTGTTCCTCTTCCCCATCAACGGCTTCATCATGAGTAAGCTGGGCAAGTACCAGGCTCAGCTGATGGCTCAGAAGGACATCCGGATGAAGATGATGGGAGAAGTCCTCAGTGGGATGAAGGTAGGGGTCGTGTTGCAATACCAAGATGTTGATCCTGACAGTATAGACTTTATCTGAAGTCTTTCTATCAGCAACAGATGTTGACAACATCTCAATATTTCCCTCCCCAGATCCTGAAGCTGTATGCGTGGGAGCCATCATTCCAGGAGAAAGTGAAGGAGATACGAGACCGGGAGTTGTCCATCCTCCTGAAGGCATCCCTCGTCTCCAGCAGTCTCACCTTCTCGTGGACTGTCGCTCCTTACATGGTAAGCCATCTTCCTACGCAAAGCCTAAACATGCCAGGTTCCGTACTGTCAGTTTAATGCCTTGCTGCATACCCTTGAGTTCTCTGTTCTGATATCAGCGCCCCTACAGGCGATTCTTGGCAACCTCCAGTTATTGGACAATGAGTGTATCTTAAACAATCCATAAGATCATATTGCTCCACTTTACAAACGAAAGTGTCAAAGTCAATATCATCTTCCTACGTAAAGTCTAAAACGCCGGTTTTCGAACTATCAGTTTCATGCCATGCTGTAGATACTTGAATTTTCTGTGCTGATATCAGCGCCCCTATAGGCGATTGTCAGCAACCTCCAGTTACTTTCTGATTGGACTATTGCTTTCTTTCATAGTAAGCTAGAGAGCAAGCACAGAAAACTCAAGGGTATGCAGCAAGGCATAAAACTGACAGTTCGGAAACTGGCATTTTAGGTATTGCGTAGGAAGATGATGGTTAGCAGAAAAATAACTTTTTAGAATAGAGAACTATAACATATATAATATAGTAATATTTATATAAAATGTAATTAATGAACATTGAATTCTCAAAGTGCTGGTTGATATAGCCTCTTGTTTTACCTTCTCATGGACTATCTGTCTTTGAATTGGGAGTAACTCAAGCACTTCTTGTCATTCAGGTTGGGCTTCAAGACTGCAATCTTTTATTGATCACTGTAGGTTCTATAAATCTATAAAAACAAATTAATGGAAAAGCATTCATGAGAGATAATCCACAAGCTTCAAATGAATCTTTTTAACTTCAAATATTTTGAATAATCAAGAATACAAAGATTTATGTAACATTGTTCCCAAGTTGTACATATCCAGCAGTGCTGATTCGAAATAAAACAATGTCCAAGAATAACCAGAATTGCAGGTAAGTCCAGAGTTAACCTTTGCCCCCGACTACTGCAGGTGTCCCTGGTGACGTTCCTGACCTACATCTACATCACGGAGGATCACTGGCTGCACCCTGACACTGCCTTCGTTGCCATCTCACTCTTCAATATCCTCCGCTTTGCTGTCAATCTGCTACCCATGGTCCTCACTGAGGTCGTCAAGGTAACAGAAAAATTACATTTCACTTTATATATTTCACTAGTATGTCAGCTAGTGTTACCCCTTAAACTTGTAACTACAAAATTCTGGACCTTCTGTTGCTCCAGCAGCTGACTTCTTATGTTGTTGACAGATTTATACCCGGGTACCTAAAACTGTTGTTTTACCCAAGAAAACATGTCAATAATTGAAAATAGTTCTTAGCCCTTTAATGACATTGAGTATGGTCAATGAATTTTATTGTTGTTAATTCTGTCAAAATACTTCATATTATATTGGTAGTTCAAATCTTTTCACTCCACTTGCATTTTTATCCCAATGTTTCCAAGTATTTTATATTTTCTTCTTTCAACTACAAATGAACCAACATGTATATCCTGCATCATCTCCTCAATAATTGTGATTGTTCTACAGGCAGGAATCTCTTTGAGAAGGATCAACCGGTACCTAGGTCGCGACGACCTGGAGGAGGAGGGCATCAACAGGAATGAGCTGCAGGGTAAGTAATAGATATACCCACACTTCCCTAGGTGTATCGCTCAATATACCTCCTGTTTGAATCGTGGGTCTCCGAGGCGTAGCGTAGCGGAAAGTTGTCCAACGACAAAGAGTTGTCCACCATTCTCTATGTATATTTATCTTGACCTAACTAGATCAACAAAATACTAACAATACTCTTTTTTTACGTTTTTAAAAACATAAACTAACTTCATTACATTAAAATTTGGTACAAACTAGTACCTTTACATGGTTTATATAGGAAAATACAACAATCCAGACATGGCACAACAAAAAGTACCGCTACCTGTATCAAACCTCAGTAGCTCAGTCGATAGAGGCGTTGCGTCGCAACATTAAGGCCCCTGGTTCGATTCCCACTTGGGTCATTAACATTTCTCAAAAATTCTAAATTTTACAACTTTGATGATTTGCCTAAGTTGAAGATCTCTTCACTTGACTTTATTTGGGTGTGCAAAAAGAATAGGTGTATTAGAAAAGTTGTGGTGTATCGGTCAAAAAGTTAGAAAAAAAGGAAACCACAACACTGAGACTGGAAGTGGGGTATAAATATATCGAAATCCAATGTGTATGAATTTACCATGTCAGTAAAGGTGTAAGAAATATTCCTTGAATGTAACAAGTCCAAAAGTTTTATTTTGTTAAGGAAAGTTAAAGAAAAAAAATTCCAACCCTTAACAAGAATTGCGCAGAATCCTGACTCTCATACACTTATACACTGTCCATATTCACCACATCATAGCTATATAGAGAATCTCACCCAAGTGTCTTCTGATATCAAATATATCAACACAAGTTGATAAAAGTAACAAATATCCGAGGCTTGCCGAGGATATTTTACTTTTATCAACGAGTGTTGATATATTTGATATCAGAAGACACGAGGGTGAGATTCTATTTATCATCCAAAATCATTTTTCATCACATTTGCTTGAAAAATGTACATCTTTGAACACTGCATAGCTCTAAAACTTCTATACCCGTGATGTCATAGCACTGTGACGTCATGGTGTTCATGACGTCATAGCATTGTGACGTCATTGTGTTTATGACGTCATAACATGGTGACGTCATTTCTGATGATGCAAAACGTTTGTGATGTCATGTCCCTTCTGTTGACAGGGCATTGTTCAAAATCTACTGTCAAAGCGATATCTCCTAGGAGATATCGCTTGATCTTCCACAAGCGATATCTCCTGTGGAACACAGTTTTGGATGATAAATACATGTATTGTATTGTTGATATCTCTTAAACATTTTATTTCCTGTATTGACTTTGACACTTCCGTTTGTAAAGTGAAGCACTATGATCTTGTTTTAGATACACTCATTGTCCAACACTTTTTAATTGTATTCACTCAGGAATTCAAGCATCCTTTTGAACATGACCTTCAACAGACAAAATAAAAGCATTTTCTTACCCTTATCAGCCTTATTTGAACTTTTTACCCTAACATCATTTTGCTATTTCAGATGAAGCTATCCTCATGAGAAATGCTACCTTTACCTGGAACCCTGCTCTAGGTGCAACATTGAAGGAGTATGTATTTCAGAAACTTACCTTCATTATCCCAATCTAGTTAAAACTAGCTGTAATGTTATCGTCTCCTAAGTCCTTACGTTACATCTAGCTACTAACTCACCTGGTCCGTGTCGCGCATGCGTGGAAATCAACCAATGGAAATAATAATAATACCCCCTCTCTGAATGGTATAACAAATTTATCTTACCGAATGTTTAAACAAAACGCATATAATATGAAGATAAAGAAAAACGTTAACTGCGTAAACCCTTGAACTATAGTTTGTTCAAAGCTACATATAGGTTGATCAAAAGTAACCAGCTTGATCATGTGTTCGAGGTAACATACATTGTACATTTCAAGATGCTCAATCTGCATGCTTTTTATGTGCCGGGGTATAAATGATTTATTACCCCGCTCAAGAGGGTGATATCAGTAGTTATCCAGGGTCAAGTGAACCAATCAGAGATCGAGATTCTTACATGAGGTAGGATAATATTCTTCTATTATCTTACTCCAGAATCAGATGTATCAGTTATTTATGCCTTGTTATAGACTAATGATTGATGACACACCTGTGTTCCAGTATAACTATGGAGGTTCAGCAGGGCCAGCTTCTCGCTGTGGTCGGTCAGGTGGGCTCTGGAAAATCTTCTCTTGTCTCCGCAATCCTCGGTGAACTCAGCAAGGTCAAAGGTCAAGTCAGTCTCAGGGTAAGCATTCATTGTTTTATGCATGTTGTTTCTAAATTTTAATTAGAGTTCTTTTAACGAGCTTTATCAGGTTGTACGCATTCTGAAAGCAATGAGTTATCCAAAAATGACCTTTTGTATTATGGATCTTGAAGAGAAATATTTTTAGTATCATTTAAGCCTTTGTCTTAGAAATATGCCTTTGATCGGAAACATATTGTTTTCCTTTTCATCATCCTGAAGAAATAGTTAGTAATGATTATGATATTCATGATGACATTCACAGTTTAAAAAATTTATGATTTTGGTTTGGTGCTTTCCTGTCAAATGGCAAATGAGTTTGTAGATGTGAGGTGAAATTAAATGTTTTATCAACTACTTGGAGAGCTCAGTAAGACAACTTTTTGTCCCTCGCAAAACACAGAATGGGGGACATTGTATTTAGCAGCATCAGATTCTTTTTAATCCAATATCTCATGAACCTTTGCACTCAATGTCTTGGAACACCATTTCCATTTGGTGACCTTGATCTTAGCTTCAAGGTCACCTAGGCACTTTGGCTCTGCTTTCGAAACTCATTAACGCGGTATCTCGTGAACCTTTGCATTCAATGTCTTCAGACACCATTTCCATTTGGTGACCTTGATGTTATTTTCAAGGTCACCTAGGCACTTTGGCTATGCTTTCGAAACTTGTTAACGCGATATCTCATGAATCGTTCAGGCAAACATGTTTATTACTGCTTAGAGAGGTCAACTGAACAGTAACTGTTATCTTCTCTACCAGGGCTCAATAGCCTACGTACCACAACAAGCTTGGATACAGAACGATACCCTGAGGAACAACATCCTGTTTGGTAAGCCGATGGATCAGGCCCTGTATAACAAGGTGGTCGACTGTTGTGCGCTCTCACAGGATCTGGACATGCTTCCAGCCGGAGATTTGACAGAGATTGGAGAGAGGGTGAGATGAATACAATTTTGAATATGTGTTGATACAGTTGTTAAATTGAAGGATTTTGGTATGAAGAGCAAGGTTGTTGAGTTCTTGGACATGTTACGAGCAAGAGATCTTACAAATATTGAAGAAACGGTGAGATAAATACAAGGTTATTCAATTATGAAAGATAGGTTATTTGATATATTTAGCAAGGTTACGGAGTGATGGGTGTTCTCACCTGAGCTGATCATGCTACTGACTGGGTCCCGTTGCACAAAACACTAAGGTGACCTTAAGTCACTAAGGTAGCCTTAGTGCAATGTTAAAAGATGGCACTAAGGTTAACCTTAGTGTTAAGTCGTTTCGTGCAACAGCCTCCTAACAGAGGTTGAAGAGAGGGTGAGGTAAATACAGAATTGAATACAAGGAGTCAGGTGGTCTCAGATGATCTGGATATGTTACAAGCTGGAGATCAATGAAAGGTTAGATCCTTGATACTTGTGGCAGTTTCAGGAATTTTAAATGGATTTACCCTTCTATTGTTCAACTATACTATTTATGAAAGGGAGAGTTGACTCCCAATCAAACTCACCCAACATGCTCATCCCTTAATCCTCATCCCGACCAACAACCTCGAAACTGTCAATTCATTGTTTGATTCTGAAGTAATTTCATATAGTTCTCAATAAAGAAATGAGGACAGAATCAGAGAGATTTATTTGTCTTCATAAAAAACGTCAAATCCCAAATATCTTTATGTGTTTGTATGTTCAAGTTATTAAGCTACTGTAGGTCCTCTATGTTGAGTGAGGGGTAGGGGATAGCTCAGTCGGCAAGAGCGCCGGTCTCACATTGCTGAGGTCCGGGGTTTGAATCCCATCCAGGCCAAGGTGTAAAAACCTAGAGCTCTCCTTTGTTAGAACTCTATAAGTGTCATCCTGGTGCCCTAGTGTGTAGTGCAACAAAAACTGCGCACTTCAAAGATCCCACAAATTCATGTCACTGGTTGAATGGTGGATGCATGTCGGTTATCAGCATGGGAAACAACAAGCGCCTTGACCAACCACGAGTGGATTGATATGCACGCTATATAAATATTCATATAATAAAATTCATAAGATAATATAATAATAAGTATTTGAATCATTGTTTAATCCAGGGCATCAACCTGAGTGGGGGACAGAAGCAGAGAGTGTCTCTAGCCAGAGCTGTCTACAACGATGCTGACATCTACCTCCTGGACGACCCGCTCAGTGCTGTGGACAGTCACGTCGGCAAACACATCTTCAACAACCTCATCTGTAAGACTGGACTGCTTAAACACAAGGTAAAATTATACTTGCATATGATTGAAGATATTTGTTCTGGCGCAAAATCTAATGTATTATCCATAGAGGACAGATTGCTAATGGCTGAAATAGTGTTCAAACAGAGCCACGCAACATCCAACTCAATCGCTCCATATAGGACTAGTCATTATCCAAAACATCCTGTCACAGGGTACAAACGTTACGCGAACTCCACTTAAATGTACCTTGGGCTCAGAAGCTAGATTCGCTGACGCGGTGCGACTTGGGATATAGCCAATCAAATCATTTTCTCGTTGAAATTTTATCAGGGTGGCGAGAAAATGATTTGATTGGTTATATCCAAAGTCGGGCTGCTCGAGTGAATCTAGCTTTTGAACCCAGGGTACAGATTAGTTAAGTGGAGTTAGCATAACGTTCCTACCCTGTAACAGGATGTATCCAAAACAGTTAGAGAAACTCGATGTCAAGTGTGCAATAATGTACTTACCAATTTTACTCAAGATTGGCTACACCTCTAAACAAATCTATTGTCAATTGGAAGAGAAATATTTTTGCTAACTTCCAGCAAGATTCCTGAAATAAAATTTGTTCAAAAAATACTTATTACTTTAAATTTGCATCAAAGCGCATGCATATTTGGGCACATTACTGGTTCTCAGAAAGTTTAGATAGGACCCACATTGCTTTGCAACACTTGCTAAGAAGAAACATCTAAACATGCCCTGTCCAACAGACGAGAGTGTTGGTCACCCACGGTGTCCAGTGGCTGCCGGACGTGGACCGAGTGGTGGTGTTGATCCAGGGTCGCATCTCGGAGACGGGCTCGTACGATGAGCTGTTGTGTCACAATGGAGCCTTCGCACAGTTTCTGCGGACCTACTTCCTGGAGAGTGAGGACGAGGCAGAGGAGGATCCTGAAGGTCGGTACCAGTGTATGAAATAATTTGTCAAGCTCACTAGCAAACCGGGCTTGATAAAGTTACTAGCCCAAAAGAAAAATTACTAGCCCAAATAAGTAAAGATGAAAAAGGTTTTCATTCATTGTTTTAAAATCAAACACATATCTGCTCAAAAGGTCTTGGCATGTGATGGGAGTGATCAGAAACTGAAACGAAATAGTAATTGAATTAATTACCATATTGAATGAAAAGAAGTCAAAATATTTTTGATATACTTCTCCACACTAGCCAACCGGGCTATCATCACTTTTTTCTGCTAGCCCAGGAAAATTACAACTAGCATCAGGCTACCGGGCTAGTGGTTATTTCGGACACTGGTCGGTACACGTCACTGAAAGTGCTGGAGTCATTGAGGATACAATGTCAGTTGGTTGCAGATTATTCCATAGAAATATCATTATCTATCTTCAAGTACATATATGATATAGGTTGGAATGGTTGATAGGGTAACAAAATTGTGGTTGGATGTCAAATGTTAACATTGAAAAGTTTGTATGGCTGTTTTTTGTTCACCATTAAAACAAGTAAATTTCATAATTTGGCATTTTGGGGATATACATGCCAGTTTATGCAAAATCCCCCAAGGCGTACAGCAATTTGGCTCTTATTTAGCAACATGGAGATATGAATCTAAATGCTGATTATAGTGATATAGTAGGCAAACAATATAACATTGAAATCACGTGTTTCTTTAACACAAAAGTCCGCCCATGATGTTTCAGTGGTGGAGAGGAAGAAGCAGGTTCTACAGAGACTGGAGTCGGTCAAGACGGACGACGAGACGGACGGAGACATCAAGGAGCTCAAGAAGAGGTGACATATTGCACTAGCAGCTTACCTTGTGTCTGGGCTATTTGCATATGAAATATTTACATTTCTAAGCTTTATACCTCTGAGAAGAAGAAGAAGAAGTTCTTATGGATAGTCAACTCTCTTTATTTCATTGTTTGACATACATTAAAATTACCTGTTTGCATATGCCACACTAGCAGTCTTCTAATATCAAATAATGTGATCTAAACTATAGTTATTAAAAGGGGGCGTTAAAAACTCAAAGAGGGGTAAGCCAATGAAAAGAGGTGGATTATCAATTGTCTGTGAATGGATATAAAATATCTGCACATTTGGCTCTTTTTTCACAAATTTACTTGAACAATGGTCAACCTTATAATTCTGCCCATTTTTGGAATCAGAGTGAGATAACCTTAGACTTTTGTTCAACTTTTATGCCTTGTGTAATCAGTTAGTAATTACTTCTTGCTTGTTAAATGAACTTATCTAATGATCTTGTTAAATTTATTGTTTTCCAGTGATCTTGTCCAATTACATTTTTAATGAGCTTGTTCAATAAAATCTGTTAAATGATTGTAAACAATGATCTTGTTGAGTAAAACTCGTTCCAAGATCTTTTTAAATAATCTTGTTAATATATATAGATCTAGTTAAATGATATTTTTTAAATGATCTTGTTGAATGATCTTGTTGACTGATATGATCTTGTTGAATGATATGATCTTGTTGACTGATATGATCTTGTTGACTGATATGATCTTGGAGAATGATGTGATCTTATGGAATGGTATGATCTTGTTGAATGATATGATCTTGTTGACTGATATGATCTTGTTGACTGACATGATCTTGTATAATATGATCTTGTAGAATGATATGATCTTGTAGAATGATATGATTTTGTTGAATGATATGATCTTCTTGTTAAATGATATGATCTTGTTGAATGATCTTGTTGAATGAACTCGTTAAATGATCTTGATCAATGATCTTTTCAATTATTGATCATTTCAATGATTTTGTTCAATGCCCTGCCAAAAGAAAGATATTAGAGGGAGTGTTGAATTGACTTGTTCAATGACTTTAGTCAATGACCATCTTCATTGACCATGCTAAATTATATGGTTCATAAATCGTCTTCAGGAGGAAGATATCGGAGCAAGTGTCGATGACTGATATTATTGATCATTAATCATTTTTCAATGATTTTGTTCAATGCCCTGCCAAAAAAAAGATATTAGAGGGATTGTTAAATTATGTTAATGATCTTCATATTGTTCATCAATCATTTTCAGAAGGAAGATATCAGAGCGAGTGTCGGAGAGCAAAGCGGCTGAAGAGGGGAAGGAAACTAAGGAGGAGAAGGAAGAAACCAAGGACACGAGGAAACTGATTGAGGAGGAGAAGATTGAAGGAGGAAGGGTCGGTACAACTTTCACAAACCTAGATCAATGTGCTTGAGATTCTCTTTAGTAGAAGAATTCAAAGCTAAGTGGGTCTAAATGTTTTAAACAGCCTTTCAATTAGGAATTTATGTCAAACAGACTTGGTGAGGTCTTGACCTTCATACTCATCAGAAATTAGTTTTGCCTTTTGTGAAAGATATTTTGCATGGAAAAAACACTTTTTTTAGTTATTCATTTTTGTAAAAGAGCTTAGCATAGCATCATTGATAAACCTTTAATTATTGTGTAAGATAAGCAAGACAGGATTGGCCATCGTGGTTTGAAACTTTCCACCACGTTTTTGTTTCTTTAATTATTGTATTTAATCAATTTATTTACATAAACTTGAAAAGGTCTTTAATTCAAGCCTGGACATTTTTGTGACTTTGTATGAATTCATATGAAATTTATAAAAACTGTGTCATGTTTTATCATTTCACAGGTCAAATGGAGCGTGTTCATGGCATATGGGCGAGCTATGGGTCTGTACGCTGTGCTGCTTGTGCTAATTCTCTATGCACTCTACGAGGCAGCAGCTGTGATTGCAAATGTTTGGCTGAGTTCATGGACAGACGACTCGGAACTCAACGACCTGAACATCCTCCCCGCCAACAGTTCCGAGAGGATGAGACGCAACGACTACTATCTCGGGATCTATGGAGCTCTTGGAGCTGCCCAAAGTGAGTGATGGCTATTTGTGATAAATTTGTTTGATAAACTATGATGCAAGATCCTTGAACAGTAGAACTAAGTGAGTTTAGAAAAGGGAAAGGCATGTTTGTTTGTTGTACCTTTTTAGTCAGTAATCCAATCTCATGATGACAGTTTCTGACTAGAAGGTAAAATATAAGGAACACCTAAAAGGTATGAATTACAGGCTATAAGACCAATTATATTTCATACACTTATTGTAGAAAAGATGTAATATGAACAACAACTCTCCTCACAGATATCTTCCATTTAGTATTTGGCATGACATTAACACCAACTGTTGAATGTTGAAGACGCATTTTTTACTCAAATATGTTATTCTATGTTAATTGTTCATACTCTATACATCAACTATTTCAGCTGTCTTCGTGATGACCTACTCCATATTCATCAGTTTCCGATCTGTCATGGCCTCTCGTAAACTCCACACAAGCATGCTAGCAAACGTATTCAAGGCTCCGATGTCCTACTTTGACACCACGCCCACAGGAAGAATCGTCAACAGGTTCTCCCAGGACATTGAGACTGTTGACAACAACCTGCCCATGACGTTTGAGATGTGGCTGGACTGTGCCCTGCTGGTGTTCGGGACGATCATCGTCATCAGCTACAGTACTCCCATCTTCCTGGCCATGATTGTTCCTCTCTTCATTCTCTATCTCTTCATACAGGCAAGTACCAAATTGTATACCGTATTCTAAAGTAATAAGCGCCCTCTCCCTATTAGCGCCCCCTACAGTTTTTAAGTCAAAGGACATAAAGCTCTCCCACTCCATAGCTTTCCATACATGAAATTTTATATAAAAATGGTTTTGAGAAGTGTAAAAGAAGTGTCTTTGTAACTTTTCGCTAAAACAACTATATGAAGATCCAGGATATACAAACATCTTTATCATTTGACTGAATGATAAAGACGTTTTAGTAAGCGCCCCTTTTCTCCAATTAACCACCTAGGGCACTTAATTGGTCGAATACGGTACGTGTATTAGCATTTAATTATATGCCTATCACACCATCTTCCTTAATCTTACAGTTTGTTTCCACACTATCTTACTCTATTGGCACTGCAGGAAATATATGTTTTACATGAAAAGGAAAACGGCTATGAGTACAAGGCTGTCTTAAAACACACAATAAGCTCTAGCAACCTGAAATTGAATGATTAAAGGTGTTCACACAAAAATGGTGATTTAGTTTTTGCTTCAAATGTGACACCTTATTTTAAAAAATATGGATAGCTGGCAACAGTGATGATTTTAGCTGATAGGGGGGTCTGATTTTATAGATTTGGTGACCCTGTGACCTTTATTAAGGGTCCTAGGGGCCATTTCCTAAGAACTCATGTTTGTCCTTTCTCCAGAAGCATAAGGCATAGAAAGTTAAGACCATGGTACAGACTCCTTGAACGATGAGGATAGTAATTCATGAATTTGGTGACCCTATGTCTCCTAGGTGACCCTCTGACCTTTTGTATCATCCTTTCCCAGGGTACAAACGTTACGCTAACTCCACTAATCTGTACCCTTGGCTCAGAAGCTAGATTTGCTCGCGCGGCCAGATTCGGGATATAGCCAATCAAATCATTTTCTCGTTGAAATTTAATCAAGGAGGTCGCGAGAAAATTATTTGATTGGCTATGTCCCAAGTTGGGCTGCTCGCAGGAATCTAGCTTCTGAGCCCAGGGTACAGATTAGTGGAGTTAGCGTAACATTCGCATCCCGGGACATGATGCTTTTGTATAACAAATTAGATATTAGCAAGACAGGGTTGGCCTTACACTTCCGGCTAAGATTATACAGCCCTAAAGATCGTGTGCTGAAACCTTTCCACCACATTTATACTTAATCAATTAGATAGCCTGATGAGCTACAGAGCCAATTGCTCTATCTTTCTAATTATGAACTATACTCTTCCTTATCCAGAGATTCTATGTTCCCACATCACGCCAAGTGAAAAGACTCGAGTCGAAGACACGGTCTCCGATCTACAGCCACTTTGGGGAGACCGTCTCTGGTGCCAGTGTTCTAAGAGCTTATGGGGTGACGGAAAGGTTTATCCTGGAGTCAGATAGAAGAGTCGACAACAACCAGAGGTTTGCTTTCTCTGGGTTCACAGCTAACAGGTAAACATTGATAACTGTAGTAATTATTGTAATCAAGAACTGTATCCATGTAGCTTGTTTAACTATTTCTCATTTTGAATTCCCCCTGATTCTAAATATTTCATATGTTACATGTGTTTTTTGTATTATGTGTTTATTGAATTTTAAAAGAGAAAACTCATTTTTCATTTCATGAGAGACAGTTAGTTTATTTTCATGGTGGGTGGGTAGGAAATTATTGATTTTACACTCAAATGGTATTTGTTGCTTTTTGGGACACTTATGTTTATATCTATGTGATTATTGACCTTATTCATGATCTCGATTATTGGAATAAACATCTCACTACAGATGACTGGGTATTACATTTAAGTTTTAGATATTATAGGGTTTACACTCAAACTAATACATCAACTTGAATCAGGTATTTACATTAAACACGATTCTTATTCCTTTCTCTCCCCACAGAGGCAGATCAAGTCATGAAATGTTGAATGAGCCTCTGTTCTTATTCCCGATTTTGTGGTGTAGAATGCGAGATGCCTGATTGGAGGCAATCAAAATTAGTTGTGCAATCAGCGACAGTGTTCCAATATCATCATTTTGGCTACTGAATCATGGCAAAGGCATTGTCATATGAACCACCCTTGCGAGAAGCGTTGTCATTTGCTAAAAAGATTCAAATGGATTGTGGTACAATTTTGTTCTTCCAGGGGAAACTGCCGAAACCCATTGATTTTGTCAAATAAGAACAGAGGCTCGATCAACATTTCATGACTTGATCTGCTTTTTGGGGAGAGAATGTCCTTGTTCCTGACCTTACAACATTTATTGAAATAAACCTCTCCCCACAGATGGCTGGGTATTAGACTGGAGTTCCTGGGCAATCTGATCCTCCTGGGGGCCTCGGTGTTTGCAGTGCTGTCTCGCAACTCTATAACTGGGGGTCTTGTCGGGCTGTCTATATCATATGCTCTTGAGGTAAGTATCAAACATCAGATAACCTGAGTCGGGTGTTTAGAATATATACTTTTTATCCCCCGCAACAACGAAGTTGCGGGGGGTATTAAAATGGGTACCGTCCGTCCGTCCGTCCGTCCGTCCGTCCGTCCGTTACACTTTGTGTCCGGCTCATAACTTTCTAACTAATCAACCATTTCAATTCAAATTCGTCGTGGACATGGAGAAGCATGTAATAATGTGTCATGAGAAACAATTTTCTGAAAATCTACGTAAAATATTAGGATTTTGGAGAAAAAGTGGTAAATTTTGTAAGAAATCTGTTACAAGTCCCGTCCGGTTCACAACTTCTAAACTAATCATCACATATTGATAAAATTTGATATGAAGATACATAATCATCTGAAGGTATGTCATTAAGAACAATTTTGAAAATATTTTTATAAAATTTTGCCTTTTTTGGCAAAAAACGAGGACTCTGTTGGTAAACTGTTACAAGTCCTGTCCGGCTCATAACTTCTAAACTAATCATCGCATATTGATAAAATTTGATATGAAGATACATTATCATATGAAGGTGTGTCATGAAGAACAATTTTGAAAATATTTTTATAAAATTTTGCCTTTTTTGGCAAAAAATGAGGACTCTGTTGGAAAACTGTTACAAGTCCTGTCCGGCTCATAACTTCTAAACTAATCATCACATATTGATAAAATTTGATATGGAGATACATAATCATATGAAGGTGTGTCATGAAGAACAATTTTGAAAATATTTTTATAAAAGTTTGCCTTTTTTGGCAAAAAATGAGGACTCTGTTGGAAAACTGTTACAAGTCCTGTCCGGCTCATAACTTCTAAACTAATCATCACATATTGATAAAATTTGATATGGAGATACATAATCATATGAAGGTGTGTCATGGAGAACATTTTTGAAAATGTTTTTATAAAATTTTGCCTTTTTTGGCAAAAAATGAGGACTCTGTTGGAAAACTGTTACAAGTCCTGTCCGGCTCATAACTTCTAAACTAATCATCACATATTGATAAAATTTGATATGGAGATACATAATCATATGAAGGTGTGTCATGAAGAACAATTTTGAAAATATTTTTATAAAAGTTTGCCTTTTTTGGCAAAAAATGAGGACTCTGTTGGAAAACTGTTACAAGTCCTGTCCGGCTCATAACTTCTAAACTAATCATCACATATTGATAAAATTTGATATGGAGATACATAATCATATGAAGGTGTGTCATGGAGAACATTTTTGAAAATGTTTTTATAAAATTTTGCCTTTTTTGGCAAAAAATGAGGACTCTGTTGGATATCTGTTACAAGTCCTGTCTATCTCACAAATAAACTAAACATCAAATTTTAATCAAATTTGTTATGGAGATACAAAATCGTATGAAGGTGTGTCATGAAGAACAGTTGTGAAAATATGTTAGTTTAAATATGATCAAATTGATCTTGGAGATCCAAATACATAATACATAAATTCATTCGTTTGATTTTAATTTTGTCAGTTAACTCGAATTATGCCCAACAGTGAACATAAAGTTGGTATGATTTAGTTTTTTTATTAGAATAGTTTCTTTCATATCCTGGAAAAATTGTGTTATTTTGTGTGACAAAATTTAATCAGCAATATGATAAGGAAAACCTATACATATTGTGCAATTTGCGGGGGATATAGCTGGACCATGTCAGCTGCTTGTTTGTCTTTGTTATTAAATTATTAAATTTCTTTTAAATTTTCTTTCATGAGATGAAAGAAGTTTGCAGTGTTCACACTTTTTTGTTTTTCCATGCAAGGGTGGTTCTGGTGCGAATAAACAACCATACTTCTCATGATTATCCATCGCCAAATGAACTTTGGTAGTAAGGCATATTGAAATTAGCTCTGTCCTTCTGATCACCCGTTTGTCCGTCCATTCCAATATCGTTTCCATGGAAACTTAACTTAGAATTTCTTTTCCTGAGCATAACTCAAAAACTGTAAGACCTAGCTCATCAATTTGGTATATGAATCAATCATTATGCGTATTCTAGCCCTTTTGAGGTTTCAACTTTATGAGATTATCAATTTGCTGATTTCTCAGAAACGGCAGCTGCTAGAAATTCACAGTCATGTTTTTTTAAAAAAGAATATTCTAAGTAGCGGGGGATATAGATGACTCTTTTTCTTGTTCGTTTCCTTCGACTGAATGTACCTTATTCTTAGCAAAATATGTTAAGAACCTCGCTTATTTTCTTTATTGATATATTCTATATTTGAAAAAAAATGATGCTCAAATATAAGATATTAGGGTGGCCCATAACATTTTGTGTTGAGTATATTTACACAATTTTTTTCTCTCCAAAAATCACACAAACAAGGTGGGTTTGCTGTCCTCTGTTGCAACTTGCACCATCTGATCTTAACCAGCTTCTGGCAGCTGTTTAGCACACTTGTTCAACAGATGTTTTTGAAATCTCTGTTTCTCAGATAACTGGTAACCTTAACTGGCTTGTGAGGATGACTTCTGACCTTGAAACACAGGTCGTTGCCGTGGAGAGGATAAAAGAATATACAGAGATCTTGTCTGAGGTGAGTATTTGATCACACCTAACTGTACCCAGAAATGAAGACCATTTAATTGAATGAGAAATGATTAGTTCCTCAAATTCAACCCCTGAAGAATAGAGTTGTGACTATACAGGCAAGTCAAATTTTTTAATAAAATGCATGTCACAATATCTGATTTTCAGGATATTTTTGAAAACAACAACAACAAACTTTTGACAAACCCCTTTTTAAGGCTGGATATACAATTTTAAGTCATTGTATCTTCATACATTTATTGTTAGATTTAGCTTCAGGATTCTCAATACTAAGATATATCTTCATTGAATAACTACCGTATACTGTTTCAACACATTAATGGTTAAATCTTAAGCTAAACGTATTGCTCCATTGATAAAAAACTATCTCTTCTCAAATTCAGTCAATTAACTATCTATTGTAAGTATATCTGCATGCATTCAGGCCCCCTGGAGTCGTCCAGAGCATAGACCGAACCACGACTGGCCCCAGACTGGAGTGGTCAAGTTCCTGGACTACTCGACCCGATACAGACAGGGCCTCGACCTTGTGCTCAAAGGAATCACTTGTACAATCACTGGAGGGCAGAAGGTGTGTTCTCACTTAATTACCATGGACAATTATATATTCCACTAATGTTGATGTTATTCTCGACTGCAGGAGAGATTGTACAGAGAGAAGAGAGAGATTTTTTTTTTTTTAGTGGTCTGCGTGTTGATTCTTACCGAGTTATCTCCTCTACCTCCCCTGAATTCAAATTGTGCTCAAAGGAATCACCTGTACAATCACTGGAGGGCAGAAGGTGTGATCTCACTTAATAACGCTGTATAGTTGAAAGAGACGTTTGCCTGTTGAATGGTGTATATACAGGGGTAAAAAATCTAAATTAGTCCTTTTTAGCTCACCTTTACAAAGTAAATGTGAGCTTATGTCATGGCGCTTCGTCCGTCGTCCGTCTGTCTGTCCGTCCGTCCGTCCGTCCGTCTGTCCGTCCGTCCGTCCGTCCGTCCGTCCGTAAACTTTCAGGAAAAAGACTACTCCTCCTAAACGAATCCAGATATCATTCTGAAATTGTAGTATGTTATACCCATGGTGATTCCTCACAGAAAGGTAGACGTTTCAGTTTTGAGAATCCAAGATGGCCGCCATGGCAGCCATATTGAATTTTCAATTAGATTTCAGGAAAAAGACTACTCCTCCTAAACGAATGCAGATATCATTCTGAAATTGTAGTATGTTATACCCATGGTGATTCCTCACAGAAAGGTAGACATTTCAGTTTTGAGAATCCAAGATGGCCGCCATGGCAGCCATATTGAATTTTCAATTAGATTTCAGGAAAAAGACTACTCCTCCTAAATGAATCCAGATATCATTCTGAAATTGTAGTATGTTATACCCATGGTGATTCCTCACAGAAAGGTAGACGTTTCAGTTTTGAGAATCCAAGATGGCTGCCATGGCAGCCATATTGAATTTTCAATTAGATTTCAGGAAAAAGACTACTCCTCCTAAACGAATCCAGATATCATTCTGAAATTGTAGTATGTTATACCCATGGTGATTCCTCACAGAAAGGTAGACGTTTCAGTTTTGAGAATCCAAGATGGCCGCGATAGCAGCCATATTGAATTTTCAATTGGATTTCATGAAAAGACTACTCTTTCTAAACCACTCTAGATATCATTCTGAAATTGTAGTATGTTATAACTATGGTGATTCTGCACAGAAAGGTAGACGTTTCAGTTTTGAGAATCCAATATGGCCGCCATGGCAGCCATATTGAATTTTCAATTAGATTTCATTAAAATGACTCCTTCTCCTAAACCAATCTAGATATCATTTTCATATTGTAGTATGTTATACCTATAGTGATTCCTCCCACAAAGGTAGACGTTTCAGTTCTGAGAATCCAAGATGGCCGCGATAGCAGCCATATTGACTTTTCAGCTGCAGATGACACATCATTATTACTAAATTTTAAGCTTTCATCAAGTGATCACTCGCACCATATAAATTCTCTAATTTGAAATTACTTATCATAATATTATCTTGAATATGAAATATTTAAGATTGTCATGCAAGTTGTTCTATATTTGTAAGTGTTTTTAAAACATTAAGATGAAAGACAAACATAATTAATTAATCTGTTTAAAATATTTATGGCAACTAGCTGCAAAAACCCAATGACATTAAACATCATGTTGAATTTTAAACAATGGTATCTCCCTTATATTCCTTTAAATACCACACAAAAGGGGTCAACCAGAGTTCAGATATTCCTGCTGAGTCCACTATGCAATTGTAATACACATCCCAATACAGGCTGCATCACAGTCTCAGCTGCTAGTCTGTTGCATAATCAACCTGACCCAATTGATATGGTAGAGCATTATGCTTTATGGCCATGTGTATGCAATAAGAGTTACGGAAATTAGACTTGTATTCTCATGACAGTGAAATGTTCTTTCTAAGAAAAACAACTTACACAAAATTTGTCAACAATAAGCTTTGTGTTTAGCAATCTACATAAGTTGATGTGGAAAGAGTTATTTTGCATCAGGTTCCAGTTCCTGTGTTTTACTCATATTTGTACCATTTCTATATCTAACAGAAGTTCTTCTTGACACAAAATCAATTTAGGACATAAGCTAACTATATTTTGTGAAATTATATATATTTTTCACAACAATTCATGTTCTCTCCCGTCAAGTCTTTTAATACCACACATAAGGGCTTAGCCAGAGTTCAGGTTTACATGCTCAGCACACTAGGGTGCTTCTCCAAATATACTTACACAAAGCCAAATACACAAATTGCTACACTCTCCTTAAGGATCTGGGGCTAGCAGCCCTGCCTGCTTGTATATTGCATAGTAATCCTGACCTAATTGATAAATAGAACATAATGGACTTTATGGAAAGTATATAAATTGTCTTTATGAAAAGTATACTTGTATTCTAATAATAGTAATATTTTTTACAAATAACAATTTAAACAAGTCAAGAATCAGCTTTTGTGTACAACAATCTGCACGATGAGTTAATATTAACAAGTCAAGAATGTGCTTTTATGTACAGTAATCTACATGATAAGTTAATAATAGAGGTATTTTGTATCAGGTTCCAGTTCCAATACCATGTGTTTTATAAATACCTGTGAAACTAAATGATAATTGTATCATGCTGAAGGGGTTCTGGGAACAACATGTCATCATAGAAGTCATTATTTTTCAATTAGATTTCAGGCCAAGTACTACTCCTACTAAATCAATTAAGATATCATTCTGAAAAGTGAGTATTTTTTTATATATTGATTCCTGACAAAGACGCATTTATTTTATTATCAAGAATCCAAGATGGTCAATATGTCAATTATATTGAATTTTCAATTAGATTTCATGAAATTCATTGAAAAGAATACATTTCCTGATCAATCAAATCAATGTCATTATATTTGTATTGATACGCTTGTTGTAATATTTATCAACACTATAAATACAGTTACAAACAAATGTATGAATCATCTTTATCTGCAAACAGCCTGAAGCATGACTGTTTTAATAAATCTTTTTTAATAAAACATAAAATGATAAAAGTTGTTCACTCCATCAGTGGGTTACATAATTCCTGACACTTCATATATGGCAAATAACATAGCCAGTGAGGGATAAATATACATTTTTTAATCATCTATATCTGATTACGGTCTGAACAATGATTATCTAGATAATTATAATGATCATTCAATTCAAATAAATCCTTTTCAAAAGCATTTAAAATGATTAAATTTGTTCACTCCCAACACTAACTGTAAGGTTTTTTACTCCTTTGTTCCCATGCAATTAATTTATTCCAAATTAAAAATTTTGGTTAATGAATAACAAATTATCTTTTATTTTGTTTGTCATGCTAATAAAAGATATCATTTAATATTCATCTTCAAAACTAATTGAACAGCTGTCTGAACAATTCTTTTTTTACAAAGTCTTTCTCACCAATTCTCTCTGTTAGTTAAGATACTTCAATAAACATATTACTGAGTTGACCTCCAGATTATTTCCATTGCAAACCTCTCTTTTACCCCCACCCCTTCTATCCCCCCCTCCCCCCCTATCCTTCCAGCCCCTCTCCTGCAACTCTCCTCTAAAGGGTATCTGTTGCATATTGCATATTGAAATGAGGGGAGGACACTCACTATATGGAATAACAGTAACTTACATAAGAGGATAAGTTACATAAGCTACATGCAGGTGCAAGAGGTCATCATAGGTCATCATTTCTAGTAATTAGCATAAAGCCCCATGTTGCTAGCCTATTCTGACCAATCAGATTGCACTAACATATGTCAAGATTTAAGATATTCAGAAATCTTCAGTTAGAATTACATGAGACATTGACCTGGACAGTTTACTTTGGTAATTGGACTTATCACTAGCTGAATTTGTGATTTGTGTCAGAGGAATATATTCCAAATGTTTATGTGCATCATCTTTTTAGTTCTTTGGAAGTTGAGAGTGTGACTAAATGAATACTCCTAAACCAATCAAGATATCATAATGAAATTAATACAGATGCCCACATAAAAGTACCATTTTGAAGATTAAAAAGTCCAAGATGGTCACCAATTCAGCCATAGATATACAAAAAAGTTAAACAAAAACCTACTGCTTGTTAACAAATCATGATTATATCATTCTTGTATTAATGTTTGTTCAAGCTCTAGTGGTTTCCAACAGAAGAATAGCATTTTAAAAGATAAAAAATCACGATGGCAGCCATAATCAATTATCATATAAAAGATGGTTACACAATTAAACCATATTACCACATCATTAATTTTAAGGTGAGCTTCTGTACCCTCGGTACTTTTATTTTGTACTAGCCATTCGGACTAGTGCATTTCTGAGAGTACTAGCCCAAACACATTTCAACTAACCAAATACATCTACATGATCATAGTTTCTTAAATTTCAACTAATCATTTTGACTACTAGTCACTGCATTGTGCTAGCTCTGCATCTTTTTCACTAGTCTTGGGCTACCAGATTAGTGCTAATATCAAAGCCGGATACATATGAAGTTTGAGAAGAATGAAGATGATTCACCTTCTTGTTCAGTGTCAACATCTTGTATCAATTATTTAGAAATTAAATTAACAATTTCTTTTCATTACAATTCCTCTTTTATACACAAGGTCACTGACTGTATATATTGACTATATATAACGGAAGACTCATCTATAGTGTAAATTGATATTATGCTGTTGAAACTAATCAACTTCTCGTCCCCTTTTCCCCCCCCGCTAGGTTGGTATAGTTGGACGGACAGGAGCAGGCAAATCTTCTCTGACTCTGTCCTTGTTCCGTCTGATAGAACCTGCAGGCGGGGAGATCAACATAGATGGTCTGGACATAAGCTCTCTTGGTTTACATGATCTGAGGAAGAGACTCACCATACTGCCTCAGGTGGGTTGATATATGTTATACCATATGCCCTAGGTGGATTGATATACATTATACCATATGCCTCAGGTTGGTTGTTATACATTATACACACTGTTGTTTGATATTCATTATGCAATCTTGCCTTTGATGGGTTGATATACATTATACCATCATGCCTCAGGTGTGTTGACTACATGATACTATACAGCCTCAGGTAGTTTAATAAATGTTATAAACAGTTTAATATACAAGATACCATACTATACTGCCTCAGGTAGTTTGATAAATGTTATAAACAAACTGTCTCGTGTGGTTTGATATACACAATACCATACTGTGTCAGGTGGTTTGATATACATTATACCATACTGCCTCAGGTGAGTTGATATACATGATGCATACTGCCTCAGGTGGGATGATATACATTATACACACTGACTGTTGTGGTTTGATATACATTATGCAATCTTGCCTCAGGTGGGTTGATATACGTTAAACATAGTCTCAGGTGGGTTGATATACATAATACCATACTGCCTCAGGTTGGTTGATATACATTATTCATACACATAATGTTGATACCATCCTGCCTCCTTGGGTTGATATACATTATACCAACATGCCTCAGGTGTGTTGATATACATAATACAATACTGCCTCAGGTTGGTTGATATACATGATACCATACTGCCTCGGGTAGTTTGATAAATGTTATACCACACTGCCTCATGTAGTTTGATATACACAATACCATACTGTCTCAGGTGTGTTAATATGCACAATACCATTCTTTCTCAGGTGGTTTGATATACTTTGTGTTTTACATTCAAGGACCCAGTTCTGTTTGCTGGAACACTGAGGGTTAACCTGGACCCATTCAACGAGCACTCTGACGATCAGCTGTGGACCGCTCTAAACCACGCCCACCTGCGGGACTTCGTACAGAACCTGCCTGACGGGCTGGAGCATGAGTGTGGGGAGGGCGGAGAAAACCTCAGGTATACAGTGGAGATTCAAATGAGATGACTTTATCTTTTCACCCTTTAAGTAGATGTGTCAAATCTTTAACATGCTTTTGAATTTTGTCATGTGTGCGTGTGTGTATGCACAGCATGTTTATTAATGTAAGTGTTCGGAAGGATGAAAGAAACTCTGTTAAATGAATGTCTGAGAGTAGGTAAGGAGGGGGGGGGGGGGGGGGGGAACGTAACTTAAAGATGATAAGTTTGAGGGCTTAGAGTCAAAGATAACTTTCAGAGAGTTTTGGGTATATGACAACCTTAGGTACATGTGTTTGAAATAAAGAAGTTGTAAATCCATAAAAATTGACTTTATTATCCTTTATTTAAAGATTCTTTATTAACCTATTCTGTACTTTTTTTTTATAGATTTGCTCATGAATAATCTTGACTTCTCCTTTACCAAGTAAGAAAAGTTACACTTAATTTAACTTGCAGTGTCGGCCAGCGCCAACTGTTGTGTCTGGCAAGAGCATTGTTGAAGAAGACAAAGATCCTGGTTCTTGACGAGGCTACAGCTGCTGTTGACATGGAAACAGATGACCTCATCCAGCAGACCATCAGGTCAGAGTTCAAGGACTGCACAGTGCTGACCATCGCTCACAGACTCAACACAGTCATGGACTATGATAGGTGGGTAGAGAGTTCAACGGATCTACATATTTAGCTTCTTCATGCTTTTGGGGGCGGGATAGCGCAGTGGTTAGCGCCTTCGGCTTCGGATCAGTAGGTCCGTGGTTCGATTCCTGCAGAGGCTCGGCAACTTTGTCTGCAGTAGAGAACTGTTCTACACGCAGTCAGGTTTTGGTGCAATGCTACACTAAATTTCAGTGCAGTACCACCCATGGTTGCTAGTTCCAGCCGATGCTCGCAGGTTTCACCGCAATGCATAGCCACAATAGTGTTGCGGGCTTTCTCCCTGCAATAATACTAGCAGCTATAAGTGAAATACTCTTGAAAGCGGCGATATCACCCCATATCACCTCACCTCACCACTTCATGCTTGGCTCTTGGTTCACTTTTGAAGTCACTTGATGCGCTGTTCTGTTGTTACACCAGTTCTAACCTATAATTGTAAGCTTTATCTCAATTCAAAGTCTGAATTATGTTGCAGGCTTTCTCCTTTTGTGATAGAGAGCTGGCTCAAAATGAGCAAATTATCCTCATGTGTTTACCTATTTCATAACAGTAATGTTAATTGCAGTGCTTGTTAATGTCTCAAAATGAGTCCAAAGGCAGAATTGACAACTGTGAGAACAAACCTAGAGTTCTTTATATAGGAGCTGTAAAGCTGAAGGTATTCACACAAGACTAGAATGCATTTTTGCAACAATCATCAATCCTCAGATAGCTCAAAGATCATTCTTGAGTGGGCTTCCCCTGCAAGGCCTAATTTGCACCTTATCTTTCTGATTAAAGCCCTTGCTGCATTGCATAAACATTGAAGCTTTGAGTGTAGCAGTCACTAGTAACTAGATACCTGATGCAGTAGGCTACAAAGGCTCCAAAAATCTCCTCAGAGATAAAGTTGGTAAACAGAAGCACTCAAATTTACCAGTGAAGAAGATTGGCACAAATATGACCTTGCAGAATTTTAAGAAGTATTTTGGTTTTGTAGTAAGTAAATTATGTTTGATTGTGCTTGTTCTTTGAGTTTGTGAGGAAAAAAGGCACATCTTTTGACTCTTAAACAATTTAACAACCACCTATTGGACCTCAAGAGTTGTTGAGGCTAAATATAAAATTGTTACGGTTCTTGTACGGTCATTGCTGACAGTGTTGCCTGACTCTGAGGGTGTTGTTTTCAATCCCTTAAATACTCAACCCGTAAAAAGTACAAAATTCTGTACTATTGCAGAAAGTGTGATCCAAATATAACAATGTTACATCTTGTTACTGGTTGCAGGATCCTGGTGCTAGACAACGGTAAAGTGGTGGACTTCGACTCTCCGCAGGCTCTGGTTCAGCGTCAAGAAGGAATCTTCTACAGTATGGCTAAGGATGTTGGACTTGCTTGAATGAGATTTCTACAATAAAGACCTAGATATTCTAGTTCTCTGAACACTAAATAGTGATTACCAAATAATGGGTTTAAGTTATGTGTATTACTTAGAGAGCTCTGAAAATCTAGGTCCAAAAACTGTCTCAATACATAATGGCAATCATAAAGACACTCAAAACATTCCTGACATTTTATAATCTATAATCATTATAAGCATTGTCTAACCTCAATCTATATCAAACATTGTTATGCCTTGTTTTCCTAAAATTGTCAATATTTTTAAGATGACACAAATTTAATTTTTACAGATTTTTAGCTCACCTTTACAAAGTAAATGTGAGCTTATGTCGTGGCGCTTCGTCCGTCGTCCGTCTGTCCGTCCGTCTGTCCGTCTGTCCGTCCGTAAACTTTCAGGAAAAAGACTACTCCTCCTAAACGAATCCAGATATCATTCTGAAATTGTAGTATGTTATACCCATGGTGATTCCTCACAGAAAGGTAGACGTTTCAGTTTTGAGAATCCAAGATGGCCGCCATGGCAGCCATATTGAATTTTCAATTAGATTTCAGGAAAAAGACTACTTCTCCTAAACGAATGCAGATATCATTCTGAAATTGTAGTATGTTATACCCATGGTGATTCCTCACAGAAAGGTAGACGTTTCAGTTTTGAGAATATAAGATGGCCGCCATGGCAGCCATATTGAATTTTCAATTAGATTTTACGAAAAAGACTACTCCTCCTAAACGAATGCAGATATAATTCTGAAATTGTAGTATGTTATACCCATGGTGATTCCTCACAGAAAGGTAGACGTTTCAGTTTTGAGAATCCAAGATGGCCGCCATGGCAGCCATATTAAATTTTCAATTAGATTTCATGAAAAGACTACTCTTTCTAAACCAATCTAGATATCATGCTGAAATTGTAGTATGTTATACCTATGGTGATTCCTCACAGAAAGGTAGACGTTTCAGTTTTGAGAATCCAAGATGGCCGCCATGGCAGCCATATTGAATTTTCAATTAGATTTCATGAAAATGACTACTTCTCCTAAACCAATCTAGATATCATTTTCATATTGTAGTATGTTATGCCTATAGTGATTAATCCAACAAAGGTAGCCGTTTCAGTTTTGAGAATCCAAGATGGCCGCGATAGCAGCCATATTGACTTTTCAGCTGCAGATGACACATCATTATTACTAAATTTTAAGCTTTCATCAAGTGATCACTCGCACTATATAAATTCACTAATTTGAACTTACTAATCATAATATTATCTTGAATATGAAATATTTAAGATTGTCATGCAAGTTGTTCTATATTTTTAAGTGTTTCTAAAATATTAAGATGAAAGACAAACATAATTAATTAATTTGTTTAAAATATTTATGGCTGCATAAACTAGCTGCAAAAACCCAATGACATTAAACATCATGTTGAATTTTAAACAATGGTATCTCCCTTATATTCCTTTAAATACCACACAAAAGGGGTCAACCAGAGTTCAGATATTCCTATGCTTTTCTAATACACATCCCAATACAGGCTGCTAGCATCACAGTCTCAGCTGCTAGTCTGTTGCATAATCAACCTGACCTGATATGGTAGAGCATTATGCTATATGGCCATGTGTATGCAATAAGAGTTATGGAAATTAGACTTGTATTCTCATGACAGTGATATGTTCTTTTTAAGAATAACAACTTACACAAAACTTGTCAACAATAAGCTTTGTGTTTAGCAATCTACATAATAAGTTGTTGTGGAAAGAGTTATTTTGCATCAGGTTCCAGTTCCTGTGTTTTACTCATATTTGTACCATTTCTATATCTAACAGAAGTTCTTCTTGACACAAAATCAATTTAGGACATAAGCTAACTATATTTTGTGAAATTATATATATTTTTCACAACAATTCATGTTTTCTCATGTCAAGTCTTTTAATACCACACATAAGGGCTTAGCCAGAGTTCAGGTTTACATGCTCAGCACACTAGGATGCTTCTCCAAATATACGTACACAAAGCCAAATACACAAATTGCTACACTCTCCTTAAGGATCTGGGGCTAGCAGCCCTGCCTGCTTGTATATTGCATAGTAATCATGACCTAATTGATAAATAGAACATAATGGACTTTATGGAAAGTATAAAAATTGTCTTTATGAAAAGTATACTTGTATTCTATTAAAAGTAATACTTTTTACAAATAACAATTTAAACAAGTCAAGAATCTGCTTTTATGTACTGTAATCTACATGATAAGTTAATAATAGAGGTATTTTGTATCAGGTTCCAGTTCCAATACCATGTGTTTGATAAATACCTGTAAAACTAAATGATAATTGTATCATGCTGAAGGGGTTCTGGGAACAACATGTCATCATAGAAGTCATTATTTTTCAATTAGATTTCAGGCCAAGTACTACTCCTATTAAATTAATTAAGATATCATTCTGAAAAGTGAGTATTTTTTTATATAGTGATTCCTGACAAAGACGCATTTATTTCATTATCAAGAATCCAAGATGGTCAATATGTCAATTATATTGAATTTTCAATTAGATTTCATGAAATTCATTGAAAAGAATACATTTCCTGATCAATCAAATCAATGTCATTATATTTGTATTGATACGCTTGTTGTAATATTTATCAACACTATAAATACAGTTACAAAAAACTGTATGAATCATCTTTATCTGCGAACAGCCTGAAGCATGACTGTTTTAATAAATCCTTTTTAATAAAACATAAAATGATAAAAGTTGTTCACTCCATCAGTGGGTTACATAATTCCTGACACTTCATATATGGCAAATAACATAGCCAGTGAGGGATAAATATACATTTTTTAATCATCTATATCTGATTACGGTCTGAACAATGATTATCTAGATAATTATAATGATCATTCAATTCAAACAAATCCTTTTCAAAAGCATTTAAAATGATTAAATTTGTTCACTCCCAACACTAACTGTTAGGTTTTTTACTCCTTTGTTCCCATGCAATTAATTTATTCCAAATTGAAAATTTTGGTTAATGAATAACAAATTATCTTTTATTTTTTTTGATATGCTAATAAAAGATATCATTTAATATTCATCTTCAAAACTAATTGAACAGCTGTCTGAACAATTCTTTTTTTACAAAGTCTTTCTCACCAATTCTCTCTGTTAGTTAAGATACTTCAATAAACATATTACTGAGTTGACCTCCAGATTATTTCCATTGCAAACCTCTCTTCTACCCCCACCCCTTCTATCCCCCCTTTCCCACCTCCCTTTTTTTCTCCTGTCCTTCCATTGCAAACCTCTCTTCTATCCTCCCCAACCACCCTCCCCCCCTTTCCCCTCCTATCCTTCCAGCCCCTCTCCTGCAACTCTCCTCTAAAGAGTATCTGTATTGCATATTGAAATGAGGGGAGAACACTCACTATATGGAATAACAGTAACTTACATAAGAGGATAAGTTACATAAGCTACATGCAGGTGCAAGAGGTCATCATAGGTCATCATATCTAGTAATTAGCATAAACCCCCAAGTTGCTAGCCTATTCTGACCAATCAGATTGCACTAACATATGTCAAGATTTAAGATATTCAGAAATCTTCAGTTAGAATTACATGAGACATATCACTAGCTGAATTTGTGATTTGTGTCAGAGGGATATATTCCAAATGTTTATGTGCATCATCTTTTTAGTTCTTTGGAAGTTGAGAGTGTGACTAAATGAATACTCCTAAACCAATCAAGATATCATAATGAAATTAATACAGATGCCCACATAAAAGTAGCATTTTGAAGATTAAAAAGTCCAAGATAGTCACCAATTCAGCCATATATATACAACAAAGTTATACAAAAACCTACTGCTTGTTAACAAATCATGATTATATCATTCTTGTATTAATGTTTGTTCAAGCTCTAGTGGTTTCCAACAGAAGAATAGCATTTTAAAAGATAAAAAAATCATGATGGCAGCCATAATCAATTATCATATAAAAGATGGTTACACAAACCATTTTACCACATCATTCATTTTAAGGTGAGCTTCTGTACCCTCGGTACTTTTATTTAATACTGGTTTCAAATCTGCTTTATAGTGCTAAAAAAGATGGTGCTGTTCTAAAACCACAATTCTTTTGCAATAAGTAGCAAAGCTAAAATTAGCTTTGATAAAGGATTGTCTCTTGATGAGGATTTTGTGTGTCTCAAAATTCAATGGAACATCTGATTAAATGGCAATAGGCATATTTCGTTAACCTGCTATTGAATGCATATAAACAAGATTAGTTGAGATGATACATGAGTGCCTTTTGAATAACGTCTCCACAAGTCATTGGGATTGTGCTAAATGTATTCCCTTTTTTGAAGTTTTACCTACATGATCTGAAGAATATTATACATTTTATGAAATGATCTTGACCGGCAAGCTAAACCAATACTAGATCTTATTCTCAGGCATAATAACAGTTCACCTATATTATACTACATTTAAATGTCATTTTATTCATTTCAGATACCAAATTCATTGTGATGTTTTAAAAATTTGTAGTTTTAATGCCATTATCATCATCATTACATATAACATATTTGTCTGGATGATAGATATGTTGATCATAATATGGTGCTTGTATAGTAACTTACTGCGGTAGTTTGATGTAATCTATGAATATTGATTTCATCTCCATGCAGCCTGTTAAAGTGACACAGAGTATCTTTCTTAAAATTAATTTTTTTTTGATAAGCTACAAAATATCTAATATGCTGATTGAAGTTCATATCTCATCACTGGACTTGCAAATATATCCATATATGCATAATATCTAAAATGCTTGATTTTATGGAAAAATCAAATGCATCAAATTTATCTACAATACCTAATAAACACATCGAATCGAATATATCTTCCTGTCAGCTTATGACAAGGTTTCAAAATTACATTTGGCGAATTTGCATGCGCCACATGGTCCGGTTTTCGATCAAAATCCCGACTTTGAATGGCCGTATTTTTGCTCTAATGTCCTGTTTGATCTTTAACTTGTTATTTTCAGTTAGTGGTTCCCGATGTAATAACATCGATTTCAAAAATTTGACTTTTGTGATCCTATCAACATACTCTGTGTCTCCTTAAAGGTAACCAGTTGTTGAAATATCCTAGGGCTCACTGACAGCCTTTGATTTATAAACTTTTGCAATTACTCTTTATAATTTCATTTTTTTGGACAAAATTTTGACTTTGTTATGGCAATAACCTATTTCATACTCTGAGATTATTTTAGGATTTCACATCATACTCATATGATAATAATTGGTCTTCTTTTGAAGAATACTGACTCATTGACACGTCTGGAGAGCCCTGTATTGTACGTTTGGACGAACAGAAATGTGAAAATTATTCAGCATAGTAAATTCATGTTTAAATGGTTTTTAAATATTCATTCTTTTGGACGAATGGAAATCTGCAAATTATTCCATCAGCTCAAAGCCTGTAGTTATAGGTCTAAAGATGAATCATCTATTTCCTCTGTAGATCGAATTCATGTAAATTTATCCAACTTTTTAGATTCATTTGACCTCATCCTTTCATAATGTTCTTGAAATCCACTTTTACTGCAAGTTATTTGTTCTTATCTTACCAATACCTGTATTTGGAAGCTAGGTTGGGTACTTTGTTCCATTTGACTTTGTAAATCAGTTCCATGTAACATTATTAGTTGCCCATTACCTTAGACATTTATGCATATCATCTTTTATCGTATGGCGTTTACTTTTTACTGAAATTCATACCACTTTTGTATTTAGACACTAACTTTTCTTAAAGGAGCAGTAGCATGTAATTTTGTAAATTTTATATGTTGATTTTTTTTTACTGATTATTGCTAAATGCTATTTTGCTAGGGTCAAAAGTCTCATTTAACAAACCAATCATCCATAGTCAGAGAAAAATGATAAAGATTCATTGGCAGCCAATTTTGTGTGAACACCTTTAATTCATTTTGTGTCAGAAAAAGGAATGACTTGTTGAACTTTACATTATATATTTGATTTATTACTGCTTCATTTAGTTTAAATACATTGTCTTTCAATTGGAACCCTTTTTTTTTCATTTTCCTGACATCATCTTATATTAAAATGTGCTACTGCCCCTTTAACTCAGTGATCTTAGATTGCAGTGGATTTATTCATGATTGGTAGTTTCATTTAGATATTTTAGTATATGAATTTACCAATCAATTAATCTGATTTATGTTGTCAATTGAAAATATATCAACTTTCAATTTGATCCTTGATCTGAAAACTTACGATTTTGCAGGACTTAGTTACTTACTGCTAAGACACTCACATATGTGTGTTTATGTGTTTATAGGTCTTCCTCTTACAATGAAGTTCTGATGCATTAAATTGACCTACCAACAGGCAAATACTAAATTTAGAGTGGTGCCAACTGAAGTAATGGGGTCAGCTTAGGATCAGAAGGTCTGGGGTTCGAATCCTTCCAGGGGCTCGGCAACTTTGTCTGTATAAAGAACTGTTCTACACACAGTAAGGTTTGGGTGTAAAGCTGATGCAAGTTCCTTCCATTGTACGCTAGTTCCAGCCGATGCTCGCAGGTCTCACCGTAATACATAGCCACAATAGTGTAGCAGGCTTTCTCCCTGTGATAATTCTAGCACCCATGAAACAAGTGAAATATTTTTGAAAGCGGCGTTAAACCCCAATTCACCTCACCTTAAGTAACGATCTGTTGGGTTCAGGTATTTGTGTTTTGAGTCCGATGACTTCTTAAATAACTATCCTTTGCTTCCAAACGACAATGGAGATAGTTTTGCAATGTCTTAAAAAAAGGATATCATAAGCAAATAAGTAAATTGTTCTCAAATTAAGTAATCCTTTTAATGAATGACAATCATTCAATATCATCATCAGATATTTTTGTATCATCTGGTTTTAATCAAATGTCCCATTAGCATCATGGCTCACATTACCTGAGAGAATATGCACAGTCGAAGGAGTGTTTTATATTGTATGTTTGAATGTTCTTATAGTGTTCTGTTGTAGCAGCTCAGTAGTCATAGTACCATATATTATTATTATTCAGTGAACCCACCTATGGCAGCTTGTATTGGTGCACTATTTTTTTATCAGTCTAAGTAAACCTAGCCTCATTAATACTCGCTTCACTTCCAATATTAAGTCTAGCAAGGTGTAGTAGCAGGTCGTGGTAGCCAATCTATCAAAATGACCAATCAGGGATCCTCTTTCCAAGCCACAATAGTATGCATTCGCACAGACAACGTTGGAGGGTCATAGGTTGGCGAAAGGTTGGCTGACACAACCTGCTACTACATCTTGCTAGACTCAATATCGGAGTGATGCGAGTATTATTAAGGCCAGGTTTACATAGACTGTATTTTCATAAGAATGTCATGTGGATTCATTAGCATATTAATCAGCAGAGTATTAGGATATTTGTATATGTATTTGATAATATAGTACTTTTAATGAACTTCTACACACTTTGTTTTGTTAAACATCTACATTAACTGTCATAGACTAGCAAAAGTCCTTAACATGTCTGTATGAGATCTGATGTAATATATATCCATTTTCGTCAAACGCATAAGTTGAATGCACCTCTTTGTCACTGTATAGCAGTCTTTCAAGAGATCCGATGTCATATATATCCGTTTATGTCAACTGCATGAGTTGAATGAAGCTCTTTGTCAAACTTTAGAAGTCTTTCAAGAGATGTTATGTAATTATCATGTTGCTTTTTGAACGTTACTTATAAATAGTTACTTTGTTGTTACTTAGATCTTGTGATAATAGATCTGTCAAAAGTCCTATTTTCAATATTTGTTATATTCAAAATGTCATAATATTTTACAATATGTGATAACATGTTGATATTTTAGTATTTAGTATCATATACTTAATTCCTTGCTTAGAAATGTAGAACTGTCAATGTTTTTTACTCATCAGGCCTGTCAGGCCATTCTATCCCCACAGAGGCAGATCAAGTCATAAAATGTTGATACTACCTCTGTTCTAATAAGAACAAATCCGTGGTTTACGGCAGTTTCCCCTGGCGGACTAAATTTGAATTTCTTTATCAAATGACATCTTTTCTCGTAAGGAAAGGGTGATTCATATTACAATGCCTTTGCCATGATTTAATAGCCAAAATGATGATTTAAGAAAAATCACTGATCGCACAACAAACTTTGATTGCCTCCAATCAGGCATCCCCAATTCTACCACACAAACTCTGCTAATTAGAACAGAGGCTCCATAAACAATTGATGACTTTATCTGCCTCAGTGGGGAGAGAATGCTGTCAGGCTAAAGATGCCCATGGCATGGTCAGTAAACATGGAAAATTAATAGTTCACAAGGCATAATAGTGCATCTGTGAATATGATATATGCAGAACCTATGTACCCAAATAATCATAAGAAATATTTTGCCTTGCACCTTGGGGATTTAAGTTTTTACATTTCGATCCAAAAAAGATAATACATGTGGTATAACATAACATTCATTGGGAAAAATTAGACAAAATATAATTACGAATAGAGCATGCAACAGCCCTTGATAGTTTGCACTCTTTGCCTTAAAAATTATTTTGAGAAGAGTTAAAGATTATTATTGCCTAATTGGGATAGATTTTTAATTTGTTTTATCAAAGTCAGTAATATAATTATGTGATATGAAGTTGAACAGGGAGTCATGATGTGAATTTTATCACAGATCATTTCTTATAAGTATTTTTAACAGCTTTCTTAGTATGAAAATTGCTTGAGTGCATCTTCACTATTTTATATACCTTAAATCTTAAGTATTTACACAAATAGCCTACAGTAAATCCTTACTTGGAAGACTCTTGAATACAAGCCTGCCTCTAATAGAGAAACTGCACACAGCTTTCCGATAGAAATAAACATCTGCCTAAAAAAATACTAGGTAAACCAAATAACATACTAAAATGACTTCTTTGGTCATCCCGCCGCTAATGACTAAAATATTCCCAAGCGGCATTAAGCATTAACTCACACACTCTTTGTTCGTTGAAAGGTGAATATATATTATGAAATAACTCCATTTTGATAAAACTATCAGTTAAAAATATACGCCTTCCTTTATTAGATACCTATGGTGCAGAAGGTTTGATAAATAATAAAAGCCTAATGTCTTTTTAAGGAATTATGGTATGTTATTTGTTAAATACTTATGATGCCAATAATGACCTACAGAGCAAATTGCTTAAGTCCATGTGATACTATGAATTTTACTTTCGACAATCATGATTTTAGTTCAAGTTTATAGGCGTAAAATATCTGAATTTCAATTTTCCCTGACATGACCTTTGTGTACAAGTGAGAGTATAATCTCCTTTTATATTTTATACTAGAAAGAGTGAATGAATATATGAAAGCAAATTTGTAAAATCCTATAAACTGATTGTGAGAGTATACATGGTTTGTATATCATTTGGCACTACAAATAAAAATATCAGAATAAATGGTTGTTTTTGTTAATATCTTATTGCATTATTATCATTATTATTCATTTTGCTTCTTTTGGTTATTTTTAAGCTCATCAGAGTTTTGTTACAGGATGACTTATCTCCATAAAATCTGATTAAATTTAGCTAGTCCCGATCCAGCATCCATGTCTATGTCATGATGTCTATTTAATTTGTAACAGATTTATGATGAGGCCACTCAGGATGGAATATGCTTTCTTAGTAAATAAAACGTCAATGGACACAGCCATGGAATGACAACGCTTTGGTTACTACACCAGGAGGCCGTCTCAAAGAACAACATGATAAGATAAGATAAGATAAGATAAGATAAATCTTTATTGCCCTTGGAAGGGAATTTGGATTGTCATGAATTGAGCACAGTAGTGATACAGAATATATAACAGGATATAAAAAGGCTAAAATATACAATAATGAAAATTAACAATAATCACATGTTACATGTGTATGACAGACTGAAAGAATGACAGAATGATCTTTAACATTTGGCAAGTGAAGATCTTGATTAATCAAAATCACCTCTGTTTTTTCAGCTTTACTGTTGCAGACACCTTTCATAACAGGATCTTTATCTGTCAGGGCCCCCTTTCACAATGGTGGTGATAAGCCCTTAAGTAGTCTTAGTGTAATGATAAAGAATGGGAGTTAAGACCAACCTTAGCTAAGGCTGGTTTGTGAAAGGAGGCCCTGCACTAGGATCAGAAATACAGTTTAATATGAGTGTAAGTAAAGATCTGATTTTAATGAGATTGCATCAAAATTTTACTGTAAACCAAGTCTTGCTATGGATTTATGATTAGATAAAACTTTAAGGGCACAGCAATTGAATAATAAACCTTAGGTTACTACATAAGGTTGCCCTCTCACATAAGAATATTATTTTTAACATTTGGTAAAATCTAATTGCTCCAAAATTACTTTCTGTTTTCAACAAATCATCAGACAACTTCCACACGATGTCTATCAGCACTCTGATCAGAATTACAGCTAAGTATGAGTGTTAGTAAAGACCTGATTTTAATGAGATTGCATTAAAACATGCAAACCGATGATGTTATGGCATGATGATTTTCTTAGTGCCCAGACACTTGAATTTTTTATATGAAATTAGTATACTCAATATCTGTTCTTTGCCTTTGCAGAATTTTCAATTGTTAAATTTCGAAATTTCAAATATTTAAATTCAATATTGGCTAAAATATCAACAGAAGCCGCAAGATCTTATAAAAAAAAATCACTGTGTCGATTTTTACATGGGTGAGTTGTTTGTGAAATTGTGGATTACATTAAAAAAATTCAAGGGAGTATATGAAGCGCCAATAAAATCATAGCCTGTTATCACACCCATATAGAAAATAATCTCATTGGTTGGACAACCCCAAAGACTAGATTTTCCTTTAATATCTTCAAATGAGCAAATTTTGGACATTTTCAGCTGTAAAAATGCAAAATGAATTATATTTCTGCAGCTTTCACGATGCTTAGTTCAGAAAATCTTTTACATAATTGCAAAACAGCATTCTATAGTTCTTTAAAGACATATTGTCTTATTATTTGCGCGTGCCGTTGTATTATTTAAATTGCAAATCAAGGACAGTATCTACAATTGCAATTTCCCTACATTTCGAAATGTTGCGTTCGAAATATTAGTTTGAACCTGTGACATTTTGACGAGCATCTTCCTACGCAAAGCCTAAAACGCCAGTTTCCAAACTGTCAGTTTTATTCTTGCTGCAGATTCTTGAGGTTTCTGTGCTTGCTCTCTAGATTACTATAAGAGAAAGAAATAGTCCAATCAGAAAGTAACTGGAGGTTGCTAACAATCGCCTGTACAGGCGCTGATATCAGCAGAATTCAAGGGTCTGCAGCAAGGCATAAAACTGACAGTTTGGAAACTGGCGTTTTAGGCTTTGCGTAGGAAGATGTTTGACGAGAGGCTCTTGCCAATGTGAGCTACCTGAAATATACATTGTTTCTCCGTATTGAGTCAACGTTTCAACGATTCTATAAACATGTATTTAGGAAACTTTTTGATACATAAACATAAGTGCATAATCTGGATTAATAAAAATAATCGCATGTTGAATTTGGATTGATGTTTGTGTTAAGTTGGTTTTTAAATAGTTACCGAATCGACCTCAGGTTCAAGTTAGACAACAGATTCGACGTTCATGATTCACCTATTCGAGGCTCCATCTAACTTGAATTCCTCAGCCTTAATCGCTTCCTATTACTGATCATCCTGTTTCAGGGTACGAACGTTACGCCAACTCCACTAAACTGTACCCTGGGTTCAGAAGCTAGATTTGTTTGCGCGGCCCGACTTGAGCTATAAGCCAATCAAATCATTTTCTCGCGACCTTCTCGATAAAATTTAAACGAGAAAATTATTTGTTTGGCTGTTTCACAAGTCTGGCCGCGCTAGCGAATCGAACTTCTGAGCCGAGGGTATAGATTAGTGGAGTTAGCGTAACGTTCGTAACCTGAGACAGGATGATTACTGATATTATTGATGAATAACCAAATAAATATGTCGCACATCGCGATATGTCGGATTACGGGGATGTCGGTTTGGAGGGAGTGCACCGTATTAATGGGATTCATATGGGAGGCAAACCTCTTTAACTCACGGCCATAAAGTGTGTATTGTCATATCATTATTCATATCTATATGTAACATGTTATTGTAACAATAACATATAAATAAATAAAACAATAACGAGGAAGAATTACAAGGTGTGTGTAACTGTACACCAGCATACATGAAACGATCTCTTTTAATGAGATTGTTAGATGTGATTTATGCAGTGTATTGATTATTCACGAGAAATGTTAACACATTTTAATTGCCGAGGATTTGTTGTGTAACAACCCTCTAAGCTCTTTGTTTAGACCAAATCAATTCAGAACAATGCGTGTTTAGAGCACTGAATAAATGGGGTAGTAACGCGAGTCCGACCTTTGGGTCGAGGGAGAAATCCTTTGAAGTTCTATAAATACTCATGTATGTTATACATTGTTTATCGTGAGGCATGAGTTTTATAATGTCAAATTTCACAGAAACGTCTTAACTGCTCTAATTAATCTGTCTGCAACATAATCATTTCGTTTTAGCTGAAATATTTAAATTCACGACGTGATATAATTGAAAAAAAAATACAGTCTGTCACGATTTCGAACACGAACATTTGTAATGATTTTAAAAATGTAATTAAACATTGTTTCTATTTCATTTGTAGATTGATTTTTAATATTGATATTAACTTTAAACGGTATTCTTCTCATTCAACTCTTCTTCATGCCGATGTTTGTTATCTTACCTGAATTATCTTTACCTCAAACTTCTTCCGTTCACCTTTCACATTTCCTGGTAAAGGAAATTTTATTAACTTTTCACGACAGCAGCTTTAAATGAAATACATGTAAGTCTTGCAATCCAATCTTCTTAAGGGAGACCAGGGCAAAGCGCGCACCCTAACATATAAGCGCTTGTCCTGGTCTCACTGAAAATCGAACAATAGCAACCGCTGTGATTCTCTATGAGTTTAAATATATTGAACATCATACAATGCATTCTCTCCCCACAGAGGCAGATCAAGTCAGTTGATACAGCCTCTGTTCTATTACGCCGAGTTCTTATTCTCTATGAGTTCAAATATATTGAACATCATACAATGCATTCTCTCTCCACAGAGGCAGATCAAGTCAAGTCATGTTGATACATCCTCTGTTCTATTACGCCGACTTTGTGGGATGGAAAGGGAGGTGCCTGATTGGAGGCAATCACAGTTAGTTGTGCAATCAGCGACGCTGTTCTTAAATCATCATTTTGGCTACTGAATCATTGCAAAAGCATTGTGATATGAACCACATTTTCCATGAGAGAAGTGTTGTCATCTGATAAAGAAATTCAAATGGATTTGGTTCAATTATTTTCCGCCAGGGGTATAACAGCGGAACCGACGGATTTCGGCGTAATATAACAGAGGCTGTATCAACATTTCATGACCTGATCTGCCTATATATGTGAGGAGAGAATGCATACAATGAACTTAAATTCAAAAAACCATACCTATTTTATAATTGATATATGGTCAAACGAAAATTTCAATTACCTTGCTTATTTCATAAATGAAAGGCAACATTTAATTTCAAATACTTCACCTATTTCATAAATAACACATTGACAAATGAGGGTAAATACTGAAATATGTATGCCCATCTAATGTAAACAATAGGAAACGCAGGACCTTTAATTATAGACCTACTTTTCACCAACTTAACTCCCAAGGCTCCTGTCGGCCATGATCGTGAATACATGCATATATAATGTCTAGTACGGTTTATCGTACAGCGAGATATGCACAGATAGTTACAGAGAATAGATAGAGTATTGATAACTGCATACAATTATCACGGAACATCTGACTTAAAGTGACACAGAATATCTTTCTTAAAATTTTATTTGGTTTTGATAAGCTACAAAATATCTAATATGCTGATTGAAGTTCATATCTGATCACTGAACAAATATATCCATTTATGCATAATATCTCTAAAATGCTTGATTTTATGGAAAAATCAAGAAAACATCTCAAATACGTTAAATATTCGAAATTATGCATCCAATTAATCTACCTATTAGTTGCAATACCTAATAAACACTATCGAATCGAATATATCTTCAGCTTATGACAAGGTTTCCAAATTATGTTTGGCGAATTTGCGCGCGCCACTCGAGCCAAATTGTCCGGTTTACGATCAAAATCCCGACTTTGAATGGCCGTATTTTCGCTCTAATGTACTGATTGACGCAAGTGACGCAGTTGACCAAAAAAGGCTTCAAGTTTTATTTAAGCGTGAATTGAAAGAATGTCGTTAAATGATAACTCGAAACTTTAGGATTTTTCTGATTGACAAAAAGAACATAATATGATCACTGAAACAATTGAGTCATCTCTTGAAATTAAAAATAAGAACCCTATTTTTCTTTGCCCTTTTCAATGATGAACATTTTGAAAGCAAACATCTCCTACGCAAAGCTTAAAACGCCTGTTAAAAAGACAGTTCAGAAACTTGCGTTTTAAACTCTGCGGGGGAGGTTAGAAAGTAAAAGGGGCTTGTTGAAAAAATCATGGTTGTGATGTCTAAAGATACGTAAATATGATTAAGTAAAGAACAGTGTATGATGAAGAGGAAGGAACACAGCTTAATGATAAGCAAAGTTATTCAACCTCATTGTGTTGTTTCATTACTTATATCTTAAACGGTAAGTATATGATATATAGCCCACTCGTAGTTTAAAGATCCATTAATCAAAGTGAAGTGAAGTTCAATATTTTCAAAAATAATTGTTTTTATTGTATTGTTTGGAAAATTTTGCGACCAAAATTTATTAAATAGGAGAGAATTTACCAAAATCTAAACGGCAGCCGTCATGAAGGCGAATCAAGTGTGGCCATCTAAAAAATTGCGTTTCTTAAACATACGCTTGAAAGCCGTATATATATCGACCAGATTTTCTCTTCTTTTTCTCCGAATCAGGTGCTCGTTGCCGCTCAAGGTCATATCTATCGGACGCAAATTGCGGTAACTGAGACGCGGTGTAAATCCTACACACTTATATAATGACGTCACTGAAAGCGGGTTCGTTAAAAGCTACGACACTTTTGCAGAGGGTACTGTACTTTTGACGTCGAATTAAGTACTTTATTGTTGAAAAAAAACCATGTAAATATATACAACTTTCGACGAAAGATTTGTCTACCGAGTGATGTATTATTTTCTCAATAGCTAAATTTCATCATGCAAGAACCGCATGCAAGTATGACGATGGGGCTTTTATCGAGATTGGCTTCTCCTTGTAGTAAGTAATGATGTTCAAGATTTCACGCAGAGAATCACATATGCATAGTAAAAAGTGTCTCGTCCCCCAAATAAAATTTAGTAATTTCGGTTCATTCCAGCCCCTGTTGATGTTGTTTGTACCCATGAATCTGTTATGTAGTAGGTTTGATTTTATCATGTTTTTGTAAAGATATTCTCCATCCAAACGCAACAAGATGCACGTGCTCTTTGGTCTCCACGATTTCCAAAATTTGCAATATGATCATTTGTGCCCTCACACACCTCCCGTGACCTTAATCCGCTTGAACATGTTTTGGACATTTTGGGTCGACCGCTACAACGCTGAGATCCTCCTCCTCAGAACTTGCATGAAGTGAAAAGCAAAGTGAAAGCTCGCGATACTGACTGTTTTTGTACCTCAAGTCCCTGAATGATGATTTTAACCAATACCAGTTATTGTTTCGTTATTTAAATTTGATTTATGACCATACTTAAATTGTTGTATTTTTTGTACCGATTTGAATCCTATAATTGTGAGAAAATATTGATATACCATTGGGTCAGAGAGAGGCCGTTTACAGTCTAATTCATAGTCAATAGAATGCTTTTCAATTACTCAATTATTATGTTTCATGTCATTATACTCTTATCTTCCACAATCACCGAAAATATCATGCCCTATTAAAAACAGGGGGGTAACAACTCTTTGGGAGTATGTCTATTATATTTATTATTCTAATAAATAATCCGGTTTTGTTTCACTCAGAAACAACAAAATAACGCGATGAATGCATTATTCGGGAGGTAGAAATTCTACTTATAGACGCTACACAAAGAGAATGTTCTCTGGATGGAGATTCAACATCCGTCATTGAAAAGTGTTTAAACGTATATGGCACTTTTACGCTTCATGACATTCAGACGTAATGATCATATGTTCACACGCATTGTATCGAATTCTCACATTCTCAAATTCGATTAATACACTATGTCATACACAACGTCAATCATTATAAACAGAACAATTCACGGGCATAGTTCGGCATTGCATTAAGTCCTTTAATTACAGGAGTCTTCATTGATCTGACGCCCAATCAGCATTGTTACGAAAGTATGAAATATTACGTCAAAACGATCGACATGCCTTCATTACCCAATCACGGTAGGAGGCGAGTTTTGAATAACGCTTCGTCCTGAGCAAGAACCGGGGCTTATATTGCTATAGAGACCCGTAACACATCTGTTAATTCAAGGAAAACGGAATTATTTCTAAAACCTCGTGCTCACAAGCTCTGATCAATATCGGTTGAAATTTAGGCTCAACTGCGCATATGCGGAAGAACAAATAGAAGGCAATATGAGAGCAGTCTGGCAACGAAAGAAGACTAACAGTGTAATCTGGTGCCATAATATGATGTCGTATTCTTTCTAAAGGATATTATAACTCATGTTAATGTGAACAGGGCATCATCGTGTGACGTATATACAGGAGCGACACGCCCGATTTGAGTTATGATTTCCATGGATTTAATGGACCGACTACCAATATCTACAGAGAAACTAAAACAAGCAGCGCCATGTGCCATGAGAGTTATAGGGTAAGTGCATAATGTCTGCGAGTGTTCCTTGTATTCAACTATTGACCATTAATGCCAGGAATGGTCTCTGTCCATGGAAACCATATCTCTGGCACCATGGTCTAAGAAAAATCGATACGAATGGACTTGTCTGTACTGTAGCCACAGCAGTGCTGATATGTGACGATCAGGCTTTGGCATTTTCTGTCAATATTTAAAGTTCAAGGCTGGGAACTTGTCCACAGACATGTTATCGTTCCTCATCTCACTGATTTCGAGTAAAATATGAATATACAGCTGCATACCATAAGTTTGTTCACCTGCTTGTGCTCTTAGTGCAAATATCATGTAATTTGGGTTTCGTTTTGACGTTAATAAAATAACTCCAGAACCACTTACAGTAGATTATCAATTGTCCATGTGTAAAATAACCATTCCCAAACCATATTTCGGGATCGTCTTGTCACTGGTGCTGCATGTTGATATTTGGCATTGTTAAATAGATAGATGGGGTCGTATTTGTGAAATTCGGATTTTCTAATATTTCACATATTAAAGGAACACATATGAATAAGATCTAAAGCTGTTGATCACTTATGAAGGATTTTGTAGAGCAATTTAGAAATCAGAGATTTCCAAATTTTGACCCCTGGTTACTTCAATGACCTGCTAAATTTGTTACAGGTATCCGCTAGGTATGACATACGAATATGTCAACGCAAACTGAATCTTAACTTATGCAGTGTAATTTCATCATTATCGGTTTCGTTTTCGCAATGATAAGATGTCTCAAAGACGTTACAAATTACATGATATTTGCACTAGAATACGAAGGTAAGTGAACAAACTTAAGATACGCAGCTGTACACATTGTATAGGCCCTAATGAACACATGAAATTTCAACAAAAACTTAAACAAAGGAACCACAGATAAAAGAGAACGGATTGGTACTACGATAAACGAACATATGATGATCAACATGTATTTAACTTCTGATTTAAACTTGTGAAGGTCAATATTTTTGTACATTCACACACGTCTTTTTGTGGTTATGTGAACTTTAAGATGCTTTTGTTGTGTCCTCATGTTACAGCTTGGTTATAAAAAAGCCAATTTATACAATTATTTATGTTGAATGTTCTGATAACTTGGGAATGCAGGAGTCGTAGGTATGTATAGCCGATTAGCTTTGTCCATTACCTGTTTAGATCATAAGGGATGATCAAGGTTATGCATTTGTTGTCACGAATAATCTGTCATAAGTAACCTACCAAAAATTTCTTTCTTTCATATTTTGTTCAACATAAGAAAGTTTAAATAAATTAAACTCAAACATATGAACGTAATTTATTTTTAAGGATGGGTATCGTTCCTCCTTTCTGTATTGCCATATATTGTACAGAAAAGTGTATTGCAATAGGTATTGCAATATATTGGTTAAATTCAAGAACTTGCATGCTATCTTGTATAAATATGGGCGTTGAGAACGATCATCATTGCTTAGCCATGAGCCGTTTTGGAAAGGATATCTTTAAATTTCAATCACTGTTAATGATCTGCATACATATTTGAGTTATATTCACAACAGAACTTTATACTTTGAAACGAACTGTAGGTAAATATTGTTACATTTGTTTGTGTTTGTTGGTAAATTTAGATGGATATAGCTCGTTTAAAAACGTTCGATATGTTAGATGATTTCAAAAGTGTGTACCGATTCGTATCACCTTGTTCCTGTATTGCAATATACCGATATATCGATAATACCGCGCATCCTTATTTATTTGAGACAAAAGTTACGTTGGATTTATGTGGCATATTATGTTCATATCAAAAGTTCTGCATAGGTGCATGTCCAGGCACATTAATTTTACAACAGAATGTTTATATTTATGATATTCGCTGTTTTCAATTTAATCACAATTCCTCAATTCCTGTAGTCAAAACAAATATTGATTTAGATATTTTTTTCTCGAGATTTCGCAATTTCTGTCCAAAGTCTGAAGATCACGCCTGAAACCATGTCAGACATGATTAGTTTTTGTTGCTTTTTATAACTTAAATATTAAAGCTTTTTGGATCTGATGATCACGATTTTGCCATTTCTTTCAATTAATGTTTGTGCTACTGCCAAGACATAAACCCACTCACTCAATAATGACAGTTCAAGGCTTCATGGCCGTACGCTAGCAGACGTCTACCTTATTTTGCAATGTAAGTTTTAAAGGGGCAGTAGCACGTTTTTTGATAATATCATATTTTGACTATTTCACTGATAAGTTAATGCTAAATGTATTATTTTGACAGTGTCAAAAATCTCATCATACACGCCAATCATCCATAGTCAGAGGACAAAGTATGAAGATTCACATAAAATCCATTGGCGGTAATTTTGTGTGAACACCTTTAATTCATTTTGTGTAAGAAAGAGGAATCGCATGGCTAAACTTTACATTATATATTTGAATTATTATTGCTTCATTTAGTTTAAATACATTGTCTTTCAATTGGAACCATTAATTTTCATTTTCCTGACATCACCTTATATTCCCCCTAAAAACGTGCTACTGCCCCTTTAAGACACGTAGGGAATCTATACTTTTTGAGTGTAAAGAAAACTCAAGTTTTGGTAAAGCAAACAATAATGGTCAAGGTTTGTCATTGTGCGTCCAGTATCTAAATTTAAAGGTAGCATATTGATAGAAAGATACGCCTACAAAGTTAAGAATCTGTCTAATTTTGAAGTGGGTCTTAGCCTAAGCTTAGCCATTTACATGAGATCAAACACGCATTCAATCAAATGGTTTAAGCTTATTAAAACCTTTTATTTAAAACTTGTGGTTTAAGTGGTTGTGAAGGATTTTAAAATTACGACCTTAAATAAGTGGATGCATATTGTTTGAAATGGTGAACGTAAACTACTTTTCAAGAATCAAAAAATGTTTTTATTTCAAGGGATAGAATCTATATGCATTTGTGTATCTAATATGATTGTTGAAAATATCAAATATATCTGAATGAGCAGATCTACTGATCCTTTAAAGGTGCAGCAGTACAGTTTTTAGGGGGAATATTGGTAAAAATAAGGAAAATCAAATAACTGGTTTCAGTTGAAAGACTATATAGTTAAACTAAACGAAGCAGTAATAAATCAAATAACTAATGTAAAGTTCAGTCATGCGATTCATTTTTCTTACACAAAATGAATTAAAGGTGTTCACACAAAAATGGCCTCCAATGGAATTTATGTGAATCTTTATAATTTGTTCCCTGACTATGGATGATTGGTTGTGTATTGAGACTATCAAAATAATACATTTAGCATTAAAGTTCAAATATCAGTGAAAAATTTAAAATATAAAATTTTAAAAAAGCGGGCAACCGCATCTTGAAACAGTGAAGTCACAACCTTAATCAGCAACGAATTTGTACATTTATGGCCACTACCGTAAATATTTGGACTTGCTGAATATCCATGTTGGCTTGAATATGATTCTAATGAGATCTAACTATCACGATCTCGCAATTTTCGTTCAATTTGTGTTTGAAATAAAGACCCAGACATTAACTCATCCATTCAATATTTAAAGTTCAAGGTTTGAGAAAACATACGCCAACAGAAGTCTACACAATTTTGCACTTTCAGTTTTAACAAACGCAGGGATTAAACTATTTTTTAGTTGCATTAAAACAAACAGTATGGTTATGCAAACATTGGTTTCATAGGAATCCCAAATTAGAAATCTATTAATATTTAATTCCGTTTATGTGACATCAAATCAACTCAATGCTTTTAGAAAGGTTTTGCATCTGTTGCGTGTTTCATGTTATTGATTTTCGAGACACAAACATGAGATTACCTTCAAACGAAACCTTGAATTAAGCAACGCAACAGTTTTCCAATTCAAATAAATTCCGTAAAGACATTTGATCCCGTTTAATGGGTGAGTGGAGTTGGGACTTCTCATCGTGTTGGTTTGATGTGTATCATCCTCGATAATCCAGCGCTTTCATTCCGATAAATCTACACTACAAGCCCTGGAAAACTTTACGGGGTTTTACCTCAAATCCAATTACCTCCCTTTACATACATGTTATCCAATCAGAAACGAAACGCAGACACCAAGTGCGTAAATAACTCGACCGTTCGCGACATCAAGTGAGTGAGTGAGTTGGGGTTTAACGTGTTATCAGCAATTTTTCAGCTTTTTGACACGTGGATATTGCCATCCAAAAAGAGTAGACAGATCAGGGAGAAAGGGATCGAAAGGACGAGAGAAAAGGCGGAATGAAAGGCATAGTGAGATATAGAAAGCTGGTTTTAGAAGTGATCTTATTGGTTGTTAGAAAGCAAGCGTTTTGCTGAGTCATTGCAAAGGGAGGTAAATCGATTTGAGGTAAAACCCCGTAAAGTTTTCCAGGGCTTGTAGTGTAGATTTATCGGAATGAAAGCGCTGGATTATCGAGGATGGATGTGTATAGACTGTGGCTCTATCGTTATATCGACTTACAGCATACATTAAAGGGGCAGTAGCACGTTTTTTGATGATTTTTTATTTTTATTTTTTCCCTGTTTATTGTACGTTAACGCTAAATGTATTATTTTGATAGTGTTAAAAATCTCATTACACAAGCCAATCTTCCAGTCAGAGAACAAAGTATGACGATTTAACCTAAAATCCATTGGCGGCCATTTTGTGTGAACACCTTTTGTGTAAGAAAAAAGAATCGCATGGCTAAATTTTACATTATATATATTTGAATTATTACTGCTCCATTGAGTTTAAATGCATTGTCTTTCAATTGGAACCATTAATTTTCATTTTACTGATATATTCCCCCTAAAACGTGCTACTGAAACGCCTGAAACCATGTCAGACATGATTAGTTGTTGTTGCCTTTTATAACTTAAATATTAAAGCTTTTTGGATCTGATGATCACGATTTTGCCATTTCTTTCAATTAATGTTTGTGATACTGCCAAGACATAAACCCACTCACTCAATAATGACAGTTCAAGGCTTCTTGGCCGTACGCTAGCAGACGTCTACCTTATTTTGCAATGTAAGTTTTAAAGGGGCAGTAGCACGTTTTTTGATAATTTCATATTTTGACTATTTCACTGATAATTGTTAGTTAATGCTAAATGTATTATTTTGGCAATGTCAAAAATCTCATCATACACGCCAATCATCCATAGTCCGAGAACAAAGTATGAAGATTCACCTAAAATCCATTGGTGGCCACTTTTTGTGAACACCTTTAATTCATTTTGTGTAAGAAAAAGGAATCGCATTTACATCATATATTTGAATTATTACTGCTCCATTTAGTCTTAATGCATTGTCTTTCAATTGGAACCATTAATTTTCATTTTACTGATATATTCCCCCTAAAACGTGCTACTGTCCCTTTAACTACACTGAGTAACATAGCTCATGGTGTATTTGTTTAAAAAAAATATAGATAGCAATTGTTTAAAAATTGTTCTTGCATACACGGGTATTCTCCATGTTGATAAAAATCGAATTTCGTTTATTTTGCTAAAATTTACTATTTAAAGTTTAATTCGTTGGCGTTGTAGATTACGTCCCTTTTTAGAGTTCTTAAAATCAACTTAACTTCCATGCCACAACATTGTTTTGCTTTGTTGCCAACATTCTTGTGAAATATGATTTTGTTTTATTGAAGTGTTGGGTTTTAAGCTTATTGATTATTTCATTTCTTCCAGACCATGGTTGATCACCTCGTTTGTCATTTCTTTACCGAAAGTAGTGTCTGTCTTTTAATGAAACCCGGGTTTTAGCAAATCTGTGGATTTAGTGGAACGTGTACAAATTGTAACATATTTTTTACACTGGAAAAATATATTGTAACAAATTGGTAAGCACTGGTTCCATATTGGTAAAAACTGTGTTAGAAATTGATACATCATCTGTATGTACAACATAGGAACATGTCAACATAAAATTATATATTATACTTTTGATTGTTTCAACCATAGTGACATTTTCTGTCCATTTTATTGACCTTAACAATGATAATGATGAATTATTTAATATTGCCGATAGATATTTCATATATCTCAGTGTTTGAGTTATCGTCAATTTCCTTGCAAAAACGTATGAACGTAAACTTAGCCTGGTTCTTTAATTATAATAATAATAAATAATTAGGGTATTTATATAGCGCACATATCCACACCGAATGCATGCTCAAGGCGCTCCCTGAATTATTACCCTGGTCTAACCCAAGCTGCCGATTAAGCGCTTGATGGGTCCCCTTCAACACTACTTTCACCAGGTACCCATTTCCTGCTGGGTGAACAGAGGCACATTTTGAATAAAGTCTCTTGCCTAAGGCGACACCACGAGTTATTCAACTCGTGTCTCAGTGTGGGGCAGGGAATTACCCTTCAAACTCTCAGTTCATTCAGCAATGAATCGGGTAAACCACCCATCCGCGAGCCACGCTTGATGTTGCTGAACTACACTGATAGCGGTCAACTGAGCTTCGCACAGGACCACGTGCCACCACGTGTTATAATACGGGAAAGCTCAGTCGGCAAGAGCGCCGTTGCTGAGGTCCGGAGTTCGAATCCCATCCAGGCCAAGGTGTAGAAACCTAGAGTTCACCTATGCTAGAACTCCTTAAGTGTCACCCTGGCGCCCTAGTGTGCAGTGCAACAACAACTGCGCACTCAAAAGATCCCACAAATTCATGTCAGTGGCTGAATGGTGAATACATGAACACGTGAATACGCCGAGCTGTCAGTTATCAGCGTTCTGCAGTGTTGGACAAACTGCTGTGACTATGTGTCTCAGTTCACCCAGCTGTGAGGCATGTGAGGCATAGAATGGTCCCTAACCTGACCGCCACATATATGGATGCCACATATATGGATGCCGGTTGAATACTCCCCAGGGAGTTGAATTGGAAAAATGAAGAATGCCATTGACCAGGGGAAACAAGGATAGCGCCTTGAGCAACCACGAGTGGATGGATATGTGCGCTTTATAAATATTCATATAATAATAAATGCCCCTGGTAATCAAAGTCTCCCAATCGCAAGATCTCCCTCATGGCAAGTAGCACGAGCCTACGTATAATCCTTGTTATACTTATCCAATCAATCTGTCAATCAAACGTAAAATCGTGTCAATTTCTAAGTGATTAAATCACATTTCAAATCAAATCTCAATCAAAGTAACTGCTGGTTTAACAATAAATTAACCTCTGTTACCAACTGTCCGTCGAGAAGAACCCCTGACAGTATGTGAATATATTTGTAATCATTTGATTATTTTTAGATAAAATCTCAATAAAACGAAAAGTTCTTTTGAAGTCAACAATAGTTTGCCTTGGTAAGGAACTTGATCACAGCGCATTGTTTATGTCCTAGGTCAGTGTTTTATATCTAAATAATTGTTGTGTTTAGAAATTGTTTTGACATGGGTAAATTTATTTTGACTCAAGTAACACCATACGCACACTGTTTATGTAAACTTAATTACTTTAGGTTAAATTTCATTCGATTAACGCTTAAATACAATACTTATGGTGTCCGGTGCGTGTTTCATGTTATCGATTTTCGAAAGACTACTCTCAAACGAAACATTGAATTAAGCAACACAATGGTATTCCAATGCAAATAGATTCCGTGGAGACATTTGCTCTCGATTTATAGATTTTCCGTTGGGTGCGTGTTGAAATAGGATCATGCTGATTTGGTATGGTTATATTGTTGATCTCTGGTTCTGGGAACTGGTAAGAGCATAAAATGAGTGACATAACTTAATTTGTTTCTGTAAAAATGATAAGACACCTTAAAATTATTTTGCATATTTCCATGTAAATATATTTAACTTGTAGTGGTAGTGCAGAAATTTTGTCAAAATTGACTATTCACAAATGAAGTTTATGTCTCTTTTGAAAATGTTTTTTTAAAATAAAAAACAAACAAAAACAATTGTATTGGCTTGTTACCAACATGTTTGCGAAATATACTTTTTTGAAGTGTGTGTTAAAGACTTTTAGATATTTTTATGTCTAACCTAAGAATTCATAAGAGTACAACTCAAGTATTTTCAGCAATAGACAATGGTTGTACGTGAGCCATTCACCACCGGAAATTAGCATCTGTCTAGCAATGTAAACCCTTTCACAAAGCCCTAAGGTAAGTCCTTAAGGTAGTCTTAGTGCAATGTTAACGAATGGGTGTTAAGGTCAACCTTAGTAAAGGTTGCTTTGTGAAAGGAGGCCCACTTTTTTGTTGCGATCGCTATGTTGGGTGTTAGTACAATATGTGTTCAATTTATTTTGACATTGGTTAGACTTTATTAATAATAAACTGGTTAGCACCTGCACAACTTTGGTGAACATAAGAACAGATCTGATAGACTTTTGTACAACATGACACAGAATCTGATAGAAGAGGCTAGTTTAGTTACTAGTTTCATTGTTACGATATGTGTATTAATTATGAGATCTTCCCAATCTGAGTAGTTGATGCTTCATTTAAGCATGCCAGTATCAAAATCCTTTTGATTACAACAACATTTTCTAAATCGACTAGTCTTCCTTGAGGGAATTAATGGCTTTTGTATGACAAACAATAAGATCTTTAGTACCAACAGTTTTTTATCCGGACAATGACCTAATGAGAATCCAATGAAGCCTATATAATCAACCTCTTCACGACTGTCACAAAATAAAAGTAACTATTCCGGCCAGTCAGTAGCTTCTTGGGTCAATTGTTACTGATATCAGAGACCTTCAGCGGATTACCCTTAGAATATTGTGTCTTCCTATAGAGGTTGCCAGCATCGGACATTCTTCTGACCCTCGACTTCTGTAAAACATCGCAATTTAGCTATATAAAATATAACTTCTGTCCGACGTAAAGGAAATGTTACAAACTGCTTTTTCAGCTATGAAAATAAAACAATTAATGATAGTTTATGAACATTTATTTAAGAAGGATACATTGATTGCTTTCATTCGCCTTTGAGTTAAAGCAGAGTGATCTTGTTACTCTATTAGGAACTGTTGGAAACAACTGGTCAGTCAGGCAAATAGAAACTGAATGTATGAATGTATTATATGATTGAGGGTGAGATACTTTGTTCTTTCAGTGAAATAAACCCTCTATCTGGCAACAGTGTCGGTAACCTTTATCGTCACTCTACTCAACATGAAATTGGCCTTTTTTTGACGTAATTAAAAGGATTTCATCATATAATAAATAGAATATCTGTCAATTCTTGACAAATACCATGTTTATCTCATCTCATGAGGTAGAAAAGGTAAATATTTTCACTTGTGGCTGCTCCGCTCGTGAAAATATAAACCTTCTTACTCCCTCGATGAGATAAACATGGTATTTGTCAAGAAAAGACAGATATCCTTTATACATCAGACATGAATACGACTTATTTCAAGGAGAGAACTTTGAACTTTCATCCTAAAAATGTCTTCTTTAAAAGACACTAAGTTGATAATATATATAACTTCTTGTCTTCCTGGTTCTTCCAACTTATATATATTTCTAAACCAGCCAAGTTTAGTCTTTTCTAGATAATGGACACATGATAAAGAGACCCTCGCCTCGAAATAGACTGCTGGATATTTTGAGCGTCCAGATATGCGAGACCAATTTTCTAAACATGAAGGTCATGATAATAAGCCATACTTTTCAGGAAAATGTTATTATAAGGACGGATGGTAAGAATTTTATCAGTGTTCTTGATTTGACATCTACAGACATTGGTTTAGTCTACTCATTGGAAATGTTGGGTCACACCTATCACACCTATGTTTTTTAATTCAATGAAACAGAAAATGACCTGTTGGAATCGACATTATCTTAATGTTATCAATGATAATAATATGATTTTTTAATGTACAAAAGATAGGTATCCATGTGTATAAATTGTACCGCCTGTAATTTAAGAGTATCTGGAAAAACTCGTTTAAGGATAGCAATTTCATCAAATTAATTACTTACAAAAGTTATAATGAGGTATAATGGTAAGCAATTGTATCCTCAATCATTGATAGAAAGTTTTGTTCTACATGTATGAGTATACACTTTCGTTACCGTTAGGTCAATGACGATATTACTTCCAGGTAAAAACAATCGTTCATAATTAAGGATTTTACTCTTGGTGTAAACATCATATTTCAGTATTGTATATGTCTTGCAAGTTGAAACCTTGACATTCAAGTTTCAAGTCAAGGATACAGATTCAAAATGACGACGTTCTGAGATACTGCATACTCTCCCCACAGAGGCAGATCAAGTCATGAAATGTTGATACAGCCTCTGTTATATTACGCCGAGTTTGTGGGATAGAATTGGAGATGCCTGATTGGAGGCAATCAAAGTTAGTTGAGCAATCAGCGACGCTGTTATAAAATTATCATGTTGGCTACTGAATCATGGCAAAAGCATTGTGATATGAACATCCTTTCCATGTGAGAAGCGTTGTCATTTGATAAAAAAAATTCAAATGGATTGTGGTGCAATTTTTTTCCGCCAGGGGAATCTGCAGGAACCCACGGATTTCGGCGTAATAGAACAGAGGCTGTATCAACATTTCATGACTTGATCTGCCTCTGTGGGGAGAGAATGAGGATACTGGCGAGTGATGTGTTCTATATCAGTATTGAACAGACCCAGGAATAGAACCTTTGTCTCGAATCTAAATGCCCAACAAGCTCATTCTTCTTTAAAGGAGTTTCTACTGTTAACAATATTACACTTTATGCGCTCCTTGTAGAAGGACAGTCTTACTTTTTGAAGAAATGTCACACAGTTCAGACTTGAGAGAATTCCATGTTGGCCAATTGAAACGATATGGCAAGTAGCGATTCATGAATACAAAATAGATACAAGCTAGTGAATCATCTTGGGGACAACGAATTGACTTTCTAAAAGAGTTAATATCATAATACCGTTTCCATGTCGACAAATTTTTAAAAAATCAAATATTTTCGATAGTTCAGGATATCTCAAACAGAACTCTATAGGGAATCAAGGCAACAAAGGAATTCATCAAATGTCATTTTCCTAGATTTAACAAAAAATTAATTGTTCGACCAACTAAATTTCATTGAAATTTTATCCGTCTAAGACACTCTCTGCTGCACTTGTAATCGATAAAAACTGTTTTTTAGACATGTTGGTTTATTAATGTTATCTGTATGAAATATTTGGAACCTTTTGAAGTCAAAGTTCAGGAGGAGCCAATCACAGTAAGCAAAGCAGACGTCTAAAAAATTCCGGAAAACAATAAAATGGAATGGAGTCTTCAATTGCAACCTGACTGCACTAAACGTTAGTGTAAAATTGGAAAATGATAAATAAATGGTAAATTTGCTACTCATAGTCAGTTGATATCAATGAAAATTCTTTTTCCAGATGGGTATTATCAATGATGAATTTAGACGATATAAAACTCTTTTTCTGCAATAAGCTTTCCATTTCATTTACATATCTATATAGGTGATTGGAAATGTACATTCACATTGAATTTTGACAATAGGACATTCAGTAGAACACGGATATAACGAACTCAAGTGACCAAAGAATTTAGTTCGCTATATCAGTTGTTCGCCACTCACGATTAGCCGCCATCTTGTATCAAATCTATCATATGTATAACCTTAGAAATACATTGATACAAAAATAACATGTACTGCACTTCTCGTTTTTATTCTGGTTATTAGCCTACATGCATACTTTTATTGATACTCTTATTACCGAAGGTACAATCAGCGATTTAACGTTATGAAGTCTCCCTATTACGAAGAGCCTCTAATATATATGCTATTTATTTGACTGGCCCTCCTTCTGTAAGTAAGATCATTTTAGCCAAGTGCTGTGACTACCGGCCGCATATTGAATCTGAATATTGATTTCACTGGTTATGTCACAGTGAGAAAATGGTCTTAACTGGAAAATACTTCAAATCCCATCGATGTTATGTCATAATAATTTTCGTTTAATAAGAAAGGATCAAAACCATAGAAAGTGGCGTTGATGTCACCAGAGTACGTAGTTGCTGGAATAATTGGATATATTACATGGGATTGGTGCTGAACCATTAGTTAATGGAATCGTTGTCACTAAATGAGGCTTTCCTGTCTACCATACCTCATCGGGGGATCAAATCTCACAACTAGACATAAGAAGGATGCCATCAGCGAATAGGACAAATATCGATCCATAATTACGTTGCTTCCAAATTTATCCTACGCCGTCCTTTGATATAATGTAGGAAACAAACGAATCTCATTATCTAAAGTTGGAACGAATATCATAACAAAGAAACGTCAAGGCACAATATGCCACCAGTTGACCAAGTATCTTTGAAGTGTCAAGGGACCTCCGTGTTGTTGCCTCAAATGCTCTTTAAAGGGACAGCAGGACGTTTTTAGGGGGAATATAAGGTGATGTCAGTAAAATGAAAATTAATGGTTCCAATTGGAAGACAATGTATTTAAACTAAATGATGCAGTAATAATTCAAACATATACTGTTAATTTTAGCCATGCTATTCCCTTTTCTTACACAAAATGAATTAAAGGTGTTCACACAAAATGGCGGCCAGTGGATTTTATGGGAATCTTCATACTTTGTCCTCTTACTATAGCTAATTGGTTTGTGCTATGAGATTTTTTACACTATAAAAATAATACATTTAGCATTTATGTACAATTATCAGTGAAAAGTATAAAATATGAAATATACAAAAAACGTGCTACTGCCTCTTTAATGTCCCAAATCTGTTAAAATTGTTGTCGCTTTCAAGAGTATTTCACTATTATCACGGCTGCTAGTATAATTGCAGGGAGAAAGCCTGCAACACTATTGTGGCTATGCATTGCGGTGAGACCTGCGAGCATCGACTGGAACTAGCGAACATTGATTGATAATGCGCTGAAATTCATTGTACCCATACCTGACTGCGTGTAGAACAGTTCTATACTGCAGACAAAGTTGCCTAGCCCCTGGTTGGATTCGAACCTCTTAAAGCCGAACGCATCATATGAATATCGTCAAATATATAATATATACTTAGATATAGCATACCCTCATAAATTAAGGCTTTCACTCCTTACGACTATAGTTTCTCTGTGTTTACGAAAGAGATGACCATGCAGGGTTGCCATATTGAATGAGGACATGATATTCTGAAAGACAAGAGTGTACAAGTGAAATTCGTGTGCAAAATACTGTTCTTATTGCCTTGGCTTGAAAATGTATGCCAAATGATTCAAATGGTCAACTTTCATTCTATAACACCATACGAATACGCTTAACTCAAATATTTGTATGCTTAAATTTATACACAGTAACAAAGGTGATTTACGAATGACAAAGGTCTCCGATAGAAGAGTACACATCCTCATGACCGATGCCTCCTTAAAGGTGCAGTAGCACGTTTTTTTTAAATTTTATATTTTAAATTTTTCACTGATAATTGTATGTTAATGCTAAATGTATTATGTTGATAGTGTCAAAAATCTCATTACACAAATCAATCATCCATAGTCAGAGGACAAAGTATAAAGATTCACATAAAATCCATTGAGGCAATTTTGTGTAATTCAGTTTGTGTTAGAAAAATGAATCGCATGGCTAACCTTAACATTATATATTTGAATAATTACTGCTTCATTTAGTTTAAATACATTGTCTTTCAATTGGAACCATTTATTTTCATTTTCCTGACATCACCTTATATTCCCCATAAAAACTTGCTGCTGCCCCTTTAACATTGTAATGAAACACAGAGGGCAATTTCCTACTGACAAATGATTCTCGTTTGACTATAAGTACTCTCGACTTGTGTTACCCCCTACAACATTAAGACATTGGTTCAAGGGCCTCGATGACATTGATCAATGATCTGTCTTCCTAAGTAGCTGCTCTTCTGGTCTCCTTGTTGTGCCTCTCTTGATTAGGGAACTTGCTTAAATAGATTGAGCTCGTTTGGTTGGTTTATCCTATAACTTGGAGACCTTCCAAATGGACATTGAGTCGATGTTGATAGTTGAGGAGACCCAGAGCCTAACTACTTGGTTCAAACTGACAAGAACTCAGTCGTTTTGGACGTTGTAAGGGCAGTATAGTTAATTATCATTCATATATGGATGTTGTAAGGGCAGAATAGTTAATTATCATTCATTATTAAGGTCTTTGAAATATGAAACTGAAGAACATTTTCAAATGTCAGAGAACATTCTAATATAGAGGAGGTTGTTTCCTTGATTTCACCGAGTACTTTGCTGTGTATATATAAAGTTGTATTCTCACGTGAAGAAAGGTTGTATATGTCACACTTGACAAGACCCACATAATGGTCGAAATGAATTCATTGTATTAAAGAAGATTGATCCAGTCTGAAGCATCCGATGTTTACTATTTCTGATATATATAGTATAGTATATAGTAAAAAATGTTGATAAAAAACAACAACACACAACGTATTCTATATATATATATATATATTAAAAAGGAGAGTTATTGGTTGTATAAAGGAAATAGTAAACATCGGATGGTTCAGACTGGATCAATCTTCTTTAATACATTGAATTCATTTCAACCATTATGTGGGTCTTGTCAAGTATGCTTATATATATATATGACTATCTATTATTCATTTGTGGGGCCATTTGGGCTTTTACGCACTCTGGATATACCTTATACGAAAGCAATTACTATGTAAAGTATCATTTGTAACTAATGTGACTTATTCATAAGGTCACAAATCCGTGTGCTCCACAAGAGGACCCCTACTTCCATCAACAAGGGATTAGTATAGGAAGTATCTCTCAAGCAAAGGTAAAGGATCTAAAATTGAGGAGATCATTCAAGTCTAAAGCAATGACTCTCATTGATTTCATCCTGATTCAGAATAACCCCTTGTCTAGAACAAAACCACTTTGGTATAAGACAGCTTGAATAACTTTCTTTCGTTTCATCTTGAAACAGACAACTATATCATTCGCCCGTTACGTAAATAGAGGATATTATATGAGTGTCCATGACATACTATGTTTACGACAAGGATGGCTAAATATTAGTATTTCCCGAGCGAGAGCGAGGGTTAGACTGATATTTAGACAAGAGTGTATGTCATGGGCACGAATATAATTAAGGATTCAGCCTTTCGGCTGAATCCTTATTGTTATTGGCGTGTTTTATTATTTTATTCCACCGATTTTGTGGACAGCATTTAGCCAAAACGGCTGATGCTATAACAGTGACATTTTGTACACTGATAGTCCTCTATGAGAAGAGGATCTGCTAAACTTTTGGGCGAAATCGGTCGATAAATAAAAGGTCCAGTTCGAATCCAAAATCGAAAAATTAACATGGGAAAATTTTTCAAAATGCACCTAGAGACTTGAAATTTTGCACAGAGATAGATAATGACATTCTAAGAAAAAAAGTAAATCATGACAAAGTCGTAGGTCACGTGGTTTGGCCGCCATATTGGATTTTTCAACTTTTCAGATTTTCCGGACCCCATGCACCTTTGAGAATCTTCTCCTCTGAAGATACTTGCTACAGAGAGCTGAAACTTGTTTTTTGTTGTAGCTGAGGCATTGGACATTAAAGTTTGGTTCCATCGAAGACTGTATCTCAAATAGTTTTTTCTCTAGAAGCGTTCAAAGTCGGGTGACTTAGTACAATGTGCAACTTTCAAAGGGCGATAACTCAAAAAGTTGGACTCAGAATTATGCAATTTTTTCAGGAATGTAAGACTAGTATATATACAACAGGAATCTGTCAAGACATCGATCGCGAACAATCATTTTCGTTCAGAATGTTTTATCAAAGTCGACAGAAAAAATGTCGGAAATTGCTAAAAATGCTCCTGAAGCTTAACACGTCAGCAGAACTTGCTGAAATTTTCAGGACTGACTCCTGACATGTTTATCTTTGCCGTGAATAATGCATACTGCATAATGCATATTTTATGTGTAGCAAATCCATCAAAATTTGCTGTGTCTTAGAAAAAAATTATTTTCAAATGCAGATAAATCAAAAACGTGACCAAAGAATTTAAATATTTTTGTATGAGAGGGTGCGCAAGGAAATTCTACACAAAAAAAAGTATCATGACGAAGTTGTAGGTCACGTGGTTTGGCCGCCATATTGGATTTTTTCAGAATTTTCAGACCCCATGCACCTTTGAAGATCTTCTCTTCTGAAGATACTTGCACCAAAGTGCTGTAACTTTTGTTTGTTGTAGCTGAGGCATTGAGCATAAAACTTGCATACCTCAAATAGTTTTTTCTCTATAAGCTTTCAAAGATGGATGACTTAGTACAAGGTGCCATTTTCAAAGGGCGGTAACTCAAAAAGTTGGACTCAGAATCATGCAATTTTTTCAGGAATGTAAGACAAATATATATACAATAGGAATCTATCAAAACATGGATTGCAAACAGTAAATTTAGTTCAGAATTTATTATCAAAATCGATAGGAAAAAGGTCGGGAAAACAAATGCTAAAAAGGCTCCTGAAGCTTAACGTGTTGACGGAACTTGATGAAACTTTCAGGAATGACTCCTGACATGATTATCTTTGTACTGAACAGGCTGTTGATGCGGCTGAATCCTGTTGTCGCCGCTTGCGGCTATATTATTCTGTTTATTACCGTAGTTCCAAAATTAAAGAAACTACTCAAAAACTACTTCCCAGCATACGCGGACTAGCAGCCGCCGGCCCGTTTAGATTGTGACGTCATAGGTGAACCGTGACGTCAAGCATTGTTTATAACGTGATGTCACAATGAAAAGTGATATTTTGCCCTAGGGCAACATATGAAAAATATGAACCTCGGTATGACTGCCCTCGTAGGTAATAATAAAAAGTCATAGCTGATCTACTGCTTTATTGGCTTCATGATTATTGAAGGGACAGCAGCACGTTTTTAAGGTGAATACAAAGTGATGTCAGGGAAATTGAAATAAATGGTTCAAATTGAAGGACAATGTATTTAAACTAAATGAAGCAGTAATAAATCAAATATAAAAAGCAAAGTTCAGCCAATTCCCTTTTCTTACACAAAATAAATTTAAGGGGATCACACAAAAATGGCAGCCAATGGACTTCATGTGTATCTCTATATTCCGTTCTGCGACTATGGATGGTTGGTTTGTGTAATGAGATTTTTGGCGCTATCTTATAATACATTTAGCATTATTCCTACAGTGTTAAAACGTGTTTCTGCCCCTTAAAAGACAATTTTAGATAAATATATACATAATAAATGTATGAAAGAAATTCATACATCATTTCTTTAAACTCATGAAATGGAATACGTCTTAAAGGAGCAGTAGCACATTTTTAGGAAAAATATAAGTTGATGTCAGGAAAATTAGAATAAATAGTTCCAATTGAAAGACAACGTGTTTTAACTAAACGAAGCAGGAATAAATCAAATATATAATGTAAATTTAAAAAAAATCAAAACGATACATTTGGCAGTAATATACAATTATCAGTGAAAACTTTAAAATATAAAATTTTCAAAAAACGTGCTACTGCCCCTTCACGAAGTCAGTAAATACAATTAAGAGATTCAAGTAGTTCCGTTTATTACTCAATCTTTTGAGATAATCCATTTCAGTGATAAGCATAATGTTTAATCAAGGAATGGTCGTAAATTGGAGTACATTTAAAAAAACGTGCTACTGCCCCTTAAATAATGGTGTCCAGGGGCCCTTCATAACACTTAATGTCATGCCGTGATCTGGAAAATCGACTCTGACACAATCCTAGATATATACAATGAATGGTTTTCAAATGCAAATAGATACCATGGGGCGAAATGCTCTTCATTATCGATTGCCGTGCTGGGTGTCCATCGAAATATAGTGAGGGTCGGCTGGTAGTCTGTAATAGTCTGTACTATTCTCGAGCGTGTAAGAATTTACCATGACAATAGGAGGTTCGGAATGAAATAAATACCTCAGTCGAGATTCATTGCATTCCGACGAATCATTTAACTGTTGTTTCAAGATAGGTTTTTGTGTTTTGAAAAACATACCAAACTGTATGACTAAATGTTGTCATTTTGCTATATAACTTCATTATCAATTTCATTTTGAATTGAGAATTAAAATAAACAACATTATTTTTAAATTTGTTAACATTCAAAATGATCAAAATTGATCTTTTATCATTATAAGAACGAAACCTTAATCTTATTGTTTTGTTTGTAGCCTTGGGTAATATGTCACGTGTATACTTGGTTTCGTGAAAAATTTCGTTTGTTTGTCGTATGATTGATACTTGAATTCATCCCAGTTTGAAATCTGTTTTTAAATAGATAAATTGACTACAAATATTGGGGTGGAGGACCCTTTACAGAAATAAACTCACTCTCTCATCACTTTCAAATGTCATGTACGTACAACCAACAAACGTCTCGAATTTGCTTTAAGTAACTGTCATTTACCTTGGCTTTTGCCATCCTCAAATGACACTCGTAGAGGCCTGTCTCAATTCACATGACAGTTGTTTGAAACCATTGTCTCCTACTGATAACCCTTAAATGTATTTCCGTGTCTGCAGCTTTTGAATTGTCAGTAATGGAATTATTGTGTGTCTATATACGATGACACCTGACTATTATCTTGCTCCAAATGAAGTAATATATATTGTTAAGTTCTTCACATGTCAAAGATGTTGATTTTACGTTCAAGGCAGATATGCTAAAATCAATACTTTTAATGAAAGTGATTAGTCTTTTAATTCTTGGTTAAAGTTTTATAAATAAGTTAATTAATTTAATGATGCGATGATTTTTTTTAAACTGCTGGATAAATAGGAACTTTATTAAAATATATTTATATTCAATGTCTTTTCTTTTCCTGTAAAAGTTTTGAACTGAATTCATAAATCAAAAGCAACATTGATTGTGGATAAAACATTTAACATTTCAGCATAATTTAGTTTAAGACAGTGTTGTAACAAATTGGTTAATATTAAAAGAAAAACAAACATTGTGACAAAAACTTATCTCTAGTAATGGTATTTTTGAAGAATGTCTGTGAAGATTTTGAGAGAAATAAACAAATAACAACCAAGGCTGACAATATAGATCTGGCAGGAAAATTGGTAGTCTCCCTGTAGTTCTTTAGCTATCTAACTATAGGGGTCTTTTGTTGAACATCAATTAGGGAAGTACTTGAACCGTAACAGATCCACAATACGTACACGAGTATACTAAAATATGCTTTTTTCTCTGAAGAAAAATGAACGAAAGTGTCATGTTTACAAAGTACGAAATTTCGTTGCAGCGATTAGAATTAACATCGTCAATCGTGAGCTTTATATTTACATTGAATACATCCATTGATCTTACGAGCTTATATGTGGATAATCACAACGATTTGGAACATTAAATGTTTTTATGTTGCAACACTATACAGTTTTAAACAGATTGTATATGTTGTTTCTCAAACTCACTGGTTCGTGCATTTTGCACCCTTTGTGAGTGACTTTCACTCAATATGCTGAAAATTGAAAACAATACAGGGTTCTCAGAAGGATCTTGTGCTCAAGGACTCAACTTTGATATCGATTCTTTAAATTTGAAGTATTTAGAATTCTTTTCAGCGAATTTGCCTGATTTCCCAAAAGGAGCAGTCTGTTTTCAAATCTCGATGCTATGAAAATATATATTAGATAAAAATTCATTGAAACGATCCATATGAAGACGACATAAAAGCAGTAACCTTAGAAGATAAGATCACCTTGTGAGTTGTTGTAATAGAAACGCATTCAAAATCTTAACATTCTGGTCACTTGACTTGAAGTAATGACTGATCTTGAAAAGAATCGATTTTAGGCTAAAATGAACATAAGGCTGTTGTTTGATCCTTTAGATTTACAGCATAAATAATATTTTAACTTTCATCAAAGCCAAATATAATGTCATCAAAATCACAAACATTTATTTAAGAATAAGAGTAATGATCAAGGAGTTATTGTAAAATAAATACCAAAAGATGATAGATGAGCCTCTGTACAATAACTTCCAACAAACTAAGCATTTTCAATATACTTACATGGATTAAACATTTATATCAATATGTGTTCTTCAGTTTCAATTCTAAGTAATGATGTCTTATCCTTAGGGGGCATTCAGTCTGAAAACGACTACTTATATTCCTCTTTGTCATTTGGAAGATGTTATGATAATAAATAACAGAAAGCAAATTCTAGAATAACATAAATTCTCATACATATGAATAAATGGATTTCTTCTTTTCAGAGCCCTCTTCTCGCTGATCGGCATATTAGCAACATTACGCTGGGCAATCTCCTCGCCCCAGACACCTCCACCCACAGACTCCCCCAGGACTAGCAGTAGGAACTCTAATGGCTACTGTTCAGCCAACAAAGACAGCTGCCCCTGGCAAAACGTTATATCAGACTTGGCCAACAGACTCCAGTTGCTGGAAATGGCCTTCAAGGAGCAGGTGGTTGCCAGGGAGACGATCGTCAAGGATGTGATGAACCAATCAGATGCTAATAGTGTCCTAGAGGAGAAACTTTCCTTCTTTCTGGACCGTCTCACTCAGGTTGATATGCACATCCGAAGATTGGAGGCTCGCTTTGATGAGATGACCAATCGGCTTCATTCTGATGGTGAGTAAGAGTCCATTGAAGCTTATATCAGATGTAAACATAGGTCCATTATATCCATATGTTTAATAAGGATGCGCGGTGTTATCGATATATCGGTATTGTGCAATACAGGTACAACGTGATACGAATCGGTACATACTTCTGAAAATATTCAATATATCGAATGTTTTAAAACAAGCTATTTCCATCTAAGATTGCAAAAAACACAACCAAATAAGACATGATTGACGGAAAGTTCTTTACAACGTTTGAAGTTGTGTTGAGAAAATAGCTTAAATATGCATACAGATCATAAAACAGTAATTGAAAAAATATCCCTTTCCAAAACGGCTCATAGCTGAGCAATGATGATCGTTCTTAACGCTCATATTAAGACAAGATAGAATGCACATTCTTGAATTAAAGAAGTACCAATTTATTGCAATACAGAAATGAGGAACAATACCCATCCTTAATGTTTAACTATATGGATTATATATTCTGATGATGTTACTACAGGGTCATTGAAAGTTAAAAACAGCGTTGGAAAAACACATATTTATACACCATACACTATTACTATATATGCGGTTACATCTATGTCTTTCTTGTTTTATGCGAAGTCCCTTTGTGTATATCTATAACAGATAAATACTTGACTGACAATTATGATTGAATAAATTTAGAATGTAAAATATTGAAAAATTAAAATAGAATTCCTCGATCATTTACCTGATAAAAAGGCACGAAAGAGTTATTTTCGTTTTATGCCTGAACACCGATTTCTAAATGTATTAAATAATAAAGTAGTTCTAAACGATAATATCACTTCCAGCACACTTGTTGGAAATGATTTAAGGATGTCAAACTATAATTCAGAGGAATATATGGATAGCAACTTCTTTGTTCATTGTATGCGACGTTTGACAGAGATTCTTGTGTCGTTCTCAAGCTCAGGAATCTGTGTCGAAACGTCGCATACAATGAACAAAGAAGTTGTCATCCATATATTCCTCTGAATTATTGTCATTCCAACTTCTAAAATGCCTCACAAGGAAGGATGTCAAACTGACTTATATGAATATATTTCAGTTCGCTTTTGAAAATTGTTGAAAAAATAACTTAAATGTTATTATGATTTTGTTCTTTTAGAGTCTCTGGGGTTCCTCGTGATAATGATAATCGTGATAGAAGTGATGCTCCGACTTCACCCAAAGGTCCAAAAGCTGAATCCATTCAGACGCTTCTCCCGCGGTGGCAATGAACTAGATGTCCCCAAACAGGAAAATGACTTGTCACCTGTGTCAAAGGTGGGAATATCCAAAAAGAAGTTATTTTGTTCCCCACAATGCATGCATTTGCCTTCTGCTATTTCCTCACACGTTTAATTTTACTTCTAGCTGCTCTATCTGTAGACATTGTGTTTGACCTATTTAAAAGAACTTGAATGATTTTGCTTGGGACAAAGGAACCGGAAGTGTATATTGGAGGCCCATTTTGCAATTTGGTCCTTGAATACAAAATGCAGTTAACAGTGGAGATATATAATCAAATTTGACGTCAATTTCTTACAATTAAATTCTTCAAAATTGTATTCGGAAAGAAAATCAACCGTAAGTCAAATGAAAACACCGAATTTATTATGTTGTAAGAGTCTTAACGAAAAGAAAAAAAGAAGCAAATTGAAGATCCATTTGAATTTTCCATCATACTCTAACTAAAAATGAAGGGGACAAAAGCTGACTTCCGTTTCTCTGTTTGCAGATGTCTATGTATGTCTGCAATCTTCTGAAGTGGACGCCAGCCAACCTCACACTAAAACGCTTCCCCATTCAACGCTCAAAGAACAGGAAGTCCTCCCTCCAGTCTTCCACTTCCAGTAATGGCGGTGACCACTCACCCAGGCACCGCTCTGTCCCAGTACGTCCTTGTGTTTGAGATTAAGTTTCACTGTCTATATCTGCCAATAGTGAGAGATTTATGTAAATTTTGAATAATTGAAAATGTTATTATACGTCCTTGTTTTTGAGATTAAAGTGACACAGAGTATTTTTCTTAGAATTTTATTTGGTTTTGATTAGCTACAAAATATCTAATATGCTGATTGAAGTTCATATCTCATCACTGAACTTGCAAATATATCCATTTATGCATAATATCTCTAAAATGCTTGATTTTATGGAAAAATCAAGAAAAGATCTCTAATACGTTAAATATTTGAAATTATGCATCCAATTAATGTACCTTTTAGTTACAATACCTAATGAACACTATCGAATATATCTTCCTGTCAGCTTATGACAAGGTTTCAAAATTACGTTTGGCGAATATGCGCGCGCCACTCGAGCCACATTGTCCGGTTTTCGATCAAAATCTCGACTTTGAATGGCCGTATTTTCGCTCTAATGTACTGATTGACCTTTAACGTATTATTCTTAGTAACAGTTAGTGGTTCCCGATGTACTAACATCGATTTCAAAATTTGACATATGTGATCCTATCAACATAATCTGTGTCTGTTTAAGTGTGACTGTCAATACCTGCCAATAGTGAGAGATTAATGTAAATTTTGAATGATTGAAAATGTTATTAATGACAAATTGTGAATTTATCTCCATATCCATTGGTTGATTTATGCAGTTATGTCTTGATATTTGATTGAAAACAGAAATTAAGCGTCTTTAATGATAACTTACCTGTGTAGTATTTTGTCAAAAGACTATATAACTACCCAATTGAATGTGTCTCTTATTGATGCGTCAAGGTTCTGTCGCTCTCAACAATAAGGATTAAGGTGAAAATTATGGAAATAAAATTTCATTATTCCTTTATGAAAGCGAAGTAACGATATAAAAATGATAAAACAATCAACCTTTACAGAAGACATTAATAGAAGAAAGAATTTTCATACAGGTTCCATTCTTCATCAACCAACTTTAAAACTGCCTAATTTATATTTAATTGTCACTCTACATGTGTATCTTTCACTGCTTTAGTTTCTGCATATGCTATGTTATTCTCAATGGTTTTGTTCTCTTACAGAGCATAGTAGTGTAGTGCTTTGCCTTGGATCTGCATCGTTTTGTCCAAGTTATCCTTGTTGTAGTATTAACTCTTAATAACACTTGCAGTATCTTATTTCTCATTCTCTCCCCATAGAGGCAGATCAAGTCATGAAATGTTGATACAGCTTCTGTTATATTACGCCGAAATCCGTGGGTTCCGGCAGTTTCCCCTGGCGGAAAAAATTGCACCACAATCCATTTGAATTTCTTTAACAAATGACAACGCTTCTCGCATGGAAAGGGTGGTTCATATCACAATGCCTTGGCCATAATTTAGTAGCCATAATGATGAATTTAGAACAGCGTCGCTGATTGCACAACTAACTTTGATTGCCTCCAATCAGGCGTCTCCCGTTCTATCCCACAAACTCGGCGTAATTTAACAGAGGCTGTATCAACATTTCTTGTCTTGATCTGCCTCTGTGGGGAGAGAATGTTTATTTCTATTTGTTTGTTGATTCTGGTTATTGATTCTGTTATATTGTTTGACTTTAATTGTTTTGTGCTTACATGAAGTTATACATAATGTTATATTTTACATTATGTTGAAATATCTTGTAGAAATGACCAACTTTGTAAAATTGCCAATATCATTTGTTATTATCATAAAACCATTTTACCGAAAGATTCTTTAAAAGGGCAGTAGCGCGTTTTTTGATAATTTTATTTTTTTAAATTTTCACTGATAATTGTAAATTTATGCTAAATGTATTATTTTCACAGTGTCAAAAATCTCATTACACTAGCCAACTATCCATAGTCAGAGGACAAAGTATGAAAATTCACATAAAATCCATTGGCGGCAATTTTGTGCTACACCTTTAGTTCATTTTGTGTAAGAAGAAGGAATCGCATGGCTAAACTTTACATTATATATTTGAATTTTTACTGCTTCATTTAGTTTAATACGTTGTCTTTTATTTGGGACCATTATTTTCCTGACATTACCTTATATTCCCCCTAAAAACGTGCTACTCACAGGAACCCGATATCGCAAATAACATGAAGGTAAAACGTAGATAAGAAAGACCCACCCCTCTATATAACTGAGTACTTATATAGAAGGGTGGGTCTTTCTTATCTACGTTTTACCTACAATTTATTTGCGATATCGGGTTCCTGTGGTTCTACTGCCCCTTTAAAGGTTTAATGCATATACCATTTTGACGATTTTAATTTAACAAAACTCAAATCATAATTCAATTTAATTTCTATCCCAGCAGAACGGAGTCAATTTTTCACCAAAGCATGGACTATCCCTGAAGAACGAGTTATGCATTGTTCTATTCCGGAGAGAAAACAACAACATTGTGACGTCACTAACAGAATCAGTTCTTAAGCAACTGGACGATGTAAAGCTATCAGTGAAACCACACTATCTTATAGAAGGGCCAGAACAGCTCAAGTCCATTCCAAAGGTGAAGCTATTCCTGGTAGTGTCTGAGATGGAGGATAAAGGGGGTCAGAGCTTCCTCAGAACCCAGGACAGCGATTTACACATAGCTGCAGTACGATTCATGAAGTCTTTAGGAGGTAGGATGTTGTTTAGAGAGAATGCTTTCCCTTTCATACATTGTCTTCACTGATTTGATCTTCTATGTGAAAAGGGCGAAGCTCAAGTATTGTTATAATTTGAATTTGAAGGGATATTGTTATTTATTTCAAACAACTATAGTTTGAGTTTTACAGAAATTAAATTAAAAATAGGAAAAAGGTTTTTCAGTTTCAAATATTTGTTATAAACAATACTGAGGACAACGGAGTAAAAAGATTGATCGTTTGCATTGAACGTCTGATATTTATTTGGTATTATGAATAGTATGGACTAGTAAAATCCTTCTGGGAAAAACCTTTCAAACGGTACCCTTAAAAATTTCACATTGTGAAGGTGATATGACGTCATTTAAGTTGTTATAAAGACAAATACATTATAAATGTTGCAGCAGCAACGGATAACTTGAAAATGATGCTAAATGGTTTTTGTGTGTATTTATTTATTTTTCTGGGTTTTGTGATATGTTCCCCTTGGGAATATTTTATAAAGAAAGAAGGAAAGCAATTTACTTGTTGTCCTTGCATTATACATACCGAAGAATCGAGTGCCATCCCTAACATATTGTTCCACCGTACTCCTTACAGAAAACCTAAGTAAATCAATTATTTATCTCTTTCAGCCCAAATTATCCTTATCATGGCAAACGACGAAGGATCAAAGAAACTGACAGCACATAGCATGTACAACACCAGCCTTAGGCTCGTCCAATCACATGAAGTGTTACAAGAACTTGCATCCAATGGAAGGGTGTTTAGTATCTGGAGGGAGCTGACGTCACACCAGCTCAGTCATCTCAGGAAAATAATCCGTTCTGTGTTAAACTTAAAGACCAGCATTCGCTGATTTTGAAATGGATATAATATGACAAGCTCAGTGGCAATGTTCGAACAGACTGCAAAACAGGATTAAAGAGGTGTTTCAGCATTAAGGGATTTCAGATGGAATAGGTCATAGAAAGTGTGTATCATCCTTGAGGCGCAAATGATAAGACACCGGAAGTACATCAACTAATTCGGAAAGCACTTCGAGCCGAAGACCCAAAGAATTGAAAAGACTGACATTTAGAGACATAAGAAGGCGTTTAATGGGATTTCAGTTTATGCATTATTCATTAACTGTGAGTTGAATGTTTTTCGCTTGATATTCTACATTTTGATAACTTATGTTTACAAACTTCTGAAGTCAATTTTTCTAAAATAGAGTTGTACAGGCGTCCAGTATGAACAACCAAAGATCTTTTTAATTACAACTGCAAAGTGCATTTAAGTAATCTTAGTACGTGTTGACAGATGATATGCTTCCAGGAATCCATTGCATAGGAGTCATATTCAGTACGTATTTACAGAGGATTTACTTCCAGGCATCCATTGCATAGGAGTCATATTCAGTACGTATTTACAGATAATTTACTCGATGGATGGTCATCAAACAGCATTTTTATCACAATTCATTATTTCACAAGAGTAAGGTAGATTTTTGTTGTCTTTTTGTACTTCCATTGTCTTAAACAGTTTTCTTTGTTAAAAAGCTTCTGGATAGTAAAATGCCTGACACTCTTAGTTATAATTGTTAAACACGATTTTTGGTTTTGTATACAGTATCAATTGACTTTGTTAATTGTCAATAACATTTCGTTTGTGTAGTATTTGGATTTAAGACATGTAAATTAGATGGTTTCAGTTTCTTAACAACTGTGAACACATTTGTAACTCAAAGGATTCTTCTTCCAAAGGTTAACATAATATCATTTCGGGCAAGAACGAAGTAATTTGTTATCCTTTCGTTGTTGTCAACAGTATTTGATTTCAGTTTCTTAACACTGTTATCAAAACTATAATTAAAAGGATTTTCTAATTCCAGTAACTACAGTTAAAATGTAGTACTGTGCATAATATTTTAAAAAACTGTAACGCTAAATAATGTCTTATAAAAAAGTTAATTGTCTCTATTATCAAGTAATACGTTTTATCACCTACAAAGGCAGTCATTTCGGGGTTCCTATCTCTCATACGATACCCTTAGGCAAAATATCACCTTTTAATTGTGACGTCACGTTATAAAAGAAATGTTTGACGTCACGGATCACCTATGAAGTTACGTTCTATGTGCGCGGCGCCGGCTAGTTTGCCTGTTTTGTAACCATATTTCAAGTATTTCCTTTTTTTTACGACTTCGTTCTTAAACATAATATTGTATTGGTGTCAATGACATACTATATTGACCACGCTCGTGCCTAAATATCAGTACATCCCATGCTCTCGCTCGGGATGTACTGATATTTTGGCACTCGTTTCGTAAACATAGAAGGCCATGGACACTCATTTAAAAACTTCTATGTCTCTTAATCTGAACGTCATTATCATGACATTAAGTTGAAATTTTAGACGTAATATTTCATGTCTTATCCTTTCTTGAAGAACTTGAATAATGAGATAATAATAAATAATATATTATAATAATGAATAATATTGAACGAATTTTGAAAGAAATAAAAAATATAATATATCAAGCAATTGACAAAAGAAGCCTAAGGGTCTTTACAGTAATTTTGTTCGTTTATATAGTTGGATCTCATGGGATTTACTTTATTGTACTTTTCATAGCGGTTACTTGTTGGTCAGTTCAATTTGATATATTGCTCAGTCTTTGATTGTTGTACATACTCTATATTTGTTGAATGAATATGAGTGTAAATATTGTTGATGAAACCGGTATAATAAATACGATTCGAAATTGGTTATTGTGTTTAGTTATTTAAAAACAACTTAACAAAGGATATAAGGCTACTTTGGGGTTACATAAGTTGGTACCTCGAAAACATGTGACACGTTGTACAGGAAGTTACTCAAACTCACAACGTTATTATCGAAACACTACGTTTTTATATCATAAAGTGCAGAATTTTTTTTTTTATTTCCCAAACATAATTTATACAACATACAAATACGATAAAAATCAGCATTTAAAGGATTAACGTAACGATATAGAAATCTTGAGTAGTTGCTAAAAGTATTGTTCAAAGTAAAAGAGGTCGGCCCTTAAAGGGACAGAAGCACGTTTTTAGGGGAAATATAAGGTGATGTCAGGAAAAGTAAAATATATGGTTTCAATTGAAAGACAATGTACTTTAAAAAATGAAGCAGTAATAATTTAAATATATAACGTAAAGTTTAGCCATGCGATTCCTTTTTCTTACACAAAATGACTTAAAGTTGTTAAAAAAAAATGGTCGCAAATGGATTTTATGTGAATCCTCATACTTTGTCCTCTGACAATGGGTGATTGGCTTGTGTAATGAGATTGTTGACACTGTCAATATATAACAGTTAACATTAAACTACAATTATAAGTGAAATATTTTAAAAATAAAATTATCAAAAAACGTGCTACTGCCCCTTTAAAGACACAAAATTGAATGGAAAATGAGGTGAGTAAAGTGCTCATTCCAAGTCATCCCTTCCATTTCGTAATTTCATAACCAAATCTGAATTTCTTTCATCAAGAATTCAGCTTAGGAGTCATGTCTATCAAGAATCACTATACAACCAGATTCCCATTGAAAGAAACAAAGGTTATCGTGGGAGAATACCGGTAGCATTTCATGCTTATATAAACTGTATTATAGTGTATCTATTGTCCAAATACAATGGACTTTTTAAAAAATCCATGTATATGTATAGAAAACTATTTGCCAAAATAATTTCTACATGAACTTATATAACCATTTTTAGAAAAATAAAAAAAATAAACTTATTGAATTCGTTTAAATTCGATCTCCACATGATCAAATTGCCCCTATTTAGATGAGAAAAGGCTTGTCTAAATGTCGAACTTCACTGTACAGCTGTTTAACAAAAGATTGTTAAACTATAAGGTCTTTTGAACGTAATATGCGGTTCGCTTGAGCTCGACTTTATCAATCAACATGGTACCAAAAGATATGATTAGAGAGAGAGAAGAGATAGCAAAATCATTTGCCAATCACATGTGTACCGAAGTTTTGCTGAAAATATGTTTAATTAAAAGTTTGATTTAATCAAAAACATACTACAGATAGGAGATAAACAGAATTTTCAAATTGGAGAATGGCAGAATTGTATATGGCATGCCACATATGTGTTCTCTTTAAACGTAATGTAGATATGATCAACGTACAACTTGATCCAAAGGTTTTTACTTTAAGATATTGAAAAGAAGTGGTGACCAGTAAAAATTTTCAGACAATGATATTGCATAGAAAATCTTACACAGTTGAACAAACTTTTGGTTTGCAGCTATAGGATTCCATGTGACTCAACCAGAACGACTAAAATCGTTGTGCCACAGAAGGAACCAGTTTACGACCTCCATCAATAAGGGACAATTATCTTCAATGAAAGGATGCAATCTCTCAGATCACGCAAAGGGAAACGGTCCAAATATGAGGATAATTCTCAAGATTTAAGCAATTTTTCATTGATTTAATCCTGATATGGCTCACTAAATGAACATATACACTAAACCCCAAAAGAAACTATCCACTCATTCAAATTTTCATTGTAAAATAACAAGACACGTTTTTTTTTTATCCTAACAACATTTTATCTAATACTGAATCATTTGCACATCATCTAACTTCATTTGTTTTGCAATAACTCGTTGATCTTACAGGCAGGAAACGTTTTATTAACACTGGTGTGAAATGTTAGTTTCCATTTTTTTAGAAATCGAAGTTTCTGATCATATGTTAATGAATTTATGGAATATGGAGTCCATATATAGTCATCAATACTTCGTATGTCCACCTTCAGCTGTTATGCAGGCAAACACTCGACGTCTCATTGACGTCTTGAGACGTCTGACGGTGGCCTTAGGGATGTTCCCCCATTCATCCTGTAGGTTGACTGGAGGGTTTGCTCTATTCCTGATTCGCCTCCCTAGGCAGTCCCACATGTGTTCAATTGGAGAGAGATCAGGAGAATGTGACGGCCACGGCAAGACGTTGACGTTATTGTTGTCCAGGAATGTTGACATTGCTCTTGCTGAATGTGTAGGCGCGTTATCATGTTGAAACAAAGTTCCCGGGTGATTCTGAAGAAATGGCAACAGAACAGGACGAAGAACTTGATCAATGTATCTCTGCCATCATGCTTATATAAACAAAATCTACTTTCATCGGTGAACATAACATTTCGCCAATCACGAAGCTGCCACCTTCGTACACATCTTGTCCAGATTAATCAGTTATGTCGATGTTGACGTGTCAACGTTGGGCCACATAAGGTCGACGGGCCCGAATCCCTGCTGCTCTTATCTTCTTCTGACGGTTGATTGACTAAGCACCCTCCGTAGCCGTAGACGCCGATCCTGCAACTGTCAGGAATCGATTTCGGAGATGGAGAGTTCTTAAGTATCGGTCTTCCCGACGTGACGTGGTCTACCTGTACGCGATCTATCTAATGTTGTTCCCGTGACCCTATAACGTTTTGAACATCAAATTTTCGATGTTTTTTCGATGACAACCGAATGTTCTTGCAATAAGAACATTTAAAACATCCATGTCCTTCATACCCAAGGCCCTGCCGCGCTGTTCAGGGGTCAATCTAGGCATTTTAAAATTGGTTTTATATGACCTGGCTCACATGTGAATTGATCGCTTGTTAACTCACTTTCAATAATGGATGTGCGAAACAATGATCAAAGAGAAACAATGACCAAAGAGAAACGTGTTTTCTCAGTTTTCAACAAAAGTCATGAAAATCACGTACCTATTCAATTTCTGAGATGAAAAACTGAAATGTTACGTTTCCATAAAACTTAACATTTAGCTAAAGTAAATATATATTTGAATTCTAAAAATGGATAGTTTCTTTTGGGATTTAGTGTACATAACAAGCCAAAAACTAAAAGAGGTTTAAGTGACTGATACAAGTTCTTGGTTTGACACAATACCAAACCCCTTATAGGACAAAGACTTTTAGAAATGAAGCGGCTCACTGAATGAACATATACATAACATAAGCATTAAACAGAATCATTCTATCATCAATCCAACCGATTACCAAGCGGTGATAAACTTCTCGTCACTCAATCATTCTCTTCCCACAGACACAGATTAAGTCACGAAATGTTGATACAGCCTCTGTTAAATTACGCCGAGTTTGTGGGATAGAATAGGAGATGCCTGATTGAGGGCAATCAAAGTTAGTTAATTAGTTAGTTAGTGTTCTAAAATCATCCACTGTATCAGGACAAAAGCATTGTGATTTGAACCACCCTTTCCATGCGAGAAGCGTTGTCATCTGATAAAGAAAATAGATTGTGCTGCGGATTTCGGCGTAAAAGAACAGAGGCTGTATCAACATTTCATAACTTGATCTGCCTCTGTGGGAAAAGAATGTCTTTTATTAGACATGTCAAACCCTAATTTCTAATGCCCCTCAAATGATTAAGTGTCCAGAGATGTAACAAGTATTCTAGTCACACTAGGATCTCGAAAATCGAAACAGCCCCCCCCCCCCCCCCCCCCCCCCCCCCAAGAAGATACATTTTCATTTTTACTTTTAAAATGGCTCCCAATGTAGATATATACCATAACTCGAAATGCTCTTCTTAAATGGATTGCAGTGTTTTGTGTCCATTGTTATAAATCGCGGCTCAATTGATATGGCTGTACGACTGTTAAGAGCTTTCACAGCATGCAATGAATCAGCCAAGCTGTCGGGAAATATACAAAGGGAAGGTGACTGAATAGCCAACTCCAAATGCATAAGTCACGATTATAATCAGTTCGAGGTCAATTTAGTAATATCACGCTATGTTTTGTATTTAAAAACACGTCAATCTGTAAATTAAGTGTTGTTTGTTGTTGAATATTTGTTGACGCTGGATTTTGTTTGATGAAAACGAAAATAAACTAACCTTTCATAAAAAATATGGTGGTGGCTACGAAATTGATAAACAAATATTTTGATATTGGTATGAAATAAATACCCTGAAATTCATTTTATACTTGATTATTACTTTATATTTACTATTCTCTTCTTATACATGTATATCATAGTGTACAAAAGCCTGTTACGTAATAACGAGTTTTAAAAACTCGTAATTACGTGATTAAAACTCGTAATTACGAGAAATAAAATTGTATTCACGAGTTTTATAAATTTATTTATATTTGCAATTTGGCGTAGTAACAGGCTTTCGATATAGTGAAATCTATGTCTATTGATTGATATCGTAGTGAAATATATGTCGAGAGAAATATATTTTCGTGATGCATCTCTACCAATTTAAAGATGTTAAAGGTCTTAGACTTTTAGTAATATTTAATCAGTAGCTTTTATTTACATTGTGCAGCTGCCGTCTTTACAATATCAATTACGAAGCTTGTTTCAGTTCACATGACAACCAGTCTCTGTCTTGTGCAAAATTTTGCGACCAACCTAGGGAAAATCGGACCAAAATTCATTGAATAAGAGATAATTTACCAAAATTACCGAAACGGCAACCGACATAAAGGCGAATCAAGTGTGGCCATCTCACAACTTCCGGTTTCTAATATACGCTTGAAAACCGTCTTTGTCGCGCACAACTAGATTTTATTTTATTTTTCTTCGAATTAGATATTCTTTGTTTCCAAAATTGATACCCATCGGACACAATTACGGTAGTTGAGACACGGTGTAAATCCTACACGCAAAATGATCACCGAAAGCGGGTTTGTATAAATGCTATGCCCTTATTACAGTGGGTACTTCGCGTCGAAATAGGTATGTTATTGTTGATAAAATGCAAGTATGCAATGTATGATAATGTATCTTTAACTGTTGCACACAATGCAATATTATTGTGATATTTCAATGTAAAAGGTACTATACATTAAATACATACGGAAAAAAGTTAAGCACCCCCACATGTTTTCAGCAACAAAAGTTGCCTGATAAAAAAGAAGGCGATATTGTTGTAGAAATAATAGTATGGTATGATAGAACCATAATTTAGTACTTTAGGGAAGAAAGTTTCATCCTGATAACGTTTCGCATCTTTTGGATATTTGCATTCATAAAATTGTTGTAGTTTTATGTAAAAAAAAACAAGTTACATTATTCTAATAAAATTAAGTTGTTATTGGTAGTTGTGATGTTGGTATATCAATTCTTTCGAGCCCTTGGGTCAAAGTTTAGTATGAAAATTTTAAGTCACTTTTTAATCAAAAGTCACTATTTAGTCGTCTAATAACCTTCAAAGTCGCAAAATCTCAACAACAACAAAAATTCAAGGAAAATGGTGTAATAACAAAAGATTGTCAGTGTCAACTGTAATGACCCCTAGAAATCAATGAGAAGGGTTTGATTAACAGATTGAACTCAAAAGAATCCAAAGATTATTCCAAAATCGTATGTTTCCAGCCATTTCATCAATAATTGACAGCAACTGTTGAAAAAAGGGATGCCATTTCAACGATCAGTTATTTCCTTATTTCTTAAGATAAGAGATGATTTGATGTGTGAAAGTCAAGTTGGTAACACAAACGTTATTTTTGATGTCTGAAACTCATTATCCATTGCCTAGTTTTGGCACTACAGCCATACTTATTTTGGGTGACATTTCAGTACCATTGCAAATTGAATCGTAATTTCATAAATTGTCTACATGGACGATCTTTCTTTGAAGAAATTATTACAAAATCAAAATTTTTATGTTAAAGAGTCATAAATTTATTCACGGTACCGTAACTTTGCCTTAGCATCATTTTTTGTTTTCGAATTTAGGGGGTGCTTAACTTTTTTCCGTATGTATACTTGGTTAAAGGTGTAAACATCTATTAAGATCTAAATATAAAGATCTAGATAAAGATAAAGGGTTGGTTGAATCAGATATCAATGAAGGAGAAATCAAGATAGATTTATTATTAATAATTAATGTTTTTGAATTTGAATCCACAATTTCAAAACAACATGTTGACATTAAATGTTGTCATAAATTGTCTTGAAACAGTACTGGTACACAAATTTAGTAATATTCAAAGTAAACAGTATTTTTCCTCCGTAAATATAATCACTGCAGACATTTTAATTAATTACGTATACTGCATACATATGTTGTTCCTAAGAATGCCTGTGAAAAGAAAAGTGGAAAGACATTTACAAACGTCAATTAGGCCAACAACACAAGCTAGTGGTCTCTCAGGACTTCATTAGCTATCTAACACATAACAACAAACGTTACCAACCTGCAGCGAGCTTCTTTTGAAAATCAATAATGTTTAGCACATAGTTTCAACAGATACATCCATCCTCGGTAACACAGGTCTAAAAGATTCAATGTTCCTCACAATCGCACCCCAGAGCCTTTCATCGGGAATACTTGTACCAGGGCTAGACCCCAACATCTCTGTATGAAGCAATAACCCAATGACGCAGCTCGTTATAAGAAAATGGAAAAAACACTGAATTTATAACATTTCTTTCCAGCCACATGCACAGGAAATTTCAAAGGAAATGTAATTGCAACCCAATGTCCTCCAATGTCCTTTAAATATTTCACTGATAATTGTAAGGTAATGCTAAATGTATTATTTTGACACTTTTTGTGAAATGAAAATTAATGGTTCCAATTGAAAGACTGTATTTAAACAATATGAAGCAGTAATAATTCAAATATATAACGTTAAGTTTAGCCATGCGATTCCCTTTTCTTACAAAAAATGAATTAAAGGTGTTCACACAAAATGGCCGCCAATGTATTTTATGTGAATCTTCATACTTTGTCCTCTGACTATGGATGATTGGTTTCTGTAATGATATTTTCGACACTGTCAAAATAATATATTTAGCATTAACTTACAATTATCAGTGAAAAATTTGAAATATAAATTTATCAAAAATACGTGCTACCGCCCCTTTAAAGGGCGTCGCCCCTGTGATCCTTATAAGGGGTCACAGGGCCACCAAAGCTACAATGTATAATCCTCACTAGTCAAGCAGTCTGTACACACAGTTTCAGCTTTCTAGGCCATATGCTTCTGAAGGAAAATGAACTTTTAAAGCCTGGTGCCATTGACCTTTATTATTGAAATGTGACGTTGGCAGACAAGCCGTACGTCATCGGAAAGGTAAAACGTCCTTGCAAACACAATACTGAGAGCTGGAATGTATGCAATCTGAAATATTTTTGAAATGAAAGAGGTGAGGTGAAATGCTGTAAGTGAGCTAGCTATAATATGTCTGATGCTCATAAATATCTCCCTTGCAAAACTGAGACTAATTAAACTCATGGGCAAAAGAAACGCTGGGTATTTTCAAACGAAGGATAAACAAATTATGTATGCCATGTAAATTCGATTTCGAATGTGTTCGAAAAAAAAAATATTTGGAGAATTATTCATAATTTTAACCATGATGGCATGGAGCGTTTTGTACTGTTGTTGTCTAAACACTGTTGGGGTGCTAACATTGCTGTTTTCAGGTACTTTTTTGTTAATAATTATTTTGAAATTAAGTTTGAATTTCGGAAATGTATATCCGAAGTTTATTTGAGATACTGTTAATGAAAAACATCCACTTTGATTTTTCTGCATTGATATGTCTTTGCGTTATAACGTCTATAAATATGCAAAAAATGACCAAATTGGCTCTCCAATCTCATTTATTTAAGGAGATAGCAAATTGATGATTTTTTGACACGCGTTTTCTAAGGCGCCATGCAAAAACATCAACACAAAATGATTCAAACAAGGCAAACATAGTTGAGTTGACTTCTAAGGAAACTTTGCCACTCTGCTTCATTCACATTTATCTTACATGGAATAAAATATCCTGACATTTATGTTACCAGCGTTTCTTTTGCCCGTGAGTTTATGACTAATAATTGACATATCAGCTTATTTGCTGATCCTTCACTTAAAGCAATTATGCAGATGCAGTATATCTTCAATATCAGTTGTTAAAGTAGTCCTGCTTCATGACTGTGTATTAAATAGGAGCCTTTTATATAGTCTAGATCCTATTTTTGCAAGTCTAGATTGACTGAATAAAGCCTCAAGAAATAAAAAAACATAAATGAAGGGTACAGTAATTATTTAAAATGTTTCATAGACTAAATTTTAGTCTATTGTTAAAGGGGCAGTAGCACTTTTTTTGAAAATTTCATATTTCAAATTTTTCACTGATAATTGTACATTAATGCTTAATGTTATATTTTGATAGTGTCAAAAATCTCATTTCACAAACCAATCATTCATAGTCAGAACAAATTATCAAGATTCACATAAAGTCCATTGGCGGCCATTTTTGTGTGAACACCTTTAATCCATTTTGTGTTAGAAAAAGGAACCCCATGGCTGAACTTTACATTATATATTTGATTTATTACTGCTGCATTTAGTTTAAATACGTTGTCTTTAATTGGAACCATTTATTTTCATTTTCCTGATATTACCTCATATTCCCCCTAAAACGTGCTACTGCCCCTTCAAGGCAAAACCATTAGTATTTAAACCATTAGTATTTAACGGCTACCGGCGAAGAGTATTTGTATGTTAAGAGCCATTGGTATTTATTGATTTATATGAGGTAATAATCGGGTAAGATATTTCGATCACTTCGAATTATAATCCATTTTGCAAGTTCTTCATCTTCATAATTTCGGTTCATTACGTCTTTATTATCTACAATGACATCATTAATTCAAACACGTCATTTCTGTTACTCTGTATTTTGATTTTGCATCTACCTTTGCTTATGGTACAATATGGCTTCTGTCTACATCAGGGCATCATTCTGTCTACATCACAAAAAGTCAATCCGAGTAATGTAGGACTACAAGTAATGAATATAATATTTTTCATGATGAATTTTATCCAAAATTGTATATCCCCTCTTTTTCGGTGGACATGCAATGAAGCAATATTTCATTATTAAATAATTTAAAAAATCGTTTATGTGCTTAAATGATTTTGTCTATTATATATAAGGGCACGTTCATGCATGATGTGTCTTTGATTCCAGTGGAGTTATGCAATTTACTCAAAAACTCCATATATTTTAAGAGTGAAAATATCTCTCTTGATCAATGTCTAGTAAAAGCTCTTGACTATTAAATAACAGAAATCAAGACAAAATCAATATAAACATACCCATTAGGTGGTGTCAGTATCTATATTTTACATGAAATGAGAAAATGAAATTTCAGAATGATCCTGTTATAGAAAGTCACTGAAACTTGAATCTATGGTTTGAAAGAGAATCACTCGTTTATAAATAAATGATTTGAATATACATTCCATTGTTTTAAAGCTTCCAGAAGCAACAATTCCATTGCAAAAGATGGAGCCACAGTATGTCACGCTTTGGTGCATTGCTCTACTTCTGTTCCTGTCTGGACATGAGACATTTACAAGAACAGCTCGTTTTGAACACTTGCGAAAATCATTCAAACTGAGGAATCACCTTCACATCACCACGACCAGCTGCAGAAGACCTGTAGAGTGTGCAGGAGCTTGTATGTCAACCCCTGGGTGTGTCCTCGCAGATCTGGACTCTGGGAACATTTACGAAAATGCCATGTCACTTACCGTGAAGGTACACATCACAAGAAACTATGTCAAACTGCTAAAAAGGAAAGTTGATCAGAACAAATCTGAACTAAAAAGAAATGATATGGCAATCTTAAAGAAGAATATTCGTAACGCCAAATCAAATCTGAAGACAGAAAGGCGCAGGAAAGGCTTTTCATCTAACATGTTTAAAGCTAAATCATCACTCCTGAAGACACGGAACAGTAATGATTTTGGGAAGGAGTCATCTGATACATACAGGAAAAGGGGTTTTCCATCACTTATGAAGAATGCTGATAAGGAAGAATTGTCTAACTTAAAAATACAAAGCAAACACAATGTTTTTGGAACATTGAAAAAGGTTCATCGGGGTTATTCACAGATTCTGAAGACACAGAAGAAAAGAAAGGACGTTGTATCCTTAATAAAGAAGACAAAATCACATGTACATATGGCACATTTGAACAAGAATAGTGTTGCACCACAAGGTAAGAAGGGTTCTGAAGATCACGCGATTGAGTCTTTTCTTATGGTCTCTCGGAAAGGACCCAAGAACAGACACCTGTATAAAGTGACAATTCATTCGAATAAAACAGAGAAGACTGGACTCAAAGTGTCAGGTACAGTAAAGGCTATGGCATATCACCCCATTTCCAATACTCTCATATGGTCTGAGTATTATGGATTGTACACACAAGTAGTTGGAGCAAGTACAGAGAAGAGGCGCTTGGATTCACGAGGTAGCATGATTAACCAAATATCCATTGACAATGATATTTTGTTTTACACCAAAAAGCATAGTAAAAGACTTGACATTTACTCTCATTCAGACATTGGGAAAGGCAGCAGAGAAATCTGGCATTCTATCAAAGATAAGGTCATGTATAATTTTGTAGTTGATGGAAACGTCGCATGTTGGTACATAATGTCAGCTGCCCCCGATATCATCTTCTGTTTTCAGGTGTCTCCAAAAAAGGAAATCTATTCTCAAACTGCCAGGAAGCGAACATCATTTACAGATCTAGCCCTTGTTAAGATACCCAGTTATGGTATGCTTATATTCATTGAACTGGATAGACGAGTTAATAATTATTATGTCAAAGTCTCGGAAATATCAGGATTCAACTTCGGGAAACCAAAAGAAATAGATTCTTTGAATCGAGAAATAACAAAGGTTTATATTTCTAAAGGTCTTCTAGTCTACACATTAAAAAATCCAAACACTGTGGAAATTCGTGAGATTAGTCAGAAAGGTATAGTTGGTAGGAAAATATTTACTTACTTTCCTTCAAGTGTAGCTTCTTATTATCAAAAACCTACAAAAATCCGTTTGGCTTTTCTTTGATGGCCTATTAAATTAATCAATAAATCATCCACCAATATTTATCCCCGCCACGAAATGGGAGAGGGATATAGGTTTGGGCTCCATCCGTCCGAGTTAAAGGGGGACATATTTTCTCAAAAACTATTTAAGATAGGATAACCAAATTTGCTGTGTGTCTTCAGTGCATCAATACATTGAGTTTGAAAAATCAGAAATGGCATTTTTATACGGAGTTATTGCTAAATAAATGTTAACATAGTCAATCAAAAACAACTTCATATGAAGGAGAGTCTGCATTTGTTCTAGATAAGAGCATTACTTCGCATTAAACAATCGCAAAATCCATTTTTTATAACCCACGCGATTTAATTTCACGTTGGGTTCGCCTGGCGAATTAAAAGTAATGTTTCTGTAAGTACGATAGTGACATTGGAATAAGACTAATGTTTACTACTAGGTGAAGCATATGCGACCACATTACAAGTCATAATTAACGACATCAGTAAATGATTACGTTGAAAACATGTATTAATAATCAGAGCTACTGAATATGACGCGTGCTTTATTTAGAATATGACATATCGTTGGTTCCAAACATTGACTATCAGGCCTGCAAAGCTCAGCGGATAACGCTTTCGACTTCGGATCATAAGGAACCGGAATACGTCATATTATCGGAAAGTATTGTGTTTTTTTATTGATTTTCGAGAAATTGAAAAAATTGGCTATCTCGCAAATGAAACATTGAATAAAGAAAAAAAGTGCTTTTCCAATGGCAACAAATTCAATGATTCCATTTGCTTCAGTTTTATTGATGTTTCATTTGTGTCTCCTGTAATAGGCTCCAGTTGTCTGTCGACTTTACACATAGTTATCATTATCCTCCGCCACGATGTGGAAGGAGGATATAGATTGTGTGTCCGTTCGTCCGAGGGACGGTTTTCCTAAGAACCTTGTAAGATAGGTTTACCAAATTTGCTTTGTGTTCCATGGTATCAATACCTTGATTGAGTTCATAAACCAGAAATATTTTTTTACGGAGTTATTGCCCTTATTCGGTGTTTTTTGGGCTCTGTTCGTGGGTGTTTTCAAATGGGGACACTATTTAAAGATGGGATAACCAAATTTGCTGCGTGTCTTCAGTATCAATACATTGATGGAGTTCGAAAAATTAGAGTTATGCACTTACATATTACAGAGTTACGACCCATCTAGGAAACTATTGGAAAAACTACTTTGGCGGAAGATGTTGATGACCATGTCTTCTTGTTATATTCATATTAGCTAATGTCATGTTTTGTCAAATTGTCCATCGTGAAATGCCTATATCTTTTGTGGATTACATATCTAAACATACCCATCTCACTCGCTAGGATAGATAATATCATCATCGTGCCCCCAGATTTCAAACACAAGTTATCATACCAATGTGGATGGCGAAACGGGCGAGTTGGTTAGCTGTTGGTATGGTCATTGCTGGCGGTGTTGCCTGACTCTGAATCGGTGGGTTCGAATCCCTTCATGGGACTTGGCCCGTTAAAGTACAAGTATCTGTACTTTTCAAGATAGTGTTATCCCAAATATTACATTGTTATATATGTTCACTATCTAAATGGCATTTATCTCTTATAAGTGCGCCATAGTAACACTATACAAGGATTGACGAGGTCATGTTTACTTTAATCAATTAGTGTTAATGAATCTTAATTTATATATATTATTAAAGGAAGAGATTCTACTTATCAAACAGAACTTATCTCCAAGGTCTTAGCACTGAGGGGCCTAAAATAGATAATGCATGATAGTTAAGCTACGAGTGATATTTACGGCTGAAACAGGGTTAATTCATGTCTTCAAGAGCTAACTGAACTTAGTTTTTAATTTCAAAGCTATATCTGTTACCGCTTTTGAAATTACACTCCTTTCAAAAAATCGCCGTTTAAAAATTATTTTACTAGACTAGGATAGTGAAAATGGCCTTTTTGCTTGGTTTTTAACCAACTTACAGGCAAAATGCGTGAACAAATTAACTTTTACCAGGGTTATTTATATAGATAACATCTTACATTTATTAGATTTTACATTTCATAATTGTTTAATTCCAATTCCAAAGATTATGACCAGGACTTACATTGAAAAACCTGTTTTGGGACCCTCGTTTATTTGAACAGTCATACAATTATAAGTATGGTTCTGTGATGTTGGAAATTGTAAGTACTTTTTCACAGCTGATGTGCCTATCGCAAGATATGTAGTCGCATTTCAGTTGCAACAGGGTTTTGTTTTATACTCTTTTGTAAAGTTGGTATCGTTTCTTTTGCCCCTGAGTGTATATTACAAATGTACCTGTCTACCTATAAAATTCAACGAACAGTCATAATAACATGACGTCATAGTGGTTTTATCACAAATAATTTTGACGTTATCCTGAGAAAAGTGCTGAGGAAGAAATGCCAACACATCCATTCCAAACGCCGCAATCCAGGAAAAAACAGGTACATCTTTTAAAATGAATGACCCATGCTGAAAGTTTCTTTCGACAAAATGTTTTTAACTATAAGTATTCACCACTTGCGTTGCTCCTGGAACATTCTACAATCTTTCAGGAGTCTTGCCGATCTTGATCAATGATTTTGTTTCCGTAAGTAGCTGTTCTACGGAGCACAGGTTCTAATCCCGGTGGAAACACCAAACATTTGTGACTTGGCTCTCATCCTGTGTTGTGTTATTGGGCAAGGCACTTCATACACATAGCACTCAGTCAACCCAGCTGTTAAAATGGGTACCTGAAAATTGGATGTACTGACCTACATGGTCGTGATTAGCGCTTAGTAGCAGCTGTAAAAATTACACTCATTCGGGGTAATAGTGTAGCGCTTTGAGCATGTCTTTGGACGTGGAATAGGCGCAGTATAAGTATGCACGTTATTATTATTATTTTCCACGATGAGGGGGACATGCCCAATTAGATGAAGATCTTTTTGGAACTACCATTGAGTGACAAAAAAACCCAACTGCTTAGTTAAGTATGACTACTACATTGTCAGTTTTATTATGTGAAGTATAAAGTAAACAAACATTCATGGTGTCACAGTGTTAATCAATTATCATACTTCTTTAATATCATAATTCCTCTAAAATATTATCTTAAAGTTATGAACTCAAGTTTTTCTGGCATGAGATATCGCTTACATTGATTACATCTCAGCTGCCAAGATAAATATATCTCTGGGTGTGGCATTCAGTTTAAAACCCAAGGCGATACTACAAGGTGTCAATAAGTTTAATGTTCAGAAAATTATCTATTTACTAATCATCAAGTGTAAAAGAGCCCGAAATCTTGTAACAGAGTTGTAACTGAGAAATTATTAGATTAGAGAAAGCTTCAAGTCAACGTTGGTTTTGAATCAAATTTGCTATTTAGCTAAAGGGATACGTTTTACCTTATTAAAAAAACATTGTGTAAATATAACTTTAAAGATAAACGGGTTACGTTTAATACTTCCGTGTCAACAAGGGCCAATATCTTCCCTCAATTGCACATAATCATTCATTCAAACGGTTCTCTCAATTCATGCAAACTCTCGTGCATATCGTGGAGGTTAATGTCATTCCTCAAGTATGAGCCCATCGCCGTCATTGATTTCGTTGAGAAAAACACAAAAATCTGTAGCCCATTTTACCATTCCAAAATGGAAGAAACCTGAGGGCGCATCATTTGATGGGATATCAGATATTGCTTTGGAAATGATCCAGCTGGGATCCATGATAGATCGATCGATAAGAATTACTCCTAATATAAGGTCGCAATGGACACTGATAAAATCATCGACATCACCGTAAAGCTATTGTTTTACTCGGAGGATTTCATTCTGTCCTCAAGTAAACATTATTTTTAGCAAATGAACCAGATGGGAACAATCAAACATTTAAAGAGAAGAGTATTTGGGACACTTAACGATAATACCTAATGTTTATTACATCAATGGTGTAAAATATATTAATGTCAGGCCACTTTTTTGCTGTAAAAACAAAATACTTACGAAATCAATGTAACAACATCAGGGTAGTTAATTTCAATATCACGAAGGACATTAATTTTTTTGAGTGTTATAAAATTTGGTCCTTTTACATACAGTAAGGTACTAAAAAAGGTGACTTTCTACAAATAAAAGACAAATCAAATATCAAAGACAATTAATTTTAAGCATATATATTTCAAATATGTGGAATGTGTTTTGATGGTTAAAGAGCCTTTTGGGGGTAATATTTGCCAAACTTTAACAACAGTGTCATCTGATCGACTGTTGCAGCGATTCTCTCCTCACAGAGGCAGATCAAGTCTTGTTGATTTAGCCTCTGTTATATTACGCCGGGTTTGTGGGATAGAATGGGAGATGTCTGATTGGAGGCAACCAAAGTTAGTTGCGCAATCAGCGACGCTGTTCCTAAATCATCGTTTTGGCTACTGAATCAGGGCAAAAGCATTGTGTTATGAACCATCATTTCCATGCGAGAAGCGTTGTTATTTGATAAAGAATTTCAAATGTATTGTGATGAAGTTTGTTCCGCCAGGGGAAAGTGCCGGAACCCACGAATTTCGGCGTAATAGAACAGAAGCTAAATCAACATGACTTGATCTGCCTCTGTGGGGAGAGAATGATGTTGCAACAGAAAAGAATTATTCTAAACCTAATCGACATCGTTTAATGACAACAGGAAGGTTCAAAGACGCAGTGAGGATCGAAAACCGGACATTGACGCGCGTCAATAAGTCAAAAGTAATTTTGGAAACTTATCTAGAGCATTTAGAAAGAAAGTTACGGATTTGTAATGTTTGATAGGTTATGTAACTATTATTCATGTTAATTTGACGTGTGAATTTGTCTTCCTCGAATACAGTGTATATTTGACCGCCTAACATTTGAAAACATGCATTTACCAAATAAGTGTCATTTGTGGAATGAATATGTGACATGTTATTTCATATCATGATTTATGCCACTTACATCCTCTTTAATGGTGCCTTAAGGTTACTCCAGACCTCATAGTTGCTACAAGAAAATCAACACCTACTGAAACCAAGAGACAGCTATTAATGTTACCAAGTCCTGCTCATTATTTTATTGATTTTATTGATTGCCGTGCTTTTGATCACTAAAATAGATTCCACCTCAATTGATATGTCTATATGGTAATTAATAGCTTTCACAGTATGCGAGGAATCTTGTGCACGAAAGAGGTTCGGAAATCAAATTACTATATCTATTGTAACAGTTAACCGAAATATTTAAGTCACGATAGACATTATTAGTTTCCTTTAAATCTTGTTATCTTATGGACTTTGTTCTATTCATGGTTATGCTTGGGTTGCAATATATATATATATAGATAATGTAATATAGAACCACATGAATCATTTTTAGAATATCATATATTCAGTCAAAAGCATTTTTTCAATAACTTCTTAAATGCTTAACATCTAAAGATAACGAGCTATATGTACGATCGAAGTCATATGAAACATAAATAATATTGTTTTCATTTTAATGCGTCTTGAGGAGGTTATAATAATAAGCTATGATTTTATTTACATCTTATATTTTAATGATTCAAAATGAATATATTTGTATTGAGTTGTGGCCTTAAAACTGCGTATCTTAAGTTTGTTCACTTACCTTCGTATTCTAGTGCAAATATCATGTAATTTGTAACGTCTTTGAGACATCATATCATTGTAAAAACGAAACGGATAATGATAACATTTCACTGCATAAGTCTTACAGAGATTAGATGTTTGTAAAATGTTAAATTTGACTTTCAAACCAATAAATTATTTTTTTTTTCTTTCATATATTTGCTGGTTTCTCATAATAAATAAGTTGTATTGTCAAGACTCCCATAGTTAATAGAATTCGTATATAGTATTCATGTTTGGATAAAAACTTCGAAAATATAGGCCCATGACATATAAAAACATATTTTGAATACTGAGCTTAAAGTTTTATTATTTGTTTAATTTTCATTAGGGTGCCAGTGAGCTGCATGGCACTTTTAAAAAACTTTTCTGTGTGGTAATGGCTTAGGAGTTTGACAAATCCAAATAAAATTTGTGTGTCTTTTTGCATGGGGTACTTTGCCCCAAACTACGAGGCAAAGTGCACAGCCTTTGTCGAAATACATTTTCGTTAATTTCTCTTTATGCAGGCATGGTAGCTTAAAAAGCATTTGTTATACAATAGTTTATCTGATGAGAATTAGAGATATGCTGCAAGTTGCATTCTAAACATGTAAATATGCCCAGAAAACACGTTTATATGTTAGGGGGCGCGCTTTGCCCTGGTCTCCCCTACTTTAAAAAATGTCACATATTTGGTACTATGTAGTAAAGTAGAAGAGTTGTATTGGCTTAGAAAGAACGATCTGTTACTTCACTATATACAGTTTTTTTTTAGTGTGCATTGACATATTTTTATGTCATACCTAGCAGGTAGCTGTAACAAATTTGGCAGGTCATTGAAGTGACCAGGGGTCAAAATTTCGAAAACACTAATTTCTACTTTGCTCTACAAAATCCTTCATAAGTGATCAACAGCTTTAAATCTTATTCATATGTGTTCCTTTGCGCTAATGCAACTTAACTGTGCTGATTTGTTTCCTAAAAAGTTTATATGGATGATTTTAATCGAAAATTAAGAAAATCCGAATTTCACAAATATGACCCCATCTGTCTATTTAACAATGCCAAATATCGACATTCAGCACCATTGACAAGACGATCCCGAAATATGGTTAGGGAATGGTTATTTCACACATGGACAATTGATGATTTTCTGTATGTGATCATGGAGTTAATTTGTAAACGTCAAAACGTTGCACTAAGATCACAGGCAGGTGTACAAACTTATGGTATGCAGCTGTACAGGTCAAAGAAATTGGCGTACAGTATTTACATAACTAACCTCTTGTAGTCTCCGGTTCTTGTGTTTCTGAAGAAATGCTGTGTACAGAAAGTAGAAAGACATTTACAAACGTCAATTAAGTCTACAATAAGGGCAACATGGAAGTCTATCAGGAGCTATCTTATGCATAAGAACCAAAGACCAGTAACGACCGCAGTGATCTGTTTAAAAACACTAACTGTATAGAATTTCTTTATCAATAGTTACATACTACTACTCTAGTTCTTCCCCTTTTTCTTCTTTCTTTATGACTGATGTTTATCGCCTTTAAAATGCTTTATTAGAGATCGATTTTGTTCTCATATAAAAACTGCATTCTAACAAATTAGATAATTGGTCATTCTCTCCCAACAGAGGCAGATCAAGTCTTGTTGATTTAACATCTGTTATATCACGCCGAGTTTGTGGGATAGAATTGGAGATGTCTGATTGGAGGCAATCCAAAGTTAGTTTTGCAATCAGCGAAGCTGTTCCTAAATCATCGTTTTGGCTACTGAATCAAGGCAAAAGCATTATAATATGAACCACCCTTTCCATGCGAGAAGCGTTGTCATTTGCTTAAGAAATTCAAATGTATAGTGATGAAATTTTTTCCGCCAGGGGAAACTGCCGGAACCCACGGATTTCGGCGTAATAGAACAGAGGCTAAATCAACATGACTTGATCTGCCTCTGTGGGGAGAGAATGATATTTGGTATGCTACAGCTTCTCCTGTTTAAATCAAAATCGGAAACTAAGTGTCCATAAGGCAAACATAATCGACAATCAAAATCAGGAGTTATTACGTGTACCAGATATTTTATATCTATCAGTATGGATTTTATAGTATCATACATTGTATTTGTGCTATGATTATGAAAACCATACAATTCTACATTTACTTAAATTACCTGCACATTATTAATAAAGTGATCGTGTAGTTTCGTAGACCACAGCCTATCAGTACTATAACCTGTTAAAAGTGTCAAAACATGGGAATTTATATATTTCAGTTAATATCAAGGGCATTCTTACCGTCACGATTGCACTAAACTATTTTTTGTCTCTATTTCCCTTTGCCCCTTCTCTTGCCTTTTTTTCTTTTTTTTCCAATCTAAATTGTCATTATCTTCCCCCCTTCTGTAAAACCAAAACTGGAAAAAAATGTTATTGGAATTATTTAAAATGATATAATACTCAGATGAAGCATTGTTTGATTAGTTTGATTAATAACATTAACATTTATACCATACCATGCGTCATCTTATCCAGGAAGAAGCAATACTACATGAAGCATTGTTTCATACAATGATGGAGAAAACCATACAAAAACAACCATAACGTGTCCTTACCTTAACCAAAGGAAAACAATACTTAAATGGGCAGTAGCACGTTTTTAGGGGAATATGAGGTGATGTCAGGAAAATGAAAATTAATGGTTGCAATTGAAAGACAATGTATTTAAACTAAATGGAGCAGCAATAATTCAAATATATACTCCCTCAAAAAAGAAACGCACGGAGGTAAAATTAGGTACAAGATTTCTTTATTTCAAATGACAATTACTGACTGCACACATATGGTACGTAGTCCAAACTTTGCATGGTGAGAGTCAACTGTTATCTGCAAGACGTGAATGTACTGTTATGTCACCACAACGTCAATGTTACAGGTGACGCCGGCTGTAACGTCAATACCTATTGTGACCCCCGTTTGCTTGGAGCACTGCTTGACATCTCCTCGGCATGGACTGAATGAGTCTACGAATTGTCGCCTGTGGTATTCTCGCCCATTCATCCTGCAAAGCGTCACGTAGTTGTTGAAGTGTTTGGGGTCGTGGATGTCGCCGTCGGAGTCGTTTATCGAGGACATCCCACAAATGTTCGATCGGGTTTAAATCAGAAGATTTAGAGGGCCAAGGAAGCACTGTGATGTTCTGATTGGCAAAGAAGTCCATTGTGATGCGGGCTGTATGCGGTCTGGCATTATCTTGTTGAAAAATTTGTCTTTGTGGGTTGAGAACTGGAAGGAGGTGATGTTGCAGAATTTCATCTCTGTAGCGAATGGCTGTTAAGTTACCCTGGACATGAACAAGATTAGTCTTTCGATGATAGGAAATCGCTGCCCACATCATTACACCACCTCCGCCGAATCTGTCTACTTGTGCGACACAGTTACGTGCAAAACGCTCTTTTCGGCGTCGATAGACCCTTTTTCTACCGTCATGACGTTGCAGCATGAAACGGGACTCGTCACTGTACCATATTCTCTGCCAGTGTCTCAAATTCCATCTTTGGACATTTCTGCACCAACGTACACGAGAACGGCGATGGTGACGTCGTTTATAGTATGCATCCGACGTAAGGTCGTCTTGCACGTAATCCACTGGCTCTTAGTCGATTTCTTATAGTCTTTGCTGAGATGTTACGTAGCCCTGGGTTTCCGTTGCTGCCACTGTCCTATTGCGTAGATGGATCAACCGGATGTGACGATCCTGGGCTGCAGTTGTAACCCTTGGCCTACCACTTCTTGGGCGGTCCCGGGTGGATCCAAGTTGTTGGTAGCGATTTCTAAGACGTGAAATCGTACTGTGGTGGACATGGAAGTGACGGGCAACAGATACAACCGACTCTCCAGCCTCTAGACGTCCAATTGCCATATTACGATCTTCAGCTCCCAGTCGAGGCATTTTTATCGACGCCGTGTTAACAAAATATTGCGACTAGAAATATCGCAGTGCAATTTCTTTATATACCCAAGGTTAGAGCACAAGTTCACCAAGTTGCACGTGCATCACTCTTTCTCACTCTTTACCACATAGAAATTTCATGCATTTCGGAAAATCACATGTTTAAGGTCCATATTGTAACAAAGTGATGTGTTTTGGCGATGGTGTACGAGTTTGAACATGCATTCAACATGTTTGGCTATCAAAACTAGATATTTTTCAGTTTGACATGAACAAAATACCAATAACAACTTACAATTTATCCGTGCGTTTCTTTTTTGAGAGAGTGTATAACGTAAAGTTGAGCCATGCGATTCCTTTTTCTTACACAAAATGAATTAAAGGTGTTCACACAAAAATTGCCGCCAATGGATTTTATGAGAATATTCATACTTTGTCCTCTAACTATGGATGATTGGCTTGTGTAATAAGATTTTTGACACTGTCAAACTAATACATTAAGCATAAAGTTACAATTATCAGTGAAAATTTTATAAAGAAAATTATCAAAAAACGTGCTACTGCCCCTTTAAGAAAAATTATTGTATGAATAGTTGATTAAGAAAGTGATACATTTCTAACAAAGGTCCGTTATTCCAACCAAAAGGAATGAATACTTCGACGAAGCTGCCCACGTGGTTCAAATATCTGATGTAATTGCTTCCATGAATTTATCTACGATGGGTTATCTCGAACAGAGGAAATAATCATCTGTTGGTAATAAAGTATGGAAATGAGACAGCTGAAGAATTCCATCGATTGAATTGTGAAGATAAAACCCCACTCTGATGCAAGGACATACTGTCTACCGATGGAAATCAAAGGATATCTCTAACTCTGATGATTAAATGCTCATTGAAAGTGTACACTTTTTCTTGAGCAAATGTGATTTTAAAGGGGCAGTAGCAAATTTTTATAAATTTATATTTCAAATATTTCACTGATAATTCAAAGTTAATGGTAAATATATTATTTTGACAGTGTCAAACATCTCAAAACACAAGTCAATCATCCATAGTCAGAGGATAAAGTATAAAGATTCACAGAAAATCCATTGGCGGCCATGTTGTGTGAACACCTTTAATTCAATTTGTGTAAGAAAAAGGAATCGAAAGGCTAAACTTTACGTTATATATTTGACTTATCATGCTTCATGTTGTTTAAATACATTGTCTTTCAATGGGAACTATTAATTTTCATTTTCCTGACATCAGCTTATATTCCCCTGAAAATGTGCCTTTAAAGAGCCACTCCATGATCTACATATTAATCTATTAATCTGCCTTCATACCAATGCCAAAAACGGTGACATGAAAAATATCACATACTATAATTCAAATGTTTTTATTGGGACAACTTTACGTTGAAGTTGAATTATATATTACTTGCATTTTAGTAATATATTCTTATACAATTCATAAAAAATTTGACACCAAATGGCATCAACTGAAAATGACAATAAGAAAATACATCAATAACTGTAGTGTGAACCTTCAACATGTGTAAAAGACTGAAATGGCTGTAAATGTGGGCTGGAAATTCGTATAGCTTGTCAAGTAGATTAGATTAGACAACTGTCAAAGACAATAAATGAACTAATCAAATATAACTACTTGGTGAAAGAAATGACAAAAAAATCCTGGAAATGTATCAGCAGCGAAGTGAATTATTTATTGCAATTATCAACATATATGATTATTAATTTCTTGCTTTACAAACTAACATGTTAGACACGTTTCCTGTACGAATCGTGCTGATCGGTGGCAACATATTATGTTCTTATTATATTTTTGTTTTATCAGTTTTAATAATAAGAACCATAAGCGTTCTTGTCTAATTAATACACAAATCAGCACCTGTTCTCGTCTAACACTGAAATGATTTGCATAGTCATTAAGTGGTGTATATAACGAAAGTGTGCCCATGAATAAAGAATCCCCTCATTTACAAAACCTTTTTTCGTTTTATATAAAGATCAATTGTCCCCTAAATTCGAAAACAAAAATTGGCAAAGTTACGATACTTTTTATAATTTATGACTCTTAAAATAAAATTTCTTCAAAGAAAGACTTTCCATGTTGACAATTCATGAAATTACGATTGAATTTGTAATGATACCCGAAATTTCATCCAAAATAAGTATTGCTGTAGTGCCAAATACAACATTTGTGTAAACAACTTGACTTTCACACAACAAGTCATCTTTTATCATGTAAAAAGAGAAGTCACTGGTCGTTGAAATGCCATCCCTCTTTCAAAAGTAATTGTCAATTATTGACGAAAAGGCTCGAATCCTGCGATTTTGGAATAATATTTTGATTCTTGTGAGTTCAATCCGTTGATTAATCATTTCTCATTGATTTGTAAGGGGTCATTACAGTTTACACTGACCATATTTTGTTATTAAATCCTTTTCAACGTTGAAGGTTGTTTATCTAACTGGTGACTTTTGATAAATCTGTTAGTTTGACAAGAGAGACATGGATTATATCCGTCTTTCTGATTGGCCCATTTGGTCACAAGACAGCATTGACGTCAAGCAATGTCAACCTGTGCGATTTGCAAGAGGTTGATATAACAACCTAAGCACCTCTGATGGCTAAAATAGATTTGAGAAGTTCGTCTCGATCTCAGCACATCCCATGTTAAGCTGTTAATCGAGCAATAGACATAGTTCGTGACTGTGCTGCTTTAGAGTTATGTCCCTTATAGTTTTAGACATATTAGAGTGATGTCCCTTATTTGCACAGAAGAAACGTGATTCAAAAACATGTTCATATAATAAAACAAGTATAGACTTCAGATTTGGTTTATGTAATGAGTTGTCGACCTTGTACACGTGATATTCACGTGTCCAAGCTCGACAACCTCACTTGAAGTCAATAATTGTTTAATATCAACATTGGAAAAATGGATGTTGTTATCCAGTCACGATGATAGTATTGTTATGATTTTCCTCGATTTTGCAAACATGACGTTAGGAGAGCATAACTAACTTAGAAACCGTGAGGTATTTTAAACAAAATACAGAAACAAGCTCGAAACATGCAATAACAATATCCATACAATATTTATCTATCTCATTCAAAATGACACCTCTCGCACTCGTTAAATAGAAGTGGATGGTGTCGTTGGCTTTCTATTGCTTCCTTTTTAATAATAAAATGTCTGTATTATTCCTCTATTTACCTTCTATATCATTTGCTGTATTACTTTATAAAAAAGCTGAGCTTTATTAAATAGAAATAAACGTGTTTATATTTTTACCGAAAAGTTGCATTTTTGTCAGATGATTTTTTACTATGTTACTTATGAACATTCCATATCGTGTCATTGGCATTATATTGCATAAGGCATTTGAAGAGGTAAACGGTTTTTTTCTTAAACAAATCATAATTGCGTATAAGGAGAATTGCCATTGTAAGGTTATCTGGTTTTTTTCTGAAATGGAACAATTACATCTTATAACAGTATACAATTTTTAGACATTAGGGCTCCACTTCATATATAAAACATATAAAAACAATATTTTTATAAACCAACCTTTATCATTCGAGATAGAATTGTATATTAGTTTATAAAGACGACATTATAAGACATTTGAAAGTTAACGTTCCTTCCATGATAGGAAAGTAATGTCATATTACAGATTCTTGTCTATATCGACGTCCAAATGTATTTTCGTTCATTCAATCTCTATGATTACGTTTTCTCAAAATAAACTTACATATCTGTATTCCAATGTGTTATTCCCTACAATGCAACCAATGAAGGAGTAGGCGTATACCCTGAAGAAGTTGTTATCCAGAACATTGTACTGTACGTATCCTATCATTGACAACTACAACAGATCAGGAGATATACTATCATATCAGATGTAGGTTATTAAAATGTTATGCTTAAAAATAATCAAAAGGTTATATCAATCACCTGTGTATGGATTGAACCAAGTGAACCAATTTAATCTAATATTAACACTTAACAATTGTAATCTAAATGTTTATAATACAGCAATTAAGTTCGCATTGAAGTATATGTTTATGATAATCTAACTAGAAATAAATCCAAAACGAATATGAAGATGCTTATATCGGGAAATAAACATTCATTTACCATTGTCAACACAGGTAGAAAACATTTGGAAAGCTTTCTAAGCATTATACAAGACAACGTATAACCATCAAAAGGATGTAAAATTTCATTTTTTGAAAATGTTAATCCCAAACACACACATTCAGTTAAAAGTACATTATCAGAGTTCAATATTTTAAAAAGTTATGTTACTGTTTTCCTTGTATCTTTTGCGACCAACCTGGGGAAACCGGACCAAAATTAATTAAATAGGATATAATTTACCAAAAATACCGAACCGGCAGCCGACATAAAGGCGAATCAAGCGTGGCCATCTCACAACTTCTGGTTTCTAAATATACGCTTGAAACTGTCTTTGTCGCAAGTCTAACTTTTATGTTCTTTTAATCCGAATAAGGCATTCGTTGCTCCCAAAGTTGATACCCATCGAAGTTAGTTGAGACACGGTGTAAATCCTACACGCATAATGATTACGTCACGGAAAGCGGGTTCGTTAATGCTATGTCCTTCTTTACAGGGGACACTGTGCTCTTGGCGTCGAAATAAGTATGTTATGTGATGTGATGTATTTACATTCTCAATAGCTAAAATTCATCCCGAATCTCATGCAAGTATGATAGTGTATCTTTAACTAAAATACCACTTCTTCAACCGAAAGAGTTAGGTTTTTATCATCTCATATCAATAACATAAGCAGATTACCCGAGACGCCGGAGAGAAACCAAAAAAGGTTTACCACTCCTACCGCGATTTGTGTCTCGAGGGAAGTCCTATTTCCATCTTTTATCAAATAACACTCATTAAGAGGAAACAGCCAAGCCTGGAGATGAACAATAGATGAACACGGCTACCATTAGACAGAACCTTAACAGAGAATATGACACAGTTTCTGATGTAGGACATCAATTCATTCGAACATTTTGCAATTATATGTCGGGTTTGTACATCATATTGGGGATTTAACATTGGAATTTAATTGCTAGTGCACTTTTTAGATATAATTATAGGTTTAACAAAATAATGTTACTTTAAGCCGAACAAAAATTTTATGTTAAAAACCAAACTTATGGATTATGCTTTGATGAGGATATACTTAACATAACGAATCCTTCAAAGTCAATATTAAATCGCTTCATTTGAAAAGGATATGCAGATAGGCAAATAGGCATGACAGTGACAGGAAACAGCAGACAAAAAACTAATATAAAACTGATATTTCATATATGATAAATTAATATATTTTAATATCATTATAAATGGTCTAGTTAAGATAAGTAAATTGAGGCAACGATGCATATGTCTTTAAGGGAACATGAAATGACGAATAGAGGAATCAAGTTTAATTAATGATATTCAAATGGTTATTTCTTAAAAGTAATTCTTATTTTAATATTTGGCGTAATTGTAGTCAGTCGACCATTCCTTGATTAAATAGTATGCTTATCACTGAAATGGATTATCTCAAAAGATTGAGTAATAAACGAAGTTACTTGAATCTCTAAATTGAATATACTGATTTCGTTAAGACTCTTTAAAAGGGCAGTAACACGTTTTTTTTATAATTTTATATTTTAAATTTGTCACTGATAATTGTACGTTAATGCTAAATGTATTATTTTGATACTGTCAAACATCTTTTTACACAAATCAATCATCCATAGTTGGAGGACAAAGTATTAAGATACACATAAAATCCATTGGCGACCATTTCTTGTGAACACCTTTTATTCATTTTTTGTAAGAAAAAGGAATCGCATGGCTAAACTTGACATTATGTATTTGAATTATTACTGCTCCATTTTATTGTCTTTCAATTGGAACCATTAAGTTTCATTATCCTGACATCAACTTATATTTTCCCTAAAATCGTGCTACTGTCCCTTTAAGAGACTAACATCTTAAGTTAAATTTATTATCTGCAATGGTCACAAAAAAGAAATGGAACATATAGATCTGTTCCAAGAACATAAATTTAAGGAGATAAAGTTTTTTTGAACCTATTAAATGTATATAAATCGAGTTTTGAAATTTTGAAATAAAGAAACATAAGCAAAGATCACACTAATGCAAAATAGATGGAAACGTGATTTGAATGTCCTGAGGAAAGGGTTATTACTTGTAAAAAAACTAGTTTGATCTGTGAAGACTATTGATTTTCTCTGAAACAGCATTATGATATATAATTGAATACGTGACTTGAATTTAATGAATGAACATGAACATATTAAATTAGCGGAGGCATACAAAAAGCAAAATCTAAAAAAACAAATGATGTAGCTTGTTTAAGGTTTACGAATATGAACAAATAAAATACCGAGGGAAAGTTAGAAATTGTCATTGTTTTTTAACAGATCCTCCTTTCACAAAGCAACCTTTACTAAGGTTAACCTTAACTCCCATACTTTAACATTGCACTAAGGCTACCTTAGTGACTAACGATCACCTTAGAGCTTTGTGATTATTTAAACTGAAAAAAAAAACGACAACACAGGGATAAAACGAGAACTCTTTCTTCCAAATAAAAAAAAAATTCAATGTAGATAAATAAAAAGGTTTCATTTCATTTTTGATAAGATTTCCATTTCATATGATATTTTTGCGTTTAAAGAATATTTTCTGCATACAAAATGAGCCAGCAACTTCCTTTAAGAAAGTTGTTTGATGGAATTTCGGAAAGATATCAGGGCCTCCTTTCACAAAGCAACCTTAACTAACAACCTTAACTCCCATTCTTTAACATTACACTAAGGCTACCTTAAGGGACTTACGATCACCTTAGGGCTTTGTGAAAGGAGGTCCAAGCTTATTAACTCTGTGTGACCCATGTAATTAAAAGGTTCGGACGAATTAATTTGAAAATATCAAACTTGGACAAACCCAAAATAACATTTCACATTAAAATCTATCCTAAATAAGGAAGATTAAACCTTTACCTTGAGTGTCAATAAACGTGGTTTATGCAATCAATGTTTAAAACGTTTGTCAGATTTCGCGGTAATTCAATTGCTGAATATACATGATATTTTAAATAGTTCCATTTCAACTTGGCCATTTCAGGTACTTTAAAAACATTAATCTATAGATACCAAATACCAATCATTGACCTTCCCAATTATAAGTAAATTTTTGACCGTTTTGAACGTTTTCATTAGTGTTATAAACATTCCAGTGTTACCATTTTACAAACAGTTTACCTAGTATTCATAGTTTTAATAACTTGCATTTTATCTTTCTAAATCTTGTTTACGTTATCAAGGCTAGATAAGAAAAACCTAATTTCCGGTATGCTCTTATTATCAAATATTTCAAAAGAACTATACTTTTAGTCATACTTCTTACATACGTTTTTCTTTAGGTTATACAATCGAAGCACAAATCTAAGACAAGAAAATAATGATCATTCCAAATTCTTTTAAAATGTATAACCTATTGTCCATTGAAAGTCATAGAAAATATAACTTAAAGGGGCAGTAGCACGTTTTTAGGGGGAATATAAGGTGATGCCAGGAAAATGAAAATTAATGATTCCAATTAAAAGACAATGTATTTAAACTAAATGGAGCAGTAATAATTCAAATATACAACGTAAAAGTTAGTCATGTGATTCCCTTTTCTTACACAAAATAATTTAACATGGTCGCCAATGGATGTTATGTTGATCTTCATACTTTGTCCTCTGACTATGGATGATTGGCTTGTATAATGAGATTTTTGACACTATCAAAATAATACATTTAGAACCCACTCACAGTGAACATTTAAAATATGAAATTATCACAAAAGGTGCTACTGTCCCTTAATTTGCCTTAATGCTTCAAGATAAGATCCTAATGAATGGTCACAGTCACGACGTACATGTTATCATCCTCATTTAAAATCCTGTGTTGGCTGTAATTTCTTCATTAGTTTCTCTTGCGTGTCATATTTCTCGTATACTATTGTAATTAAGGTTAGATAAATGGAAGAGCATTAATTTTATCTTCATCTGAATGTATACACTGAACTCCACATAGCAATACACTGAAATGTGTACATGTCGAAGCACAAACATAAAAAGCAGATACATGTTTTGCTTTAAAAAAATGTTTGTGCAAACAACTCATACTTCCTATTAATATCACTAAATGTCTAATTAATGGAGTCAGGTATCTCATATCAATGGGATTACACAATTAGACTAGAAGCTAAGAGCAACAAAAACAACAACAACAACAACAACAACAAAACAAAACAATCAATCTACGCCTTCAGAGATTTGTATCTTAAGGGAAGCTATATTACGATTTCTTATCAAATTTTTCTCGCGTGAGTAAAAAAACGAGCCCGGAGATACATATTAGATAGATGAGGCGACCACGAAAAAAAGTCGAAGAAGCCAACATAACAGAATAATATCGGTCATAAGTTTGCATACATTGTTAAATGAACAAGGAACACTGGCAAAAGGTTAATTGAAGTAAAAATCCTGAACAATTGCTAGATGAATGCTACAGTGTTATCAAAACGAGATAAGAAACTGAGCAAGCCGACAATGCAGCTTTTACCACCTTTCAATAATTTGTGCTTTTCAAACTAAAAGGTAACCATTACAGAGTCAATATGGGAAAGCAAGCCTTTATATCAATTTCTGAGGGAAGAAACTGCAGATGGAAATTGGACAAGTTGCGTCACTGATAACAGTTACTACAGTTAATACGTTATGCTTGTACTACAAAAAAAACAAGCTAATGTTTTATCATATAGTTTTAATTTCTAATTTCATTGATGACAGTTACTAACATACATAATGCTTTTGCATGTATTGCAAAAAACGAGCTAATGTTTTTATCATATAGTTTTAATTTCTAATTTCATTGATAACAATTGCTAGGATACATTATGCTTATGTGTGTACTACAAAAAACAAGCTAATGTTTTTATCATATAGTTTGAATTTCCAATTTCATTGATAACAACTACTAGGATACATTATGCTTATGCATGTACTACAAAAAACAAGCTGATGATATACACATCTTTATTTATATGCAAATGTAAACAGACAAAGCTTGTGATACAATTAAGGAGTTACTTGATTCTTTAATTTGATTGAAAAGGGATTATGATGTATGATTATTTTTTCAGAGACAAACGTCCTTCAGTTTTCAGAAATGTTATATATGTTTATATTCATATTATTTTCATAAGAGCTTTGTAACAATGAAAAAAGTTTGTTTTGGAGATGTCTTATTAGCAACTTCCGCGCAACTGATTGCTCATAACCCATTGATCTGTTATATCGGTTATGTTTTGTATGTATTGCTTACATGTAAATGTGGGAACAAATAAAAAAAGTTTTAAAATTCTGCGCACATTTTCAAAACCGAAAGAGGAGCGTGTTTGAATGTTATGACACACAGAAATATAGCAACAAGATTTTATTGATCTGCTGCAAGCAGTATTTCAATAAAACTTGACAATTGTAAAACGTGACTCGTATAACATGTATTTGACCAGAGAGGCGAAATCCTTCTTTAAATGAACAAGCTGCACACCTGCATTTGCTGTTTTCTTTACAACGTAAACAAAAATGACCCACACGAGCTGAAGATGAGAATATGTGCAATCTTTGTCGTACTCACTCTGACCATTTAACATCATTATTTTTTATGTACTTATGTAAATTGTCACGTTTTCATTTTCTTAACCTTCATAAAAGATTCATTGAATTTGCAATGACGATATATGATATTTAAAAAAATGACTAAAACACATATGCTTAAAGAAATAGCAATTCACTCCGGGAAACAACATTAAACTTCATTTCCAATATATAATCAGACTTCCTTTACTCTTGTGACAAAAGGGCATAATTGAAAGTTAACGTTTCATCTTCTTGTACAAAGTGTAAGCTTGATGAAATAATACGCTGTTAAATGTATAGTGTTTTAAAGTCTCGGAAAGAAAACACGGGGTAAATAAGAGGACTTGATATCATATTTTCCTGATAACGCATAATCCACAGTATAGGAAGTTTTCATTTGCGATACAAAGTAAAATGATATCATATTTCGAGAAAGAATTTGTAGCCATTACATCTCTAATTGGCGTCAATTATTGTAATTAGTTTCTAAATTAAGCAAATCATGGGTTAAAAGGTGAAGAAGGTCGCAACGTGGAGTAAATGTAGACATACTCAAGATGACAGTTGCTGTAGGTATCATTTAATGATGAAACCTTTTCTACAGACGGTATTGTTATAGGCAGTATATAATATCAAGAATCAAGAAGCTGTTGAAAGATATCTAGACAAGAAAGACTACCGTTTTGCTGATCTCACACTTAGTTTGAAAACAATTTTTTGTCGTATTTATATTGAAAAAAATGTTTTTAAAAAAAACTTAATTTATAAGCTTTTGAGTTCGTATATAACTTTGACTTATAAAACCTCAATATCCTGATTAATTTCCAAAGGGCACTTGCAACAAATAAGAATTATTTCTCGTCATAACCATGTCTCAAACGGATCCACATGCAATGACACCTCTTATGAAAGAAAGAACGGATCAGACACTAAGGCTCCACCGGCTGCTGAAATATAACAGGCTTAAGCTGCAACATGATATATTCATATTGCATGAGGGGATTACACGTTTGGAGACACTAGAATTTCTGCTTAAACTTGTTATACCAATATTAATCATCACATTACCATGGACATTATTGCGCTTTTACTTAACTTTACTTTCGTTTTCGTAAGATTAAAGGCACACCCTTCAAGTACAATCAAAATACCAAACCTTAAAATTTAGGGTAAATTTCGTGAAATAATGTGAGAGAGAAGTTGCATTAGAATCCGGAGAGAAAACGAACCTATGTGACAACAGATTTAGCCTGTATGGTTACAAACATTCAGTAAATTCTGGTCACGATTTTCATTTTCCAGTTCTAAATTAAAATGTTTTCTTTTTACAAGAAGTGAACCCAGTCACAATTCTTTGAACTTTCTTTATGAAACACAATTCATTCTTAAAGACATTCGAGGTACGTTTCTCTTCTATTATTATTATCATCATTCAATGATATTATCATTCTCTCAACAAGAGATATATCAACTCATTTTTGATCGAACCTGTGTTCTAATTAGACCAAATCCATTTGGCCCGGCAGTTTCACATGGCGGAAAAAAAGTGCACCACAATCAATTTGAATTATTTAGCAAGTGACAACGCTTCTAAAATAGAAAAGGTGGTTCATATTACACTGCCTTTTCCACGAATCAATAGCCAAAACGATGATTTTAGAACAGCGTCGCTGACTGCACAACTAACTTTGATTACTTCCAATCAGGCATCTCCCATTCTGTCCCACAAACTCTGGGAAATGGAACAGGGACTCGATCATCATTTTAGCCTTCATCTTTTTCTTTTGGGGAGAGAATGCTATGAATTTTCTATTTTGAAGATTCAGATTTTAATCATGACTCTCATACAATATTATGATCGTGGATAAATAGATAATTTGTCCTCGTTTGCCGTTTGCCAAACGTTCAAGGTTTATTTTTGTTTGTGTTCGTTTACATTCATGTACATGAACTTAAGATTAAGGAAGTTGAGTTGTTGTTTAACGCCGCCTGGCAATATTTCAGCCAGTTGCCGATGCCAATGGTCAATGACCAGAAATGAACTTAGATTAAAACATCGTGACTTAGTTCGTGTGTTTGAAATAATTTTAGCTGTTTAAGCTTAAATTGTAGATTTTTTTGTGTGCATTTAATTACAGTTTATTGAAAGAAATGTTCAACGTTTAAAACTTTCAAAATCCTCAAAAAGGATTGATGAACATAGTTTTGAAGGAAAAAAAATATGTACGACATAAATGAAAATTCTAGACTTAATCTAGTTTATAGAACCAATACATCGTACTGAGAATCATCTTGAAAGGCAATCAATATTCACAGAGCCTGATCACATTGTGAAGTTGTCTGGGTCAAAGAGTTCTCGGGTTCTGCCCTAGTTCTTTATGCATCTTTGAAGTGCTTAAGATTGAAACTGGTTGGAAAGATTTAAATGAGTCAGATAAAAATGTATCCCTGAATTTTTAGTGATCCAAAAATGTTGTTCTTTCATTACAAAAATATCGAGTTTGTCTATCTTAAAATTTGAAATAATCAATGTATAAATTTGTGTATCAAATATGTTATGAAATTTATCTTCTGGTAAGTGTGATTTATATTTCATAACTTTTGTAGTTTGCATTTCTTCATACACTTACTCGTGACCTTAAACCATAGTCCAGTGAAGAAAAATTAACTGATTATGTTTACCTCTTATTAACATTACATAGTAACAAAACTAAACAGCGTGGTAGAACAATATTTACTCTTATCTATATGAATAGAAGGTTGTTTTTGTAGGATTGAAAAGTTGGCAGTGTGTCTTTACAAAGATATTGACCTTCATAAGTTTAAATCGAAAGCTAGAAACATTTTGTACATCATGATTTCATTTCTTTTGTTTTATTTATCCGTTCTCTTTTAACTCTTATCCCCTGTTTCACTGACCTGTATATATAAAACAGTCTAACTCGTGAACTAATATCAGTGAGTTATTTTAACAACTTCTTGACTTTCCACTTCTCTTTATCTTTCACGAAAGATTGAAGAAACTGTTCAATAAATTCGCTGTCCCATATTGAAATATTCTACAACTTTGTCATCTGACCCACGTTGTTTCCAAGCGACCCAGACCAACGTTAAGCCATTTTGTGGATAAGAAAACAAAATGTGCAAAGATGCTTGAAGAACAGTTTGCTTCACTTCACACCTTTCATGTTGGAGAACAGTGTCCAGTGAGGCACACTACATTATCGTACTTGGTAAGCACCATGATATGAACATGATAAATTCATAAAAACAGTGTTACCCTCGAGAATAAGATATTTATGTAACATTTTTTTTTTAAAAATAATTTATGAAGATCGGAGTTCATCATTTTGTGTTTTCATTTCAATATGTTATCTGATTTCGGATTGTCATTTCGTATCTACAATACTGGTTTGTTGATGAATATTTGCCTCACTTAATTTTTCCTTCCATGTTGAATTTCAATGTCCTGTGATGCAGACGATGTCACTGTAGCTTTTAGGATAAAGAAGTCAAGGTGATAGGGTTTTTGTAGTAAATGGACGCCGTCTTCAAGAACACTAACTCAGAAGTTTAAACATGTCACTTTCAAGTTCATATGGTCATATGGTCCCACGATATACATATCTTATTGTTAATCATAATGTTCTTGAATTAGGACTGCATACACTGAAGATCTGACTTGATATATGTTTATCAAAAATACATGAGCCGTGCAAAACACAAATATTGTTTGATCATGAAAAATTATTTTATCATATTTTAACCAATTATCTTGAGTTTTATTACACGTAATTGCACCTATATCTTTCTGTTCTCTCTAATCATGTTTAAATATCCTTAGGGGTGATTTTTATTCTACTTGGCTTTCCCTGATGACCACAAAGAATATTGATGTTTTGAGCTACAATATAATATAATACAATATAACAATATAGTATCACCAAGCCATAATCCAATGTATGCAAATTTTTACTGATTACTTTAAGGCTCATTTAAGTGGACAATATGACTTTCAGATGCGTCCTGTCAATATCATAATTAAATGGAGAAAAAAAAAAAATATTGTTGATTTTTTTAATGAACATGTTTAAAAAGGCGTTCTCCTAAACAACAGCTACATTTGCATTTGTAAATGTTCAATTTTGTAAACTGGACAGTAATTTAGAATAAACAAACAAAAACAGTGCTTACGTCTGTATTTTTGTCCACCTTGAAAGGACACTAAATACCTTTGTTTTCAAAGTGTCCACAGTGACTTTATATATACATGTATTAGTTTTATTATTTTTACTATTTTGAATATCATCATATACATATGGCTACAGCATCATTACAATATTGATAAGTTTCTGTCGTACTAGATTTCACTTTAATAAACACATTTCATTTAGATGAATGGATGAATACAATTCCCCTTTTTTAAGACTGAGAAAATACAGTGATTGAAAGATTATGCAACTTGAACTATTGTTTCCATGCTTATTTAGCATACCATAGTTAAAAGCGTCACTGTCATAAAAGTCACATTCCACAAATAATGTACAGGCCAACCTTACTAATGACCTTATTTGCTACTGTTTAAAACAATATTGATGATGATTATATGTATTTCCAACTGGAAACATATCAGCTGAATCTGTACCGTGAGATGGTGCTTATTACTTATACGTATATCAATATTCAGACCAACAGTTTCTTCAGCATGACCCATTCCTCTTGTGATGAACAGTATTGATTTTAAGCAGGCCTTCGTCCATCGGGGTATTTTTGTGGAAACAAAATTCAACAGTACTTCCCTGTTTATACTTTAATATGATTATTACAGAATTATTTCACACTTTTTTCAAATATGAGGGTAACATTTCTATTTTTCTAGATTCAATTTGACAAAGAATAGATTGCATCACTGCGCCCTCTTGAATGTTGTTGCCTCGATAGGACTGAGCCTTTAATATGTGTAAAGAGGGAGAGGAATTATGCCATTCAGTCCAATAAGATATATCAATAATGTAAAAACGTTTATTTCATTTTGTGTAAGAAAAGGAATGAATTGCTGAATTTTACATTATATTTTTGATTATTACTGTTTTATTTAGTTTAAATACAATGTCTTTCAATTGGAACAATTTATATAAATATTCCTGACATCATCTTATATTCCCCCTAAAAACGTGCTACTGCCCCTTTAATGAGAACAACCACATTGAAAAGGTCACAGTAAACGAAGCTGTTTCACTTAAACCATTTGGGACCTTAGTGTAATCATGCCAGAAACATTTGTCTCAGGACACTGTTTGATAATGTAGTAAAGCAATAATAATTAATGTATTAATCAAGATGAATGGTCTACTTGAACGTCTCTTTAGAGAACATTATAGTCCAATATATTCAACTCAGATGAAGAGGAAGCACAGTGTTTAGTGCAGCTTTGGCAATATTTCAGCCATCCCCTGCGTAAACGACTGTGAACATATAAACTATGAATAATAAGTCGAGGATCACTGAGTACTCAGATATTTTCAAAATGTCTTTGGAAATGATTTATTTTCAAAGGTCAACGCCTTATCACCTTCTTAACCACTTTTATAACATCTTTTGTGAGCTGCGGACGTGGGTTGATATTCATTTTGCTTCTTTATACTTATTCATAGACGTAAAAAGTATTATATGGATATAACCGAAATTGTAAAGTTGTATTCTTTATTATTTTATTTTGTTTTCTTACATTTCATGTGTTCTGTATATTCTTAAGGTAAAAAAAGTGTTACTTTCAAATTTATAGACATCAGTCTTTATATACTTATCTTCCAAGAAAGGCTAACGAGTGGACATTTAATATAAACATGATACATATTTTCACTTAAAACCAAATGAAGGACATAAATCGTCATGAAAAAATTTCATTTTCAATAAGTATCTTTAAGTATATAAATGTTTCTATCAATAATAACTTATATTAGAGTTCGAGAAGTTTTGTATCTTTGGTACATCGACTATATCTAAAAATGTGCAGTTTCAATTTATATCATTATAATTTATATCTTTTTTCCAATTTGATCAAACTAAGTAAAATTATGCTAATCAAACTTTGTCACTGAAAGAATTATATCAAATGCATATAATCAAACATTAACATCTAAGATAAAGGTAACATCACTAAAGATATTGTTTCCTTAATTTTATAAAGAAAATTGGTACAACGCCTAACTCTTTATTTTCCAATATTATCTCGAATTGGGCATCCAGTATCTAAACCTATATTTATATAACTACAAGAGATGAAATTACTGGAATTAGTCTCCTTTTGTGAAAGACAGCGCAGAATAATCTCTTGCTGTCAATATGTGAACTGTGCAGTTTTGTAGATCATATGTGAGGTGAGGATGTACCACAGTCTAGTGTTTCGCACAATTTGAAAAAAAGGCTGGGTAAATACTTGTGGAAAGGAAAATGTTCGAAAAAGGGCATATTCATGCATTTTCTATTGCTTTTCAAATGAAACTGGTAAAGCATAAAATATAAGCATTTGCAAATATATCTTCTTTTATAAGTAAGCACTAAAAAGGGCTTGGCGGAACGGAAAAAGGACAGGGCCCATTCTGAAAAGAGCAGGGCCCTGCACCCTGCTAATTGTGCCTTGGGGACACGATTGCCCATATAAACCTGTCAGAAATCGTCGATACTGTAACAAGACTGCTTAGATTTGTGTAGCTAGTCAGATTACCATTGCCTTTCATTTCATTTCAAAAACCTATGTTACTTAAAAAGGTGTTATTGTTATTTTTCCATATAATTCCATTTTGTTTGAAACCTAAAATTATTTTACGAGTCATGTTTTATAATACAATTATCATTATCATTTTTTAATTCATTATGTGTTGTACCTTTATTTACTTTCATTATTCCTACATTTTTTAAATTATTATATGAATATCTATATAGCACGCATTTCCATCCACTCATGGTTGCTCTAGGCGTTTGTTGTTTTCGCTGGTCAATGGCATTCTTTCACTGTCCAATCATTTTTCCAATTCAACTCCCTAAGGAGTATTCAACCGGCATCCATATGTTGTCTGTTAAACAGGTGATGTTGAAAAGGTATTGTTTTCACAAAACCTGTTGTTAGATTTTTTGCCCATTACGTTTATCAAGATGATAGTGTTGGTGTCTGATCAAATAAATGAAAATTGATAAATATTATGTGACAGGTGTTGAGGACATCTCGTCCAAATTGAATAGTCTTTATTTGGATATTATTAAATTTATGGCAAAATGGGTGATTCTAAATTAGTAGTATACACTGAACTCCACATGTAGCAATCAACTGAAATGTGTACATGACGAAACACAAAGATAGAAAGCAGATACACGTTTTGCATTAAAAGATAGTAAATGCAAATCACTCATACTTCCTATTCATATTACTCAATGTCTAATCAATTGAGTCAGGTTTCTGTTTCAACGGGATTAAGAAAATAGACTAGAAGCTAAAAAGCTATAAAAAAACCCAAATCAACCAAACTACATCTTCAGAGATTTGTATCTTAGTGAGTGAGTGAGTGAGTGAGTGAGTGAGTGAGTGAGTGAGTGAGTAAGTAATTGTTTTACGCCGCTTGGGCAATATTTAAGCCATTAGCTGCGTGTTTGTATCTTAAGGGAAGCTATTTTACAAGTTCTTATCAAATTCTGCTCACGTGAATAACAAAAACTAGCCCTGAGATACATATTAGATAGCTAATGCAACCACGAGAAAAAGTCAAAGAAGCCAACATAACAGAATATTATAGGTCATCAGTTTGCAAACCGAGGAAAACCAAAGTATAAATCCTGAACAATTGTTATGAGAATGATGAACTGTTGCAGGGCTTTCAAAACGAGATAAGAAACTGAGCAAGCCAACAATGCTGATTTTACCATTTTTCAATAAATTGTGTTTTTCAAACTAAAAGGTAACCATTACAGAGTCAATATGGAAAAGCAAGCCCTATATCAATTTCTGAGGAAAGAAACTGCAGATGGAAATTGGACAAGTTGCGTCATTGATAAAATTTATTAGGATACATTATGCTTATGCATGTACTACAAAAAAACAAGCTAATGTTTTGTCGTATAGTTTTAATTTCTAATTTCATTGATAACAATTACTAGGATACATTATGCTTATGCGTGTACTACAAAAAAAAAAGCTAATGTTTTTAATTTCTAGTTCCATTGATAACAATTACTAGGATACATTATGCTTAAGCATGTTCTACAAAAAAACAAGCTAATGTTTTATCATACAGTTTTAATTTCTAATTTCATTGATAACAGTTACTAAGATACATTATGCTTATGCATGTATTGCAAAAAACAAGCTAAGGTTTTATCATATAGTTGTAATTTCTAAATTCATTGATAACAGTTACTTACATACATAAGGCTTTTGCATGTACTACAAAAAACAAGCTAATGTTTTTATCATATAGTTTTAATATCTAATTTCATTGATAACAATTACTAGGATACATTATGCTTATGTGTGGACTGGTCTGGTGGCGCTTTCCACGGTGATAGTTGGCGGCTGACGATACTGAGATGACATTCGGATCCACTAAAGGATGCGGGATGGTAGAATTAGGTGTGAACCAAAGTAAAATAAGTTAACAAGGGGGGTAACCATCCAACGAATCTGACAACTCAGAGAATCAGGTGCAAACTGTTTAATAACGTGACGTTTCGCCGATCGTAAGGGCGGCTTCTTCAGACAAATATACAGTAGCAAAATGGTATATGAAGTACAGTTTTGCGGCTTAAAGCCGGACTCAGAAAAAAATTTAGAAAAAAATTGAAAGTGCATATGTATATTAAAAGTTATATGATTTATGCCAAAAAAGAGTGTTGAGTTATTTTTAACAGGTGGTGGTGATTATGCAGAAAGCAGTTATTAAAGGTAATGGTATTAAATATTTATGAAAATTATGCAATATATAAACAACGGAAAAAGAGAGTATTGTAATTGCGGCTGTATAATAAAGCCTTAACAAACACTGTACTGTGTTTGAATGAAAATGATGAAAAAATATATATAACAAAGTAATTAACATATAATGATATATACAACAAAGAATATATTAATCAATGGAATTAAGGCAGTGGAAAACTTGGGGCCACTGTGAAAATTATTTATGAGGACCAGTGGAGAGCTTAGGGCCACTGATCTATTATGATAAAAAGTTTAACCGCAGAAAGCCTTACACAGCCTCCCCCTCGAAGAAAACAACATGGAGAGTCCCCTCAAGCATCGTTGTGCCACAAAGAAAACCAAACTTCATGCGGCACCAAAACGAACTTTTTATCATAATAGATATATAATATATTCTTTGTTGTATATATCATTATATGTTAATTACTTTGTTATATATATTTTTTCATCATTTTCATTCAAACACAGTACAGTGTTTGTTAAGGCTTTATTATACAGCCGCAATTACATTACTCTCTTTTTCCGTTGTTTATATATTGCATAATTTTCATAAATATTTAATACCATTACCTTTAATAACTGCTTTCTGCATAATCACCACCACCTGTTAAAAATAACTCAACACTCTTTTTGGCATAAATCATATAACTTTTAATATACATATGCACTTTCAAATTTTTTCTAAAATTTTTTCTAAGTCCGGCTTTAAGCCGCAAAACTGTACTTCATATACCATTTTGCTACTGTATATTTGTCTGAAGAAGCCGCCCTTACGGGCGGAGAAACGTCACGTTATTAAACAGTTTGCACCTGATTCTCTGAGTTGTCAGATTCGTTGGATGGTTACCCCCCTTGTTAACTTATTTTACTTTGGTTCACACCTTAGTCTACCATCCCGAATCCTTTAGTGGATCCGAATTTCATCTCAGTATCGTCAGCCGCCAACTATCACCGTGGAAAGCACCACCAGACCAGTTCTAGCTTCACCTGCGCAGACCTGACATCCCAGCCGCATCTCATACCTTCAGCTCTCCAGCCAGAGAGCCTATAGAAGCCGCCAATATGTCTACATCACCCAGCAAGAAGCGATTCCGCATCAACATGGACGACCCCACAGACCAAAAAAATTATATCAGGATCTCTGAGAAGAATGTGGCTACATACAGAACATTGCGGAAGATCACCATCTTAAACACCAGAGCCGCACACCACATAACTTTCTTAGAAGAAGCCCTAGCCAGAGACTTCATCCCAAAAGGACTACACCCAAGAGTCAAGGCCCAGATACCCACCTTGGATACCACCTTCAGCCTAAAGTGGGAAGCCGCACAGCAGATCATTGATGAAACTTCTATTAGATTTCTGGACTTCACATCGTGACCGCCTCTTCAAAGATATCACCAAATTCAAGGATTCCATTTTTACAGATGAAAACCAAGAAGAACAAGCTCACATCATTGAACTTTTGAACCGCATTAAAGAACAAACCAAAGACACCCTCAAAGAAAGAAGACAGTACAAAACCAGAGATGCCCCGCCGCTTCCGCCGCAACCCCCAAGAGCCGCCGGACACCAACAATAAATCAATTGTCAACCTCAGCAATCACGACCTGGAACCGCCCATCATCAAGATTTTGGAAAATGGCCTCAACTTCGTATTGACTCCACACCCGCCCCATCAAACCCAATTAATCAACGAATTCATCCAATTCGAAAGACAAGTTCGCATCATCCACATGTTCCAGGATGAAGACCGCCCAGCCGCCAGCTTCCGGATACCCTCAACTTTTACCCCCCCCAACCAGCAAAAACCTAGCCTTAGAAGCATACCTAGCAGCTACATATAATGATATCATCAATCAACCGCTGCGCCGCTTCCGACACCAAAATCTACAACGTGAGGACTTGGACACCCTAAAAAAATTCAAAACTCTGAAGGATATCATCATCAAACCCGCTGACAAAGGAGGAGCCATTGTGATCATGAATCTCAAAGATTACATCGCAGAAGGACACCGCCAATTACAAAATACCACATACTACCGCAAGACCAAAAAAGATCTCACCCCCAAGTTCGCCAAAATCATCAGAGAATTCATCACTACCAATAAAAGAAGAGGTTTTATTGAAGACAAAATAGCCAATTTTTTGACCCCAACCGTTTTCAGAACCGCCGAACTATATCTACTTCCTAAAATCCACAAAGCCAATAATCCAGGAAGACCCATCATTTCAGCCAATGGCAGCCATACAGAAAGAATATCAGCTTACATTGACTACCATCTCCAACCACTAGCAGTTCAAGCAGAACCACGATCATGAGTTCCATCACCTGTATCCTATGTGGGATCAAGGTTTCCAGTTTCGCGACCCTTAAAAGACACACTGCCAACAAGCATTCCGCTACCATCGCTACCTACTTCTGTCCACATTGCAACAACGGCTATTCCAGATTATATGTATATAGAAGACATTACCGCAACAAACATGAAGATTCAACCGTACCCGACCCGATCAGGGGCCGCAAGGCTTCTTCTACAGCTGTTGTGAATCCATCAAAACAGAAGAATACCTCAGAGACTACACGCAGATATATAGTCTCCGACCAGCATCCCCCTACTTTCAGGATCATCTCCAAGCCATATCTCAAAACCACAACCCGAAAAACTACGATCTTTGATCCTAATCTCATCTTTGAATCAACACGTGAACAACTGCTTAAAGACCTGGAGGTCTCCTCTTCAGACGAAAATACTGATGATGAATCCAGCTACCAAATCCAACAGAGAAAGTCCACTCACCCACTCATTCCCGTCGGCCCCAGAGAAGCCTCAGAAACCGCCAACGCAACCGCAACTCCAGAAGAATATGACCCCGTCACCAACTTCAAACTGCCACCCAAGAAGACCCCTCGCAAGACCGCCCGTGCTAAACCTCAACCCAAGAAGCCTATCCCCTCCTACATCAAACCCTTTGAAGCCCGCCCACTCAGCCCTACAGTGAACCGCAGCAAGCCTTACACAGCCTCCCCCTCGAAGAAAACAACATGGAGACTCCCCTCACGCATTGTTGTGCCACAAAGAAAACCAAACTTCATGCGGCAACAAAACAAACTTTTTATCATAATAGATCAGTGGCCCTAAGCTCTCCACTGGTCCTCATAAATAACCGCAACAGTGGCCCCAAGTCTACCACTTCTTTTCAATAATAATTTTCACAGTTGCCCCAAGTTTTCCACTGCCTTAATTCCATTGATTAATATATTCTTTGTTGTATATATCATTATATGTTAATTACTTTGTTATATCTTGCCACCACTGGACTCATTACCTTAACGTGGTGTGGTGGTTTGTGTGCTTCGACAACCCCGAGAGCTATGCCAGCTGGAGCTTACATGTAGGGTCACCCAAGCTGGACAGGTCGACGGGTAGAAGCCAGACCAAATGTGAGTCCTTCTAAAACCTGCTTTTCTATCTCTCACTTTGCCTTTCTTTCCGTCTTTTCTCTTATCCTTTCGATCCCTTTCTCCCTGATCTATCTACTCTCTTTTGGATGGCAACATCCACGTGTTTAATAACTGAAATATTGTTCAAAACACGTTAAACACCAACTCACTCACTCACTCACTCACATCATTTTCATTCAAACACAGTACAGTGTTTGTTAAGGCTTTATTATACAGCCGCAATTACAATACTCTCTTTTTCCGTTGTTTATATATTGCATAATTTTCATAAATATTTAATACCATTACCTTTAATAACTCCTTTCTGCATAATCACCACCACCTGTTAAAAATAACTCAACACTCTTTTTTGGCATAAATCATATAACTTTTAATATACATATGCACTTTCAATTTTTTTCTAAATTTTTTTCTAAGTCCGGCTTTAAGCCGCAAAACTGTACTTCATATACCATTTTGCTACTGTATATTTGGCGAAACGTAACGTTATTAAACAGTTTGCACCTGATTCTCTGAGTTGTCAGATTCGTTGGATGGTTACCCTCCTTGTTAACCTATGCTTATGTGTGTACTACAAAAAAACAAGCTAATGTTTTTATCATATAGTTTTTAAACATTCTATCTCATTTAAATACAGTTGCAGGTGGTTACTTATAAATGTTGATATAAATATGTTTATTAATATGCAAATGTAAACAGACATATATTGTGATACAATTAAGGTGTTACTTGAATCTCTAATTTGATGTCGAAGGGATTATAGAATATGATTATTTTTCAGACACAAACGTTTTTTACTGGTCTTAAATTATATATATATGTTTATTAGGTCTTCAAGACAAAGTCGTGAAGACCTATTGTTTTTATCCGATTTCTTCAAGTTCTTATTATTATTATTTGTACAATTTTTGTGACAGATCTACAGCTCAAACCGCTTGTTCAAATTTGCCCAAACTTGACATGCAGGTACCCCTTACCCTGGAATCGATAAACTAAGCTTTTGGGCAAAATCGGCTCGTACATTAAAGGTCCAGTTCGAATCCAAAGTCGAAAATTTAACATTGATTTTTTTTTCAAAATGCACTTAGAGGCTTGAATTTTTTTTTAAAAGAAGCGCAATGAAAAATAATGGAAAAAAGGAAATCAGGACAAATTAGTAGGTCACGTGGTTTGGCCGCCATCTTGCTTTTAGTGCAATTTTCACCGTTTCCGACCCCACCCGCCTTTGACAATCTTCTCCTCTGAAGATACTTGCACTAGAGAGCTGAAATTCATACTGAATGTAGCTGAAGTATTGTTTTCTTGAATTCCTAATTTTGAAAACCTAACCTTCATACTTTTTGTACTGTGACATTTCAAAGTTGACCAAAATCTCAAAATCGCAAACTTCAAGGGCACATAACTCAAAAACCAGAGCATAGAACTTAATGATTTTTGCATGAGACTTAGACATTAGCAAGGTCTTTCAGATAAAAGAATAAAATCGCTCGCGAACAGTCATTTCCGGTCAGGAGGAAGGGTCAAACTTTGCATTTTAAAAAGTGATGTTTTGCTGGGTATGTTTGAACCCTCTGTAACAAACATGCATATGAAGGTCAAACATGCATGTGAAGGTCAAACAGTATGTGAAGGTCAAACAGGAATCTTGAAGACCTAAGTACTGCCGCGGCAGTCCTAGTATTCATATTGTTTTTATAAGAGCTTTGTAAAAAACAATGAAAAAGGTTTGTTTTGGAGATGTCTTAAACGCAACTTATGCGCAACTGATTGCTCATAACCCATTCATCTGTTATATCGGTTGTTTTTTGTATGTATTGCTGACATGTAAATGTGAGAACAAATTTAAAAGTTTAAAAATTCTGCGCACATTTTCAGAACCGAAAGAAAAGCGTGTTTGAATGTTTTGACACACAGAAATATATTCAAAAGATTATATTGATCTGCTGCAAGCAGTATTTCAATAAAACTTGACAATTGTAAAACTTGACTCGAATTACATGTATTTGGCCAGAGAGACGAAATCCTTCTTTAAATGAACAAGCTGCACACCTGCATTTGCTGTTTTCTTTACAACGTAAACAAAAATCACCCACACGAGCTGAAGATGAGAATATGACTGTACAATCTTTGTCTCACTCACTCTGACCATTTAACATTATCATTTTTTATGTACGTATGTAAATTGTCACGTTATCATTTTCTTAACCTTTATAATACATTCGTTGAAGTTCCAAAGACGATATAAGATATTTAAAAAGTGATTAAAACACAAATACTTAATGGTAATGGTAATTCACTCAATTAAACTACATTTCCAATATGTAATCAGACTTCCTTTACTCTTGTGACAAAAGAGCATAATTGAAAGTTAACATTTCATCTTGTTGTACAAAGTGTAACACGTGTTTAATAACTGAAATATTGTTCAAAACACGTTAAACACCACCTCACTAACTCACAAAGTGTAAGCTTGATGAAATAATACACTGTTAAATGTATAGTGTTTTAAAATCTCGGAAAGAAAACAGAGTAAATGTGAATTTTAGGACACTGAAATATTTTATGATGTTGAAGATAGAGGTCTTGATATCATGTTTTCCTGATAACGCATTATCCGCAGTATAGAAAGTCTTCATTTGCGATACAAAGTAAAATGATATCATATTTCGAGAAAGAATTTGTAGCCATTACTTGATCGATGTTATTACATCGGGGGCCAATCACTGTTACTGAAAATAACAAGTTAAAGGTCAATCAGTACATAAGAGCGAAAATACGGCCATTCAAAGTCGGGATTTTGATCGAAAACTTGACGATGTGGCTCGAGTGGCGCGCGCAAATTCGCCAAACGTAATTTTGAAACCTTGTCATAAGCTGACAAGAAGATATATTCGATTCGGTAGTGTTAATTAATTGTAAAACGTGACTCGAATTACATGTATTTGACCAGAAAGGCGAAATCCTTCTTGAAAGAAGATGAAGATGAGAGTGAAACTGTGAAATCTTTGTCTCGCTCACTCTGACACTTTGATATCATTATTTTTTATCTACTGTAAATAATTACGTTTTTAATTTCTTAACCTTGAAAAATCATTGAACTTTCAATGACGATATCTGATATTTAAAAGAGTGATTAAACACAAATATTTAAAGAAATGGCAATTCACTCCGGAAAACAACATTCAACTACATTTCCATTATGTAATCAGACTTCCTTTACTCTTTGCAACAAAAGGGCAAAATTGAATGTTAACATTTTATCTTGTTATACAAAGTGTAAGGTAGATGAAATAATACCCCGTTAGGCTAAAGTCTCTTAAAGTCTCGGAAAAAAAACATGGGGTAAATAAGAATTTTAGGACACTGAAATATTTTATGATGTTGAAGACAAAGGACTTGATATCGTATTTTCCTGATAACGCATAATCTGAAGTATAGGAAATTGTCGTTTGCGATAAAAAGTGAAATGATATCATATTTCAAGAAGGAATTTGTAGCCATTACTTGATTGTTCTCTAATTGGCGTCATGTTTCTCGTCATTTATTGTAATTTTTTATTATATAAAGCAAATCATGGGTTAAAAGGTAAAGAAGGTTGCAACGTGGAGTAAATGTAGAAATACTCAAGATGACAGTTGCTGTAGGTATCATTTAATGATGACTGGAAACCTTTTCTACAGACAGTATCGTTATAGCAGATTAAACATACATTATATTAGGATGAATACAGCTGGGTATTTTAAGTTTGTTCACTTACCTGCGTTTTTAGCGCAAATATCATATAATTTTGAATGTCTTTGTGGCATCCTAGCAATGCCAAAACGAAACGGATAATGTTGAAATTTGAGTACATAAGTTAACATTCAGTTTGTGTTATCATATTCGTATGTCATATCTTAAGATAAGATGCAGTAACTAATTTGGCAGGGTATTGAAATAACCAGGGGTCAAAATTTCGAAAACACTATTTTGTATTTTTCACTAAAAAATCCTTCATTAGTGATCAATAGCTTTAGATCTAGTCATATTTGTTCCTTTGCATTAATGCAATGTAATTGTACTGATTTCTTTCTTACAATGTTTATATTGAATATTTCAATTAAGCTTTTGAGTTCGTATATAACATTTACTTATAAAACTTCAATATTTCTGATTAATTTCCAAAGGGCACTTGCGACAAACAAATAAGAATTGATTAAAAAGACTTTGCATGCTAAAGGGATGTATTAATTCTGCGTCATAACCATGTCTCAAACGGATCCACATGCAATGACATGTCTTATGAAAGAAAGAAGGGATCAGACACCAAGGCTCCACTGGCTGCTGAAATATAACAGGCTTAAGCTGCAACATGATGTATTCATGTTGCATGAGGGGATTACACGTTTGGAGACACTAGAATTGCTGCTTTTACTTGTTATACCAATATTATTTATCACACTGCCATGGACATTATTACACTTTTACTTAACTTTACTTTCGTTTTCGTAAGGTTAAAGGCACACGCTTCAAGTACAATCAAAATACAAAACCCAATAATAATAATAATAATGGGAGAGAGAAGTTACATTAGAATCCGGAGAGAAAACGAATCTATGTGACAACAAATTTAGCCTGTATGGTTACAAACATTCAGAAAATTCTGGTCACGATTTTCATTTTCCAGTTCTAAATTAAAATGTTTTCTTTTTACAAGAAGTAAACCCAGTCACAATTCTTTGAACTTTCTGTATGAAACACACGTCATTCATAAAGTCATTCGAGGTACGTTCCTCTTCTGTTATCATCATCATTCAATAATATTATCATTCTCTCAACACGAGGCACATCAACTCATTTTTTATCGAACCTCTGTTCTAATTAGACCAAATCCACTTGGCCCGACAGTTTCACATGGCGGAAAAAAATTGCACCACAATCAATTTGAATATTTTAGCAAGTGATAACGGTTCTAAAATAGAAAAGGTGCTTCATATCACACTCCCTTTCCCCGAATCAATAGCCAAAATGATGATTTTAGAACAGCGTCGTTGATTGCACAACTAACTTTGATTGCCTCCAATCAGGCATCTCCCATTCTATCCCACAAACTCGACGAATTAGTACAGGGACTCGATCATCATTTTAGCCTTCATCTTTTTCTTTGGGGGAGAGAATGCTATGAATTTTCTATTTTGAAGATTCAGATTTGAATAATGACTCCTGATACAATATTTCGATCGTGGAGAAATAGATAATTGGTCCTCGTTTGCCGTTTGTCAAACGTACAAGGATTGTTTTCGTTTGTGTTCGTTTACTTTCATGTACATGAACTTAAGATTAAGGAAGTGGAGTGTTGTTTAACGCAGCCTGGCAATATTTCAGCCAGTTGCCAATGCCAATGGTCAGTGATCAGAAATGAACTTAGATTTAAACATTGTGACGTTTTACCGTGTGTTTGAAACTAAGTTGAATTAAGTTTAAGTTGAAACTTTAGATTTTTTTGTGTGCATTTAATTTCACCTTATTGAACGAAATAGTCAATGTTTAAAACTTTCAAAATCCTCCAAAAGGATTGATGAACATAGTTTCAAACAGCCATTTAAAGATGAAAGCGGTGTGTAGGACATAAATACAGATTCATGGACTTAATCTAGTTTATAGAACCAATACATCGTACTGCGAATCATCTTGAATGGCAATCAATATTCACAGAGCCTGATCACATCGTGAAGTTGTCTGGGTCAAAGAGTTCTCGGGTTCTGCCCTAGTTCTTTATGCATCTTTGAAGTGCTTAAGATTGAAACTGGTTGAAAAAGATTTAAATAAGTCAGATAAAAATGTATCCCTGAATTTTTAGTGATCCAATAATGTTGTTCTTTCATTACAAAAATAACTAGTTTGTCTATCTTAAAATTTGAATTTTTCAATGTATAAATTCGTGTATCTAATATGTTATGAAATTTATCTTCTGGTAAGTGTGATTTATTTTTCATAACTTTTGTAGTTTGCATTCCTTCATACACTTACTCGTGACCTTAAACCATAGTCCAGTGAAGAAAAAATAACTGATTGTGTTTACTTCTTATTAACATTACATAGTAACAAAAACTTAACAGCGTGGTGGAACAATATTTACGCTTATCTATATGAATAGAAGGTTGCTTTTGTAGGATTAAAAATTTGGCAGTGTGTCTTTACAAAGATATTGACCTTCATAAGTTTAAATCGGAAGCTAAAAACATTTTGTACATCATGTTTTCATTTCTTTTGTTTTATTTATCCGTTCTCTTTTAACTCTTTTCCCCTGTTTCACTGACCTGTATATATAATAGTTCAACTCGTGAACTACTTATATCGAGTTATTTTAACAACTTCTTGACTTTCCAATTTTCATTATCTTTCACGAAAGATTGAAGAAACTGGTCAATAAATTTGCAGACCCAAATTGCAGACCCACGTTGTTTCCAAGCGACCCAGACCAACGTTAAGCCATTTTGTGGATACGAAAACAAAATGTGCAAAGATGCTTGAAGAACAGTTTGCTTCACTTCACACCTTTCATGTTGGAGAACAATGCCTAGTGAGGCACACTACATTATTGTGCTTGGTAAGCATCATGATATGAAAATGATAAATTCATATAAACAGTGTTACCCTCGGGAATAAGATATTTATCTAACATTTACGAAAAAAAGTATTTATGAAGATCAACGTTCTGTGTTTTCATTTCAATATGTAATCTGATTTCGGATTGTCATCCCGTATCTACTTAGAATAAAACAAATACAATACTGGTTTGCCGATGAATATTTGCCTTCTTTAATTTCTCCTTCCATGTTGAATTCAATGTCCTATGATGCAGATGATGTCACTGTAGCTTTAAGGATAAAGTAGACAAGGTGATAGGGTTTTTGTAGTAAATGGACACTGTCTTTAAGAACACTAAATCAGAAGATGTAACATGTAACTTTAAAATTCATGTTTCTTCAATATACATATTGTATTGTAATTTTACGTATTATAGAATAGCAATAGTATCTTATTGTTAATCATAATGTTGTTCTTGACTTAGGACTGCATACACTGAAGATCTGACTTCATATATGTTTATAAAAAATAAATGAGCCGTGCAAAACACAAATATTGTTTGATCATTAAGTATTATTTTTTCATGTTTAAACCAATTATCTTGAATTTTATTATAAAAAATACCGTCCATAAGAAATATTACTTGTTTTTGCAGCTAAACCAAATATGATTATAATTTGAATATATCTTTCTGTTCTCTTTAATCATGTTTAAATATCATTAGGGGTGATTTTTATTCTACTTGGCTTTCCCTGATGACCACAAAGAACATTGATGTTTTGAGCTACAAACAAGGAACAAAAGTATCACCAAGTCATAATCCAATGTATGCAAATTTTAACTGATTACTTTAAGGCTCATATATGTGGACAATATGGCTATCAGATGCGTCCTGTCAATATCATAATTAATGAAAATAAAAATTATATAATATTGTTGATTTATTGAATGAACATGTTTAAAGGCGTTCTCCTAAACAACAGCTACATTTGCATTTATCTTACCTCATGTAAGAATCTCGATCTCTGATTGGTTCCCCTGACCCTGGATAACTACTGATATCACCCTCTTGAGTGGGAGGATAAATTATTTATACCCCGCCATGAACCAATCACGAAAAAAGCGTGCAAATTGAACTTATTTATACCCCAGCGTGCAGATTGAGCTCCTTGAAAAGTATGTTTCGTGGAATACATTGATGTAACCTTTGCTCAAATAATATGTAGCTTTATACAAACTAAGTCAACGTAATTGCAAGCTATATAAATGCAAAATACCTTACATGTATATTGCCATAATTACCTTATTAATCTAAGATTTGATGTTGAAAATGTTTCTCGCCGAAAAAAATGTTAATATTGTGTGGCGGCTTTCTTGATCGTTGCATATGAGAATCGGTTAACATTTATTTGAAGTATCAGTATTCACTCACTGTTTCCTTGTGTGTCTTGCAAGGGAAGTTGTTTAACGTCGAAATTATGCTTCAAGAACTGTGTTCATAAAAAGAATTTCCTCTGACTAAGCAAGGCACCCGACACGATTGATGATGTAGTTTTCAAAACAACACTTCCGGTTTGTGACCCTGACCTTTGTCATGTGCCTCAGCAGTTTTAACCTTTTTAAATATGCGTTATGTTTAAACATTCGGTAAGATAAATTGGTTATACCATTGCATAGCGGGTTTCATAGGTATTTATTATTTCCTTGAAAGGTTTTATGCAACTCGCGTTCTGCTCGTTGCATAAAACCTTTCGCGGGAATAATAAATACCTATGGAACCCGCTATGCAATGGTATAACTTATATTGTAAATGTTCAATTTTGTAAACTGGACAGTAATTTAGAATAAACAAACAAAAACAGTGCTACGTCTTTATTTTTGTTATTGTTAATAAAAGTGGAAAAACTTTCCACTTTGAAAGGACACTAAATACATTTGTATTCAAAGTGTCCACAGTGACTTTATAGATATAAGTTTTATTATTGTTTCTATTTTGAATATCTTCATATACATATGGCTACATCATCATTACAATATTGGTAAGTTTCTGTCGTACTAGATTTCAATTTAGACGAATGGATGAATACAATTCCTCTTTTTATGACTGAGAAAATACAGTGTTTCAAAGATTATGCAACTTGAACTAATGTTCCAATGTTTATAGCGTCACTGTCGAAAAAGTGACATTCCACAAATAATTTACAGGCCAACCTTACTAATGACCTTATTGGCTACTATGAATGATGATTATATGTATTTCCAACTGAAAACATATCAACAGCTCAATCTGTACCATGAAATGCTGCTTATTACTTATACGTATATCAATATTCAGATCAACAGTTTCTTCAACATGACCCATTCCTCTTATAATGAACAGTATTGATTTTAAGCTGGCCTTCGTCCATCGTTAAATACAGCTTCAACAGAAACTCAGCAAACCATTATAGATATCATTGGTAAAGCTAGCTGAGTGTTTGAGACGGCGATTTAAAGGACAGTCCTAACGGGGTATTTTTGTGGAAACAAAATTCAAGAGTACTTCCCTATGTATATATGATAAGTTTATATTTTCAATTTTTCACTGATAATTGTATGTTAATGCTTACTGAATTATTTTGTTAGGGTAAAAAATCTCATTACACAAACCAATCATCCATGGTGAGAGAAAAAAAATCATTAAGATTCACATAAACTCCATTGGCGGCCATTTTTCTGTATAAACATTTAATTAATTTTTTTGTAAGAAAAGGAATGCATTGCTGAATGTTACATTATAATTTTGATTATTACGGTTTCATTTAGTTTAAATACAATATCTTTCAATTGGAACCATGTGTATATATATTCCTGACATTATCTTATATTCCCCCTAAAAACGTGCTACTGCCCCTTTAATGAGAACAACCACATTGAAAAGGTCACAATAAACGAAGCTGTTTCACTTAAACGATCTTGGGACCCTAGTGTAATCATGCCATAAACATTTGTCTCAGGACACTGTTTGATATTGCAGTAATAGTCCAGTCATTCTAGACAGATTTTTGGCCAACCTACAACAAATTGCAATAAAATCAATTCTTTGTGTTTTTATATCTGTGACACCTATTGAGCAATAAACCAAAAGTATAGGAAAATATAGTGACCGAAATTTTTTTTATGACTGTTTGAAATTAAGGTATGTGTTTTGCCCAGTACATGATTTCAGAAAATTTGGATTACAGATATTCTTTCTAAATTGATATCATGTCATTATAGTTTTATAGATAACTTTATTTATTTGAGTAATATTTAATAGTGATCGTCATCACTCCCATATTTGAGAATTAAATGGAATTTATATGCGTATTTCGTAATATGGTTGCCATGGCAACGCCGGAAACTAAAAAAATCATTGGAAAATGTTCACTAAGTTTACGCATTCAAAGCACCTTACTTCATTCAGCATGAATTACACCTTAGCGTATTTTGCTTATAGAAAACAATACACTATTTTTGAAATAACAAAGTGTTTAATATACATGTTATAATGACAAATGTGATAAGAGAAGCAAAGCATGTAGCCGTAGCTTTATAAGGACCACGAACGCTGTTTGCCTTAACCTATATTCTGTGATTAGTAGCACATTTAAATCAATAAGTGACTAGCTTAAACATGTTTCATGACATTTGTTTTGTTTTGATAAGTTCAAAAATATTAGATTTTCTTTTAAAAAATTAATCAAAGTTAATAATTCATAGAAACAATTACATTATAATTAATAGTTATGCAACTAAAGGCCGAACTACAGGTTTAAATATATACAGAAGGCGAAATACCAATTCCCATATCCTTGAACTCTAGTTACATAGCACAATTTAAACCAATCTATGATTCTGTTTCTTTTATATTGACTAATTGGCTGGTTTGCTTTGCATTGTCCTGTTTTCGATCACAACCGCCCTGATTTCGATCACAATGCATTTGCCTCTACTGAACTGTTTGCCGTAAAATGATTTTTGTCACAAACATAAATTACTTCATGGAACACCATTTATAACTTTTGTCATACAAGTAACTGACCTTAATGAAGTATATATATACAATATAATTGCATTTCATCTATTGGTACTACAACAATACAATGTCCCTGAAATGCTGAAATCACAATGTTGTCCTTCAATAACAAATGCAGCCATAATAAACCATTTTCACTCAAAATGTTAAATATCACACGAAATACTTCACACGTGCATTTAACAATGGGGAAGTCATTATTTGAATGCATTTTTCTGTTTGCAAATGTTTATGAATTCTGATCTACAACGTCAATATCTGCTTTCAATGAATTTGCACAACTGAGTCCCCGACATTCTCCACATGCAGTAGAGCAGGACAGGCCGTGTTTCCGACATGTACATTTTGAGGACACACAATCTGTCTTACAGTTACAATGAACAAACAACTTTGAGAAGCTGCTGTGGTGCTGGTGGTTTATCCATTTTGGCAGGAACCAAGAAACCATTTTGGTTTTCCCATCCCGACTGCAAAGGATTCATATCAACTGGTCGATCTCCCATCCACTCTCGTACTTGGAAGTATACACGCTGAGAGTGGAAGTTGGTGGCAGAGGAAGTAGGTGGTAGTGTCTGAGGTTGAACAAATGTGTGGTTTGTTGCCACCTTTTCACAAAACCGGAGATAGCGCAAGGAATCTAGTTTCGTTCCATTGCAGCCGTTGTACACTGCTACCATTGCTGCTTCACCAGATCTGATTATGTCAGCTTTGTTGGATTCCTTTGTGAAAACAGCTGCATGGTCTCTAAATGTTTTATCATTTAGTAGCTTCTTCAATGCCATACCTTTTCCAATTCCAAAGACACGACTTGTGGTATCGAAGCCAAGAAGAGCATGGGCAAACAGGAGGTAATTGCAAACATCCTTGCAAAGTTCCTCAACTCATTGATGTTCCAAACTTTGGAATTCCTTTTCAAATTTGATTTGGGTTCTGGAATGAAGAACAGTTTATGGGAATCAGAGTGGGCATGGTAGCACAACAAGATCAGCAAGTCTGTATCATCTCCTACCAAGATTGTGGTACGACTCAATGAACTTTCAACAGCTGTTTGTACAATCAAGAGGTCTGGATCTCCCGTGGCATTTTTAACTGTACACCCCTTATTTCCAAGTTCCTCTCCAAGTAGATGGATGAACCTCTGCTTGTTGCTGGGGTTAGATAGAAAATCCTCCTTTGATGTACAAGTGACCATGTTGGGCTTGAAGTTGATTTTAGCACCTTTAGCACCAGAGCGACGAATGTGAGCAGTATGTTTGATTGAAGGTCCCTCTTCGTAGCCATCAAAGACAATAGTTGGTTTGCCATACCTTCTTGTGACATAATCTGAATAGATTGCCAGAATGGAGTCATACGTGTATCCTCTAGGCCATACAACCCGATGAAGCAAAGCTCCCCCATCCAATACATAGTGTGCGTTGATTTCCTCAGAAGGTTTCAGCCACTCCGGTTTCTTCAGATGTGTCCACAGAGCTTCAGCCAGTGCAGGTTTGTTAGCCACTCTTGCTAATCCTGAGGTTTCGAACAATGCAGATGGAACATTGCATAGCTCATATTGAAACACTGCAGAAAGATCTTCACCAATGTTTTTGGCTGTTGCTATCAGACGTTGGAATAGTAGCTGTGGATCTATGTTTACATCTTGGCCATCGATTTTCATCGCTGATTTATGTGCTAGTGTGACAACCTGATCCTTCTTCTTGAACGTGATCTTGAGGACCTGTTTCCCTGACATGGAGTCAAGTATCTTCTTACCATGGTGTAAGGCCTCATCGACGTTTACTGTTTTGTCAGCAGTTTCTCCTGTGAAAATGTTTCTCAATAATCTTTCAGGACTGAAAGGATTTCTATCAAGAAGGAATTTCACAACTGTGAACAAATCCTTTTCATCTCTTTGGAGGCGTGCGTCAGAGTTGTCTTTGTGTTGGTCACTTGTGGCATATGCTATTCCAGTGAAATTCTGCATGGCAATATTTATTGACGCACATAGTGGCATTGACAATAACCACAGAGTTCTTTGTCTTTCAGCCATTCACCTTCCCCGTGTTAGACCACCGTTGCTCTTCAGACTTCTCATCAGAACCTGCTCTATGAAGAGATCAGTTGGTAGTCCAGCCCAATATCTGTCACTGCGCCTGACAACATGGTATCCGTCTTCAAAAAGTCTGACAACTTTGGGTGATGTTTCAGCCAATTTCATCATGTCTTGCAGATACAGCCATGCAGATTTTGCGTAAAGATTGTGTCCAGATGCAGTGAAATATGGGAGCATTTTGTACAGAGAATTCAAATGCAGATGCCAGTTTCCAGTATGTTCAGCTTTGATGAACTTTCTTAAGAGATCTATCATATCGATGTACTGAATCCATAGCTTACTTGTTCTGCTGGTCTTCAGGGACTCCTCATAACATGCAATGTCGGTTATTGTGTTTTCCTGTATATGCAATCTGGGAACATGCTTGTCTTCCATTGTACCAGGTGTTTAGGTGGCTAGTATTCCCATTCCATGGAAGGTGTTAAAACCATCAAGGGTGCACAGATTGTGGTCGACGTTGTCTGCAACAAACTGGAGGAAGTGTCCATCTTTCTTCCCAGGCACATCAATTCCTTGCATAGCTGCTGCATTAGATTCAAATTTCTTCACTTCTGCATAAGACATACAGAATCCATGCTTATTCAAGGAATCTATCAAAAACCTTGATTGCAATCTTAATTGCATCCTGAAACTTCGTTTCAGTTCTCACTGGGATTAAGTTTGATGTACGTGTGTGGCAATCATACTTTCCAGCCTGGCTACAGAAGATGTAATGAGTGGCGAAATCAAACTGGTCCTCATGTGAACGTAATGTTCGCTTTGGAGTGTTTGTGACCTCTGTACATGCTTTTCTCTTCAATGCAGCCTCAATGCAGTGTGGATTGATGTATGTTCTCCTGCATTCTAGATGTACAGTCTGACCATCATCTGTATGAAGTTCGTCACCCCGTTGCAGACTTGCTTGGTTAATACTGTCACTTCCTTTCTTTCTTAATTTAACTGTTGGCTTTGTATCCAGAGGTTGATCACAGAGGACACAATTATCTCCATTCTGAAATTAAAGAAACGTTTAATTCAATAAATAATTAAGTTATAATACATGGTTCACTTGAAAACAATCATTTCAATTCATAAATGTTAATAAAATGATCAAGATCAAATTTACATATTACTTGAATGTACTTAAATCAAGTTTGATATATTCTTTTATTATAATTTTCAAACCTACAGATCCAGTTGATTTTTTTTTTTATTTTAATTACAAATAATTGAAAAATTTGATGGTTTGGCCATAATCATTATTATACTAAATATATTCAAGTTCAAATAAAAAAGTTGGGTTGTGGATGTAGTTTGAAAATCACCCAAACAATTACTTTCTATGATTTTTGGACTTCCCTTAAGTGAACCTGCATGAAGCATCTTGCTGAATATTCTGTCTCTCAACAAGATTACGATGTTATCTATTTAAGGAAAACAAAATTTGGTATTAGTTAAATGGTATATAATCATAAGTATACAAAATACAATAAATTATTGTTTTCATTCGCAAATTAGTTAGAAAATCGGAAATTATTTTGACCATTATGCCCTTCCATAGTTTTAAAATTTTGACAGATCTTCCCGAACGTAATATAAATAATTTGTTGTATTGACTTGTTCTTATTATAATGGGAAGTTATTTAGTCTTGTACTTATAGAGTCCAAAACCTGTCACAAAATCAGCAGAAACATAACAACGCTCACCCGGTCGCTGTTTTCTCTGCTGTGTCAAGTCTAACGTGAATAACCTTTTTAATAAAAGCTATCTTAATTTTGTCAAGCACAACAAAAGCCTTCCCTGCCGATGTTATTGAGAAAAGATATCTATCCTAGAAAACATCTTATCATTAGAACTGGAAATTAGTCCAAATACTCACCAATTCATCCAAATTCCCATGGAATCAAACGCGCAAAATAACCTTGACGTCCATCTTGTTTACGTTGACGTCGAGTACGGCAGCTTGTAAGGGTCACATTTGGATAATGACGATGTATGTTATTTGGGATTTTTAAAATTCTTAATTACGGATATTTCCGTTAATTATATTTTCCTATACTTTTGATATGTTTTACATACACGATAAGAGATGGGTTTAAGCACGTTTTTGTTTTTATTGCAATTTGTTGAAGGTGTTGCTGTATATTGCCTGGACTATAAAGCAATAATAATTAATGTATTAATCAAGATGAATGGTCTACTTGAACGTCTCTTTAGAGAACAATATAGTCCAAGGTATTCAACTCAGATGAAGAGGAAGCACAGTGTTTACTGCAGCTTTGGCAATATTTCAGCCATCTCCTGCGTAAACGACTGTGAACATATAAACTATGAATAATAAGTCGAGGATCACTGAGTACTCAGTTATTTTCAAAATGTCTTTGGAAATGATTTATTTTCAAAGGTCAACGCCTTATCACCTTCTTAACCACTTTTATAACATCTTTTGTGAGCTGCAGACGTGGGTTGATATTCATTTTGCTTCTTTATACTTATTCATAGACGTAAAAAGTATTATATGGATATAACCGAAATTGTAAAATTGTATTCTTTATTATTTTATTTTGTTTTCTTACATTTCGTGTGTTCTGTATATTCTTAAGGTAAAAAAAGTGTTACTTTCAAATTTATAGACATCAGTCTTTATATACTTATCTTCCTAGAAAGGCTAACGACTGGACATTTAATATAAACATGATACATATTTTCACTTAAAACCAAATGAAGGACATAAATCGTCATCAACAAATTTCATTTTCAATAAGTCTCTTTAAGTATATAAATGTTTCTATGAATAATAAACTTATATTAGAGTTCGAGAAGTTTTGTATCTTTGGTACATCGACTATATCTAAAAATGTGCAGTTTCAATTAATATTATAATTTATATCTTTTTTCCAATTTGATCAAACTAAGTAAAATTATGCGAATCAAACTTTGTCACTGAAAGAATTATATCAAATGCATATAATCAAACATTAACATCTAAGATAAAGGTAACATCACTAAAGATATTGTTTCCTTAATTTTATAAAGAAAATGGGTACAACGCCTAACTCTTAATTTTCCAATATTATCTCGAATTGGGCATCCAGTATCTTAACCTATATTTATATAACTAGGAGAGATGAAATAACTGGAATTAGTCTCCTTTTGTGAAAGACAGCGCAGAATAATCTCTTGCTGTCAATATGTGAACTGTGCAGTTTTGTAGATCATATGTGAGGTGAGGATGTACCACAGTTTAGTGTTTCGCACAGGTTGAAAAAAAGGCAGGGTAAATACTTGTGGAAAGGAACATGTTCGAAAAAGGGCACAGGCATGCATTTTCTATTGCTTTTCAAATGAAACTGGTAAAGCATAAAATATAAGCATTTGCAAATATATCTTCTTTTATAAGTAAGCACTAAAAAGGGCTTGGCGGAACGGAAAAAGGACAGGGCCCATTCTGAAAAGAGCAGGGCCCTGCACCCTGCTAAATATGCCTTGGGGACACGATTGCCCATATAAACCTGTCAGAAATCGTCGATACTGTAACAAGACTGCTTAGATTTGTGTAGCTAGTCAGATTACCATTGCCTTTCATTTCATTTCAAAAACCTATGTTACTTAAAAGGTGTTATTGTTAATTTTCCATATAATTCCTTTTTGTTTGAAACCTAAAATTATTTTACGAGTCATGTTTTATAATACAATTATCATTATCATTTTTTAATTCATTATGTGTTGTACCTTAATTTACTTTCATTATTCCTACATTTTTAAAATAATTATATGAATATTGCTCTAGGCGTTTGTTGTTTTCGCTGGTCAATGGCATTCTTTCATTGTCCAATCATTTTTCCAATTCAACTCCCTAAGGAGTATTCGACCGGCATCCATATGTTGTCTGTTAAACAGGTGATGTTGAAAAGGTATTGTTTTCACAAAACCTGTTGTTAGATTTTTTGCCCATTACGTTTATAAAGATGATAGTGTTGGTGTCTGATCAGATAAATGAAAATTGATAAATATTATGTGACTGGTGTTGAGGACATCTCGTCCAAACTGAATAGTCTTTATTTGGAGATTATTAAATTTATGGCAAAATGGGTGATTCTAAATTAGTAGCATACACTGAACTCCACGTGTAGCAATTAACTGAAATGTGTACATGACGAAACACAAACATAGAAAGCAGATACACGTTTTGCATTAAAAGATAGTAAACGCAAATCACTCATACTTCCTATTCATATTACTCAATGTCTAATCAATTGAGTCAGGTTTCTGTTTCAACGGGATTAAGAAAATAGACTAGAAGCTAAAAAGCTATAAAAAAAAAAAAAAATCAACCAAACTACATCTTCAAAGATTTGTATCTTAGTGAGTGAGTGAGTGAGTGAGTAAGTAATTGTTTTACGCCGCTTGAGCAATATTTAAGCCATTAGCGGCGTGTTTGTATCTTAAGGGAAGCTATTTTACAAGTTCTTATCAAATTCTGCTCACGTGAATAAAAAAACTAGCCCTAAGATACATATTAGATAGCTAATGCAACCACGAGAAAAATAGAGCCATTGGCTCTGTAGCTCATCAGGCATCATGTCAAGTTTGCTTTATACAGGCCAGATGAGCTAAAAATGAAACTAATGTTACCTATTGCAAGAAAATCTATAAAAAAATTACAAAACAAATGTAACGATTTCGGAATAAATTTCCTTACCCAAATGATTTCTTATTATTCAACACTTTCTAGATCGCCAATATCAGACAGTGAAAGAAGTCCACACTAAAATATCCAAGGAGAAATAAATATGCCATAGACTGTCATCTAATGGAGAAAAATAGTTCCAATTGGCCAAGGAGTCTACATGCAGTCTTTCAGCTCAATAGACCTTTTGGAGCTAAAGATGATGATGAAAATAAGTTTTTAAGGTTGTGACCCCTGTGACCCTATTTGGGGTCATGGGGTCACGAATTCTACAATTTAGAATCCCCATTGGCCAAGGAGTCTGCACATATCATTTTTAACTCTCTAGTCCTTTTAGAACTGGAGAAGAAGATGAAAATAGGTTTTTTAGGTTGTGACCCTATTTGGGGTCACAGGGTCAACCAAGTTACAAATTAGAATCCCCATTGTCCAAGGAGTCTGCACATATCATTTTTAACTCTCTACTCCTTTTGGAACTGGAGAAGAAGATGAGAGTTGGTGTTTAAGGTTGTGACCCCTGTGACCCTATTTGGGGTCATGGGGACACGGGATCTACAATTAAGAATCCCCATTGGCCAAGGAGTCTGCACATATCACTTTCAATTCTCTAGTCCTTTTATAACTAGAGAAGAAGATGAAAATAGGTTTTTAAGGTTGTGACCCCTGTGACCCTATTTGGGGTCACAGGGTCACCAAAGTTACAAATTAGAATCCCCATTGTCCAAGGAGTCTGCACATATCACTTTCAACTCTCTAGTCCTTTTAGAACTGGAGAAGAAGATGAAAATAGGTGTTTAAGGTTGTGACCCCTGTGACCCTATTTGGGGTGATGGGGTCATGAAATCTACACTTTAGAATCCCCATTGGCCAAGGAGTCTGCACATATCATTTTTAACTCTCTAGTCCTTTTAGAACTGGAGAAGAAGATGAAAATAGGTTTTTTAGGTTGTGACCCCTGTGACCCTATTTGGGGTCACAGGGTCACCAAAGTTACAAATTAGAATCCCCATTGTCCAAGGAGTCTGCACATATCATTTTTAACTCTCTACTCCTTTTGGAACTGGAGAAGAAGATGAGAGTTGGTGTTTAAGGTTGTGACCCCTGTGACCCTATTTGGGGTCATGGGGTCATGGGATCTACAATTAAGAATCCCCATTGGCCAAGGAGTCTGCACATATCATTTTTAACTTTCTAGTCCTTTTAGAACTGGAGAAGAAGATGAAAATAGGTTTTTAAGGTTGTGACCCCTGTGGCCCTATTTGGGGTCACAGGGTCACCAAAGTTACAAATTACAATCCCCATTGGCCAAGGAGTCTGCACATATCATTTTTAACTTTCTAGTCCTTTTAGAACTGGAGAAGAAGATGAAAATAGGTTTTTAAGGTTGTGACCCCTGTGGCCCTATTTGGGGTCACAGGGTCACCAAAGTTACAAATTACAATCCCCATTGTCCAAGGAGTCTGCACATATCAGTTTTAACTCTCTACTCCTTTTGGAACTGGAGAAGAAGATGAGAGTTGGTGTTTAAGGTTGTGACCCCAGTGACCCTATTTGGGGTCATGGGGTCATGGGATCTACAATTAAGAATCCCCATTGGCCAAGGAGTCTGCACATATCACTTTCAACTCTCTAGTCCTTTTAGAACTGGAGAAGAAGATGAAAATAGGTTTTTAAGGTTGTGACCCCTGTGACCCTATTTTGGGTCATGGGGTCACAAAATCTACAATTTAGAATCCCCATTGGCCAAGGAGTCTGCACATATCTTTTTTAACTCTCTAGTCCTTCAGGAACTGGAGAAGAAGATGAAAATAGGTTTTTAAAGTTGTGACCCCTGTGACCCTATCTGGGGTCACAGGGTCACCAAAGTTACAAATTAGAATCTCCATATGCTATGGTACCTGTACACAAAATTTCAGCTCTCTAATGTGTATTGTTCATGAGGAGAAGTCATAAGTGTCAAAAGTTTACGGACGAACGGACGGCTGCCGGACGACGGGCCATGCCATAAGCCCATCTGGACTTTCAGTCCTGATGAGCTAAAAAGTGAGAGTTTTTGGTTATCACGTGATTGAGTATTACCTTCCGGTATACCTGTCCCCGTATTGACGTGTCACTTCTCGTATCACTACTTGGTTCACATACAGATAGCCCCGTCAACACGAGTCTCAATCTTGGTCGGTAAGCATAGGAAAATGCACATCTAAGGTAAGGTAAGTTTAAAACTAGGTTTTTAGTGCGTGGCATATGTGGCCCTTATTAGGGGTCACAGGGCAACCAAAGCTACAATTTATAATCCTCACTAGCCAAGGAGTCTGTACACAAAGTTTCAGCTTTCTAGGCCTTATGGTTCTGGAGAAGAAGTCGAAATTCCACAAAGTTTACGGACGGACGGACGGACGGACACCATGCCATGCCATAAGCCCATCGGGCCTTACAGGCCAGATGAGCTAAAAAAGGTAAAGTAGAAGATCTTTTGAGAGCAGTCAGAGTTATCAGAAAGCTCAAACTGAATGAGGAAAAAAAAAAATTTCCAGATACTGGGAACAAATCAAATTTGAAGCTTTTAGTTATCACAGACGCAGCTCATGCAAATTTATGTGATGGTGTCTGTAGTGATGGTGCTTGATCTTTCTTTGGAGAGACAACAGTCGCTGTCCATTGGCATGGCATGCAGGTTAAATCAAAAGGGTGGTTCGTTTAACTATAGCGGCTGAATCCTTGAGTTTACAGGAAGGTCTAGAAGCTGTCTACTTGAAGCTATTTGAGGAGCTGATTGGTAAGAATGTGCAGATTCCTATCTATGCCCTGGTTGCCAATAGGAGTGTTGTTGAAGCCATACATTCAACTAAACTTGTTGACAAAAGTTGAGACTAGATATTGCTGCGATTCAACAATCCATGCGCAAGGAGGTGAACAGTGTCAAGTGGATACCTGGCCAAGATCAGTTGGCAAATGTCATGACAAAAAGAGGAGCATCTAATGTTAATCTTTTGACTTCAGTTGATTTGAACAATCACTGTGCTTACATGAACAATGTTACAATATAAAAAGCTTGGTTAAAGTTTTTTATACATTTATTTATTTATTTCTAATGCTTCACTTTTTAATTGTATTTTCTCAATAGGGGCCACAGGGTCACAAAAGCTAAAAATATATAGATACAAGCAAATGTACCTTCCGAGTTCCCTTAATGAAAAGGGCATAGTGAGGGGCATTATTAGTGGACTTGGGCTTGGGCTTTTGGTTCATAGATATGGGGCTTCCTGATTCCTGCCTAAGTGTTTGGCAGACTCGACTCACAAGGGTGTGACGTCCTATATTAACTCTTTTTCCAAAATGCCTATCGTCTTCGTGGAACTTTGAAATATGCATTTCCTCCCAGCCGCATGTTCTACACTTTGTTTGTAGACATTTGATGCAAACACGCAATCAAGTCATGTACATTTGATTTTTCTCACTAAATCCTTGCATATCGCCACGGGACACCGGAAAACGTAGCTCCAACGTTCTGTGTACTAAGAATAGTGCTAACCTCGCTAGAAATCGTATTTTCGACCTAAAACAACACATCAAAGAGCTCAAAATGGCCAAAAGCACATTCGGACCTAAAACAACACATCAAAAAGCTCAAACCCCCAAAAGCAACCCCTCTACATGAGTCTTGTCAATGAATTCATTCTTGCATTTGAGATTTTTTGTTTTGCCTTCATGAATCTAAAGTTTTATAGTGCTAAAATTCCATTCTGAACACAGCTTTGTGGTCTAGTGGTTAAAGCCTTTGCCTTTGAATCCAAAGTGCTGACTTTTAGGGTTCAAAACCCGCTTCAGGCAACAAACTTTTGCAGATCAAACTTGTATTTCTTGTGCTTAGGTAGAACATCTTTTGGCCACATTACAGTTAAATGGCATAAAATATCATTTTTTTATACATTATGATTTTGCATTTTAAACCTCTGAATATCATGTGATCTTTGGTCATTTTGCTGAAATATAACTTTCTGTTTAACTCCTTGACAAAATGCATGTAAAGGCCAAACACTGTGCAGATTGTATTGGTTATATATTGTTACCTTAGGTTTTACATCTTTTGCTAACATGACCATCAAATGGAATACATTTTTATTTTTGGCATGATGATTTTGGATTCCAATTTGAAATGTATTTTTATCAAAGCACATACACTAATTATTCAATATGACATTTACATTTGCAATTGAGTCTTTTTGGTCTTGGTTAAACTGCCATCATGAGTTACAAAATTTGTCTGAACGAACTATTGACATCATACATACATGTATTGCATACATTTGTCATTACATACGAGGGGCGTTCAATAAGTGTTGCAACTTCAATATAAAACCAACTCGCGTAGTCAATTTTTTACTTTTATTTTTCAATATAGTTACCCTTCACCTCAATACACTTATTCCATTTCTCTTTAAGACTTTTGATGCCGCTTTTGTAGAAGTCTTATGTTTGCCCCCCTAACCACGCCTCTGTGGCAGCTTTGATGTCTTCGTCATCCCGGAAGTGCCTTCCACGTAGGGCGGATTTCAGGTTTCTGAACAGGAAGTAGTCACTGGGGACTAGGTCTGGGCTGTAGGGTGGGTGGTTAAGCTGTTCGAATCCACAATCACGTATAGCGGCCTGTGCAACTCTTGACTTGTGGACTGGAGCGTTGTCATGCAAAATCAGAACACCACGTGTCAACATTCCACGGCGTTTCTGTCGAATTGTCTTTCGCAATTCTTGCATTAGGTTGGCATAATATTGACCATTCATTGTAGTTTTGGTTGGCAAGTAATCAATTAATAATATGCCTTTTGCATCCCAAAAGATTGTCGCCATAACCACTGGGTGTAATGTGTACGCGAGGACGTTCGTTGTTACTGATCAGTCACGTGACTCTTAGAGCGAGAGACGTGTTATCATTGTCCTGATCACAACATAAAAACTAAATTATCACCATAATTCTGATAAATCATGTATCAATGTTAGTATGTATCTATTACTAAGCTTTAACCATTTACACATAATACACAAGGAGAAGTCACGTAAACAAACATGTGTTTGTCTTTTTGAATTTGATCACTGCAGTTACGCTGTTTGGAGTCCACACCTCATGACCTGTTTCGTCTGCTAACATCTAAATAAATCAACAAATCTTAAGTATAATCATTCCTATTTAACCCTTGATAAACCTTAAAACAGACTGCAAATTTTGAAAGAGTTGCGAACTGCATTAACGAAGTTTGGACGAGGTGAATAAGTAATCTTGAATCGAATCGTAGTGTACGGATTGTTCATTCTAGGTATACGGATCGTTAGTGATTGCACCAAACCTGGTGTACGGATTGTGGTGATTGACTTTCTTGAACAAAATGACAGTATTGTGCCAAAATGTTAAATTTTCATTTGACATAGATAACTTACAGAATGTGATTTCATTCAGGACATCATTTCTTGTTTAAGACTACCAAAACACATACTAGCAATGTAATAGATTGTCCATTCCTCAAAACTTCATCATTTCGAAAGAAGTGCCTGTATGTATGGCATTTCAGTTCTCAAAGTATCCATTTTCCAATACACATAACGAAAACAATTAACTGCTTTTATGTATGGGTCTTAACTACAAACGTCCAAATACAGAAGGTCATCAACTTGTCAATTGATTTAATGTAACAATGGTAAAAAGCGATCAAGGCATTGGATAAACATTATTAACTCAACATATAAGTAAACTGGAACTTCTTTTAATTCAATATGTGAATAAAACAAACGTATTCCTGCATAAAATAAGCAATTTTTAGCTCATCTGGCCTGTAAGACTCCTTGGCTAATGAAGATTATAAATTGTAGCTTTGGTGGCCCTGTGGCCCCTTATGACGGCCATATGGGTCACATCCTTAAAACCTATTTCCACCTTCTTCTCCAGAACCATATAAGGCCTAGAAAGCTGAAACTGTGTGTACAGACTCCTTAACTAGTGAGGTCAAAATTGTAGCTTTGGTTCATAATTGTGTGATTCTCCAAATTATTGTTACTGAAAAAGCAAATATCCCAAGACATTGACCATTTTAGTTGAATGTTGTCCGTTTCCACACTTCCATCCAATGTCACCAAATCATACCGTTAACACGTGTTCGCCTAGAAACCGTTTTTTGGTGTAGGATTTTGATGAAGAATAAAATTTTCAGATATGTGTTTGAAAATACTCTACAGGCTGTAAGACAATGGTGAAATCTTCGACAAAAGATCATGTCAATATATACCCTCAGTCGAGTAATTCACGTCTTGAGAATATCTAGTTTCATGAGAGGTTTAACAACGGAAAGCTGGAAAACACGAATGAACATGAATATTTAGCATTCTTAATCCAATTTTAAAAGCATTTTAAAAGCATTTTATTTCAATTACAGGGAGTACTATAATAACAAATATCCCCAAGACATTAAACATTAAAATCGCTAATAAGCACAGACTTGTTGAAAAAGATATGTGCTTTGAATTGGATTGACGGCCCTGTCTTCCTGTTTGTCTGATGATCTGAATGATTAATTCTAATATAAATAGTTTCCTATGTATGTTTAAGGAGATGATGAATGTAGAGGGTCCTAAATTGATATCGTAAATGCTCCTTTCGGCTCCCTGGGGGCAGTGCAACATTCATGCTTTCTGTAGATATAAACAAATTTATAAAGTTAAAGATAAAACGGTGTTTTGATACTGTTGTCGGATTACATGTGTCTAAAATGATAGACTATAATTTAATAGACATTTAAGTAGTAAAGTTTGTTTCTCAAACCCAATTTGTTTGGATTTAGTAAGAAAATAAAGCAAACTCAATCAGGCACAATCCGTACACTCGATCAGCACAATCCGTATCCCGTATAAAACATGATCGGTCACATTCCGTACACAGGAAAAGTTTAGCAATGAAAATACATGATAAAACTTTGACAACAGATTATTAAACATTCACACTGTGCCATACCTTGAAATTTCGCCATTGCTTGCAGTTATTATAAAAGCAATTATACATAATACAAATTTTTGATAAAGTGGACATTAGATACTATTAATGTAGGCAAAATGTACAGAGATCGTCGACATTTCGACGACATTTATTGACAGGCAGTTACAAATATGTTAGTTTTGCAAAAATTTAGTGAAATTCATCTTCTATTTGCATTCATAGGTTAGTGCATAGATATCTGCCGATGAGGTAATCGATAGTTAAAAGTTCATATTTATTCATAAAATGCTCGTAATCGTATAAAATTGACAAAAATATGTGCTTGAATGTCTCGCTCCTCGCATTAAAAGTCACGTGACAAATCAGTAACAGCGAACGTCCTCGCGTACACATTACACCCAGTGATAACCTTGCCAGCTGATGGTTGAGTGCGAAACTTCAGGGGAGGCGGTGAACTCGGGTGCTTCCATTGCTTGGATTCCAGTTTAGTTTCCGGGTCCCAGTGGTGGATCCAGGTTTCGTCACCTGTCACCAGACGAGACAAAAACCTGGCTTCATCCGCATTAAACCGATCCAGGAGCTCCATGCAACTTTCGGTTCTTTTCTGGCGATCTTGTGCTGTGAGGTTTCTGGGTACCCATCTTGCAGATACCTTGGACATACCAAGATGGTCATGAATGATTTTTTCAACACTTCCAACTGATATCTGGAATTCCAAAGACAGTTCAGAAACTTTAACACGGCGGTCAGCTAAAATTCGTCTTTCGATAGCGGCAATAACTTCCGGTCGGGTGACTTCAGATGGCCTGCCTGATTGTGGGTCATCGTCTAAGGACTCCCTGCCCCGCTTGAACTGAAGAGACCAGCGACAAACTGTTGAAAAGTTAGGAGCATCCTTACCCATCACATTACACATACAATTATGTATTTCTGTAGCTTTGCATCCCTCTTTAGTAAGGAACTTGATCACAGCGCGTTGTTCATGTTTGAGAGAATCCATGATTATGGAGACCCCTAGGTCAGCGCAGCTATTATATCTAAATAATTGTTATGTCTAGAAATTGTTTTGACATGTGTCAATGTTATGTTTTGACTATAGTAACACCTGCTATAAGCTGACACTCTTTATGTAAACACCAATGCCCCGCTTGCATCACTTACGCCCCTCGTATCATCACCATAAACGGCTCAATCCGTTTGTCGTCGCTTGTCGACTATATTTATTTCTTTATAATTTCTTGTCTCGAACAATCCCAATCCTTTATACATTCCAATTAGATTATCTAATTTTTTCAATTTAGAGAAAACGGTTTTTTCCCCATTATCTTAATTTGAAGTTACCGGTATGCCAAACTTAGTGTTATTAAGTATTAAATGTAAATATGATTTTAAGTTCGTTAATTTATTAAATTATACTTGGAAAAGATGATATTGATCTTCACTTAATTTTTTAGAGAATACATATATCCCTGCAGAGAGACTCAGAGCACAACATTTTATCAAATAAAATGTTTATTAAACATTGGATTCGTGAAAAAAATATGTGCTTATTTAAGTATAATCCAATTAGCTAAACACAGTTAGTCCATTCACCCAAATGATCTCAGTCAAAGTTGAAACTGACTGTTTGGAGAGCGTCAAATAAAGATGAACATTACAGATAAAGTTTTGCTAGGTCGAAGATCCAAATAAGTTTTTAGGGAGTGGCCCCTGTGGCCCTTATTAGGGGTCACAGGGCCACCAAAGCTACAATTTATAATCCTTACTAGTCAAGGAGTCTGTACACAAAGTTTCAGCTTTCTAGGCCTCATGGTTCTAGGGAAGAAGATCAAAATAGGTTTTTAGGGAGTGGCCCCTGTGGCCCTTATTAGGGGTCACAGGGCCACCAAAGCTACAATTTATAATCCTCACTAGTCAAGGAGTCTGTACACAAAGTTTTAGATTTCTAGGCCTCATGGTTCTGGAGAAGAAGATGAAAATAGGTTTTTAGGGCGTGGCCCCTGTAGTCCTTATTTGGGGTCACAGGGCCACCAAAGCTACAATTTATAATCCTCACTAGTCAAGGAGTCTGTACACAAAGTTTTAGGTTTCTAGGCCTCATAGTTCTGGAGAAGAAGATGAAAATAGGTTTTAAGGGTGTGGCCCCTGTGGCCCTAATTAGGGGTCACAGGGCCACCAAAGCTACAATTTTTAATCCTCACTAGTCAAGGAGTCTGTACACAAAGTTTTAGATTTCTAGGCCTTATGGTTCTTGTGAAGAAGTCGAAATTCCACAAAGTTTACAGACGGATGGACGGACGGACGCCGGACACCATGCCATGCCATAAGCCCATCGGGCCTTACAGGCCAGATGAGCTAAAAAGTCAAAGAAGCCAACATAACAGAATATTATAGGTCATCAGTTTGCAAACCAAGGAAAACCAAAGTATAAATCCTGAACAATTGTTAGGAGAATGATGAACTGTTGCAGGGCTTTCAAAACGAGATAAGAAACTGAGCAAGCCAACAATGCTGATTTTACCATTTTTCAATAAATTGTGTTTTTCAAACTAAAAAGTAACCATTACAGAGTCAATATGGAAAAGCAAGCCTTATATCAATTTCTGAGGAAAGAAACTGCAGATGAAAATTGGACAAGTTGCGTCATTGATAAAATTTACTAGGATACATTATGTTATATGTGTGTACTACAAAAAACAAGCTAATGTTTTGTCATATAGTTTTAATTTCTAATTTCATTGATAACAAATACTAGGATACATTATGCTTATGCTTGTACTACAAAAAACAAGCTAATGTTTTTAATTTCTAGTTTCATTGATAACAATTACTAGGATACATTATGCTTAAGCATGTTCTACAAAAAAACAAACTAATGTTTTATCATATAGTTTTAATTTCTAATTTCATTGATAACAGTTATGCTTATGCATGTATTGCAAAAAACAAGCTAAGGTTTTATCATATAGCTTTAATTTCTAATTTCATTGATAACAGTTACTTAGATACATTATGTTTTTGCATGCACTACAAAAAACAAGCTAAGGTTTTATCATATAGTTTTAATTTCTAATTTCATTGATAACAGTTACTAAGATAAATTATGCTTATGCATGTATTGCAAAAAACAAGCTACGGTTTTATCATATAGTTGTAATTTCTAATTTCATTGATAACAGTTACTAACATACATAAGGCTTTTGCATGTACTACAAAAAACAAACTAATGTTTTCATATAGTTTTAATATCTAATTTCATTGATAACAGTTACTAGGATACATTATGCTTATGTGTGAACTGGTCTGGTGGCGCTTTCCATGGTGATAGTTGGCGGTGGACGATACTGAGATGAAATTCGGATCCACTAAAGGATGCGGGATGGTAGACTAAGGTGTGAACCAAAGTAAAATAAGTTAACAAGGGGGGTAACCATCCAACGAATTTGACAACTCAGAGAATCAGGTGCAAACTGTTTAATAACGTGGCGTTTCGCCGCCCTTCAGACAAATATACAGTAGCAAAATGGTATATGAAGTACAGTTTTGCGGCTTAAAGCCGGACTTAGAACATTTTTTAGAAAAAATTTGAAAGTGCATATGTATATTAAAAGTTATATGATTTATGCCAAAAAAGAGTGTTGAGTTATTTTTAACAGGTGGTGGTGAAAATTATGCAATATATAAACAACGGAAAAAGAGAGTATTGTAATTGCGGCTGTATAATAAAGCCTTAACAAACACTGTACTGTGTTTGAATGAAAATGATGTAAAAAATATATATAACAAAGTAATTAACATATAATGATATATACAACAAAGAATATATTAATCAATGGAATTAAGGCAGTGGAAAACTTGGGGCCACTGTGAAAATTATTATTGAAAAGAAGTGGTAGACTTGGGGCCACTGTTGCGGTTATTTATGAGGACCAGTGGAGAGCGTAGGGCCACTGATCTATTATGATAAAAAGTTGAACCGCAGCAAGCCTAACACAGCCTCCCACTCGAAGAAAACAACATGGAGACTCCAGTCACGCATCATTGTGCCACAAAGAAAACCAAACTTCATGCGGCACCAAAACGAACTTTTTATCATAATAGCCCTTAGCATCCTTTAGTGGATCCGAATTTCATCTCAGTATCGTCAGCCGCCAACTATCACCGTGGAAAGCGCCACCAGACCAGTTCTAACTTCACCTGCGCAGACCTGACATCCCAGCCGCATCTCATCACTTCAGCTTTCCAGCCAGAGAGCCTATAGAAGCCGCCAATATATCTACATCACCCAGCAAGAAGCGATTCCGCATCAACATGGACGACCCCACAGACCAAAAAAATTATTTCAGGATCTCTGAGAAGAATGTGGCTACATACAGAACATTGCGGAAGATCACCATCTTAAACACCAGAGCCGCACACAACGTAACTTTCTTAGAAGAAGCCCTAGCCAGAGACGTCATCCCAAAGGGACTACACCCAAGAGTCAAGGCCCAGATACCCACCTTGGATACCACCTTCAGCCTAAAGTGGGAAGCTGCACATTTGGACTTCAGCAGATCATTGATGAAACTTCTATTAGATTTCTGGACTTCACATCGTGACCGCCTCTTCGAAGATATTACCAAATTCAAGGATTCCATTTTTACAGATGAAAACCAAGAAGAACAAGCTCACATCATTGAACTTTTGAACCGCATTAAAGAACAAACCAAAGACACCCTCAAAGAAAGAAGACAGTACAAAACCAGAGATGCCCCGCCGCTTCCGCCGCAACCCCCAAGAGCCGCCGGACACCTACAATAAATTAATTGTCAACCTCAGCAATCACGACCTGGAACCGCCCATCATCAAGATTTTGGAAAATGGCCTCAACTTCGTACCGACTCCACACCCGCCCCATCAAACCCAATTAATCAATGAATTCATCAGAGCCGCCTAGCAGACTTCCTCACCAACCTGAACAGTTTTCACAGAACCATCAAATTCACCTCTGAACACTCTCACCACTCGACTGATTTTCTAGACATCGCCATCCAAGTCGAAGATTGTCACTTCCGCACCTCGATCTACAACAAGCCAACAGATTCCCATCAATACCTACATTACAAGTCTCATCACCGCCAATCTTTGAAACATGCCATCCCATACGGACAAGCCCTACGATGCAGAAAGATCTGCAACAACAACTATGACCTCAATTCAGCCTTGAAAATTCTACGCCACCATTTTCTTTCCCGAGGGTACCCAGCATCACTTCTCGAAGCCGCCATCACCAAATCAAAGAACACCAACCGCCTTGATCTTCTAAAGTACCGCACACGTACAGAAGACAAAAGCATCACCTACGTCACCAAGTACAACCACTCGATCAACATCATCTTACAGAAGTACCTGACCCTCCTGGCAAACGACCCTGAACGGATTCCACATCGCATATAGAAAACCAACATGCATCAAGAATCTACTTGTAAGAAGCCGTTTCACTACTCCACAACCGCCTGGATGTTTAACATGCAGCCGCAACCAATGCAGAATCTGTCCCATCCTGATCCAAACGACAATCATCATCAGTCACCATAACAACAAATCCTACAAAATCGCGGACCATTTGAATTGCAACACCCAAGGCATCATCTATTGCATTTCATGCTCCAATTGCGGTAACCAATATATTGGCCAGTCCGCCCATGACTTCAAAACCAGATACAATGGACACCGTCAGGACATCAAATCCAAGAATTCCTGCAAGCCCGTCGCCGCCCATTTCAAATTCTAAGCTCTGTGACGTCACAATGCTATGAGTCACGGTCGTCGCCAAGGCACCAGACAACGTCACGGCTCGATTACGTCATGAACAAACGTTTATCCGTTACTTGGATACAGTACAACCTAACGGCCTGAACTTGATGTAGCAGAACCACGATCATGTCTTCCATCACCTGTATCCTATGTGGGATCAAGGTTTCCAGTTTTGCGACCCTTAAAAGACACACTGCCAACAAGCATGCCGCTACCATCGCTACCTACTTCTGTCCACATTGCAACAACGGCTATTCCAGATTAGATGTATATAGAAGACATTACCGCAACAAACATGAAGATTCAACCGTACCCGACCCGATCGTGGGCCGCAAGGCTTCTTCTACAGCTGTTGTGAATCCATCAAAACAGAAGAATACTGCAGAGACTACACGCAGAAATACCACAGTCTCCGACAAGCATCCCCCTACTTTCAGGATCATCTCCAAGCCATATCTCAAAACCACAACCCGAAAAACTACGATCTTTGATCCTAATCTCACCTTTGAATCAACACGTGAACAACTGTTCAACTCACTCCGGAAAACAACATTAAACTACATTTCCAATATGTAATCAGACTTCCTTTACTCTTTGCAACAAAAGGGCAAAATTGAATGTTAACATTTTATCTTGTTATACAAAGTGTAAGGTAGATGAAATAATACCCCGTTAGGCTAAAGTCTTTTAAAGTCTCGGAAAAAAAACAGGGGTAAATAAGAATTTTAGGACACTGAAATATTTTATGATGTTGAAGACAAAGGACTTGATATCGTATTTTCCTGATAACGCATAATCTGAAGTATAGGAAATTGTCGTTTGCGATACAAAGTGAAATGATATCATATTTTAAGAAGGAATTTGTAGCCATTACTTGATTGTTCTCTAATTGGCGTCATGTTTCTCGTCATTTATTGTAATTTTTTATTATATAAAGCAAATCATGGGTTAAAAGGTAAAGAAGGTTGCAACGTGGAGTCAATGTAGAAATACTCAAGATGACAGTTGCTGTAGGTATCATTTAATGATGACTGGAAACCTTTTCTACAGACAGTATCGTTATAGCAGATTATACATACATTATATTAGGCAGAATACAGCTAGGTATTTTAAGTTTGTTCACTTACCTGCGTTTTTAGCGCAAATATCATATAATTTTGAATGTCTTTGTGGCATCCTAGCAATGCCAAAACGAAACGGATAATGTTGAAATTTGAGTACATAAGTTAACATTCAGTTTGTGTTATCATATTCGTATGTCATATCTTAAGATAAGATGCAGTAACTAATTTGGCAGGGTATTGAAATAACCAGGGGTCAAATTTTCGAAATCACTATTTTGTATTTTTCACTAAAAAATCCTTCAATAGTGATCAATAGCTTTAGACCTAGTCATATTTGTTCCTTTGCATTAATGCAATGTAATTGTACTGATTTCTTTCTTACAATGTTTATATTGAATATTTCAATTAAGCTTTTGAGTTCGTATATAACATTTACTTATGAAACTTCAATATTTCTGATTGATTTCCAAAGGGCACTTGCGACAAACAAATAAGAATTGATGAAAAAGACTTTGCATGCTAATGGGAAGTATCATTTCTCGTCATAACCATGTCTCAAACGGATCCACATGCAATGACACCTCTTATGAAAGAAAGAACGGATCAGACACCAAGGCTCCACTAGCTGCTGAAATATAACAGGCTTAAGCTGCAACATGATGTATTCATATTGCATAAGGGGATTACACGTTTGGAGACACTACAATTTCTGATATTACTTGTTATACCAATATTAATCATCACATTACCATGGACATTATTGCGCTTTTACTTAACTTTACTTTCGTTTTCGTAAGGTTAAAGGCACACGCTTCAAGTACAATCAAAATACCAAACCTTAAAGTTTAGGATAATTTTTTTGAAATAATGTGAGAGAGAAGTTGCATTAGAATCCGGAGAGAAAACTAACCTCATTCTCTTCCCACAGAGGCAGATCAAGTCATGTTGATCTAGCCTCTGTTATATTACGCCGAAATCCGTCGGTTCCGGCAGTTTCACCGTGCGGAAAAAACTTTCATCACAATAAATTTGAATTTCTTTATCAAACTAGATTAGTGTTTGCGGGACACCGCAAAAACAGAGCTGCCCCGAAACTTGGGGTTTCGCCTTACCCTGTTCCGCCTTCTACAAGACTCAGCATATTGGGCATTTTCTTGTGACCTTTACGTTTGACACTCAAGGTCACGCAATCAATGAATACATTTCATTGAAAATAACATTAATGTATCGAATTAAAGTGTTTAAAGTTAAAATAATCCATTTTCTCAATATTTGTTGACCTTGCTGTGACCTTGACCTTTGACAGTTCGTACCCAAAACCTTTCCAAAATGTTGTACTTCTCAAGAGATAATATATACAAAATTTAAACTTCATAGCACAAAAACTTTTCAAGTTTAAGCGTTTACAAGGAATTTTTGTGTGATTTTATAGCTCATGACCTTGACCTTTGACCTTGAAAGTGAACATGTCATTTTAAGTCCCCAGAGGTGTAAACAATTATAATAATAATAATAATAAAGTACATTTGTATAGCGCTATGTCTCCATGCTATAGCATGCTCGAAGCGCACAAGCACACACATACAACACGCACACAGAAAGAGAAATAGGAGTTATCCAAATAGAAATGTTTTCAGAGATCTCCGGAAGGACATGATAGATGTACTCTGTCGGATTTCGAGCGGCAGATTGTTCCATAGAACTGCTGCTGCATATGCAAAAGTTCTCTGGCCATAGCTGGTGGTATTCACTTTGGGGACAACTAGTAGATTTTGGGTTTCAGAACGCAGATTTCTTGAGGGAACATATTTGACAAGGAGTTCAGACAGATAAGTTGGGGCTTCTCCACTGAGACATTTGTAGGTGAGAGTGAGAATCTTAAAATATATTCGTTGACGGACAGGAAACCAGTGAAGTTCTCGGAGAATGGGCGAGATATGTTCCATCTTTGAACAGAGTGAAACGAGGCGTGCAGCGGTGTTCTGGATACGTTGTTTGTTTGTTAAGTTGATGGGAGATCCAGCAAGGAGACTGTTGCAATAGTCTATTTTAGACATCACGAGGCAGAGAACTAGAACTTTGGCTGAGTCTTTGGTGAGATATTTTCGGATGGAGCTAATGTTTCGTATTTGGAGAAAACAAGATCTTGTAAGACTACAGATTTGGGCCTCCATGGATAATTGCGAGTCAATGACAACACCCATATCTTTAGCGGAGTCTGACAGGGGAATGAGACTGCTGCCGACTTGTAGGGATGACATTTGACTCTTATCTCGCCGTGACTTTGGACCAAGAAGCAGAACCTCTGTCTTGTTGTCATTTACTTTTAGCCTGCTCTTTGTCATCCATGTTTTGACGTCGGTACAGCATAAAAACATTTCATTCATGGCAGTTGATGTTGATAGGGGATCAGGTTTGAATATCTTGATGAGTTGAGAGTCATCTGCATACTGGTGCCTTCCAGTCTGATGTCCATCAATTATACTACCAAGTTCTTTTGTGTACAAAGTGAATAATACCGGGCCGAGAACTGACCCTTGTGGCACTCCACATGATAGGAGTATAGGATCAGACAAGCACCCCTCAACAAGAACTGATTGGTACCGTTCTGCTAGATAGGACTCAGGCTATCCCATGGATACCAAACTTCAGATTTAGATGAGAGAGAAGTAGAGAGTGATCGATAGTGTCGAACGCTGCGCTAAGGTCCAACAATACCAGCATGCCAACGTTGCTCTTGTCTATCCCGACTCTCAGGTCGTTCACGACCCTCAGCAGAGCAGTCTCTGTACTGTGTTGTTTTCGATAGGCGGATTGGAACTTGTCGTATAGACCACAGCGAGCAAGATGTTCGGACAATCGTTCACACACAGCCCTCTCTATGACTTTCGAGATGAATGTCAGGTTACTGACAAGACGATAATTGCTCAATTCGTTAGTGTCAAGATTTGTTTTTTTGAGCATTGGCCTAACAATCGCCTTCTTCAGTGCAAGTGGCATGGTCCCGGACTCAAGGCTAGAATTCACTATCCTAAGAAGGACAGGAAGGAGAATATCTTAATGTTCCAGTAGTAGTTTGGTTGGAACAGGATCCAATGTGCATGAAGTGGGCTTTGCTTTCCTGACCAGCTTCAGTAACTCATCCTGCTGATACGGCTTGAAACATGACAAAATGTCCACATCCGCTTGGCAGCTGATATCTTCCACAAATGTGGATGAGTTCTGAAAAGCTTAACGGGATTAAGTTATATCCAAATTAGTTGCACATTGTAATAACACAAATCTCTTGACCTTTGACCTTCAAGGTTACACAATCAATGAACACTTTTCATTGAGTATAACAATCATCTATTGATTAAAAGTGTTCATAGTTAAAATAAAGCATTTTCGCAAAATCATGCTAAAGTCGTGACCTTGCTGTGACCTTGACCGTGAACAGATTGTAGCGCAAACCTTTTCAAAATTTTTTACTCTTCCAAGGATGATACATACCAAGTAAGAGCTTCATAGCACAAAAACTTTTCAAGTTTTCGCGTTTACAAGGAATTTTTTAATGATTTTATAGCTTGTGACCTTGACCTTTGACCTTGAAAGTGAACATGTCAAAATCGTTCCCCCGAGGTATAAGCAGTAAGTTATGAATACAAGTTCTGGAAAGCTTAGTAGAAAACAGTTATAGCCATTAGTATGTGCGCGGCGGCGGCGGTGGCGGCGGTGGAACTGCACAAAACCTGATAGCAGCCCCGTCCTTAGACGGGGCTGCTAATGACAACGCTTTTAGCATGGAAAGGGTGGTTCATATCACAATGCCTTTGCCTTGTTTCAGTAGCCAAACTGGTGATTTAAAAACAGCGTCGCTGATTGCACAACTAATTTTGATTGCCTCCAATAAGACATCTCCCATTCTATCCCACAAACTCGTCGTAATATAACAGAGGCTAAATCAACATGACTTGATCTGCCTCTTTTGGGAGAGAATGAACGAACCTATGTGACAACAAATTTAGCCTGTTTGGTTACAAACATTCAGAAAGTTCTGGTCACGATTTTCATTTCCCAGTTCTGAATTAATTTTTTTTTAGTGAACCAAGTCACAATTCTTTGAACTTTCTTTATGAAACACACGTCATTCTTAAAGACATTCGAGGTACGTTTCTCTTCTGTTATTATTATCATCATTCAATAATATTATCATTCTCTCAACACGAGGCATATCAACTCATTTGTAATCGAACATGATTTCTAATTAGACCAAATCCATTTGGTCCGGCAGTTTCACCTGGCGGAAAAAAATTGCACCACAATCAATTTGAATTATTTAGCAAGTGACAACGCTTTTAAAATAGAAAAGGTGGTTAATATCACACTGCCTTTTCCACGAATCAATAGCCAAAATGATGATTTTTGAACAGCGTCGCTGACTGCACAACTAACTTTGATTGCCTCCAATCAGGCATCTCCCATTCTGTCCCACAAACTCTGGGAAATGGAACAGGGACTCGATCATCATTTTAGCCTTCATCTTTTTCTTTGGGGGAGAGAATGCTATGAATTTTCTATTTTGAAGATTGAGATTTTAATCATGACTCTCATACAATATTTTGATCGTGGATAAATAGATAATTGGTCCTCGTTTGCCGTTTGTCAAACGTTCAAGGTTTATTTTCGTTTGTGTTCGTTTACCTTCATGTACATGAACTTAAGATTAAGGAAGTGGAGTTGTTTAACGCCACCTGGCAATATTTCAGCCAGTTCCCAATGCCGATGGTCAATGACAAGAAATGAACTTAGATTAAAACATCGTGACTTTTTTCGTGTGTTTGAAATAATTAAAGTTGTTTTAGTTGAAATTTTAGATTTTTTGTGTGCATTTAATGACAGTTTATTGAAAGAAATATTCGATGTTTAAAATTTTCAAAATCCTCCAAAGGGATTGATGAACATTTTTTCAAACAGCCATTTGAAGGTTAAAAATGTATGTACGACATAAATGCAGATTCATTGACTTAATCTAGTTTATAGAATAAATACATCGTACTGAGAATCATCTTGAATGGCAATCAATATTCACAGAGCCTGATCACATCGTGAAGTTGTCTGGGTCAAATAGTTCTCGGGTTCTGCCCTTGTTCTTTATGCATCTTTGAAGTGCTTAAGATTGAAACTGGTTGAAAAAGATTTAAATAAGTCAGATAAAAGTGTATCCCTGAATTTTTAGTGATCCAAATATGTTGTTCTTTCATTACAAAAATATCGAGTTTGTCTATCTTAAAATTTGAATTTTTCAATGTATGAATTCGTGTATCTAATATGTTATGAAATTTATCTTCTGGTAAGTGTGATTTATTTTTCATAACTTTTGTAGTTTGCATTCCTTCATACACTTACTCCTGACCTTAAACCATAGTCCAGTGAAGAAAAAATAACTGATTGTTTTTACTTCTTATTAAATTACATATTTCAGTAACAAAACTTAAGAGCGTTGTAGAACAATATTTATGAAAAGAAGGCTGTTTTTGTAGGATTAAAAATTTGGCAGTGTGTCATTACAAAGAGATTGGCATTCATAAGTTTAAATCGGAAGCTAGAAACATTTTGTACATCATGTTTTCATTTCTTTTGTTTTTTGCCCGTTCTCTTTTAACGCTTTTCCCAATGTTTCACTGACCTGTATATATAATAGTCTAACTCGTGAACTAATTATATCGAGTTATTTTAACAACCTCTTATAATGACTTTCCACTTATCTTTATCTTTCACGAAAGATTGAAGAAACTGTTCAATGAATTCGCTGTCCCATATTGAAAAATATTACAACTTTGTCATCTGAACCACGTTTTTTCCAAGCGACCCAGACCAACGTTAAGCCATTTTTATGGATAAGAAAACAAAATGTGCAAAGATGCTTGAAGAACAGTTTGCTTCACTTCACACCTTTCATGTTGGAGAACAGTGTCTAGTGAGGCACGCTACAATTTTGTGCTTGGTAAGCACCACGATAAGAAAATGATAAATTCATATAAACAGTGTTACCCTCGAGAATAAGATATTTACCTAACATTTATGAAAAAAGTATTTATGAAGATCAGAGTTCAACGTTCTGTGTTTTCATTTCAATATGTAATCTGATTTCAGATTGTCATCCCGTATCTACTTAGAATAAAACAAATACAATACCGGTTTGCCGATGAATATTTGCGTTCCGCTCGTTGCATAAAACCTTTCGAGGGAATAATAAATACCTATGTAACCCGCTATGCAATGGTATAACTTATATTGTAAATGTTCAATTTTATAAACTGGACAGTAATTTAGAATAAAAGACAGAATGAAAGACAGCGCAGAATAATCTCTTGCTGTCAATATGTGAACTGTGCAGTTTTGTAGATCATATGTGAGGTGAGGATGTACCACAGTCTAGTGTTTCGCACAGGTTGAAAACAAGGCAGGGTAAATACTTGTGGAAAGGAAAATGTTCGAAAAAGGGCATATTCATGCATTTTCTATTGCTTTTCAAATGAAACTGGTAAAGCATAAAATATAAGCATTTGCAAATACATCTTCTTTTATATAAGTAAGCACTAAAAAGGGCTTGGCGGAACGGAAAAAGGACAGGACCCATTCTGAAAAGAGCAGGGCCCTGCACCCTGCTAAAAAATGTGCCTTGGGGACACGATTGCCCATATAAACCTGTCAGAAATCGTCGATACTGTAACAAGACTGCTTAGATTTGTGTAGCTAGTCAGATTACCATTGCCTTTCATTTCATTTCAAAAACCTATGTTACTTAAAAGGTGTTATTGTTATTTTTCCATATAATTCCTTTTTGTTTGAAACCTAAAATTATTTTACGAGTCATGTTTTATAATACAATTATCATTATCATTTTTTAATTCATTATGTGTTGTACCTTAATTTACTTTCATTATTCCTACAGTTTTTAAATTATTATATGAATATCTATATAGCACGCAAATCCATCCACACATGGTTGCTCTAGGCGTTTGTTGTTTTCGCTGGTCAATGGCATTCTTTCACCGTCCAATCATTTTTCCAATTCAATTCCCTAAGGAGTATTCAACCGGCATCCATATGTTGTCTGTTAAACAGGTGATGTTGAAAAGGTATTGTTTTCACAAAACCTGTTGTTAGATTTTTTGCCCATTACGTTTATCAAGATGATAGTGTTGGTGTCTGATCAGATAAATGAAAATTGATAAATATTATGTGACTGGTGTTGAGGACATCTCGTCCAAATTGAATAGTCTTTATTTGGAGATTATTAAATTTATGGCAAAATGGGTGATTCTAAATTAGTAGCATACACTGAACTCCACGTGTAGCAATTAACTGAAATGTGTACATGACGAAACACAAACATAGAAAGCAGATACACGTTTTGCATTAAAAGATAGTAAATGCAAATCACTCATACTTCCTATTCATATTACTCAATGTCTAATCAATTGAGTCAGGTTTCTGTTTCAACGGGATTAAGAAAATAGACTAGAAGCTAAAAAGCTATAAAAAAACCAAATCAACCAAACTACATCTTCAAAGATTTGTATCTTAGTGAGTGAGTGAGTAAGTAATTGTTTTACGCCGCTTGAGCAATATTTAAGCCATTAGCGGCGTGTTTGTATCTTAAGGGAAGCTATTTTACAAGTTCTTATCAAATTCTGCTCACGTGAATAAAAAAACTAGCCCTGAGATACATATTAGATAGCTAATGCAACCACGAGAAAAAGTCAAAGAAGCCAACATAACAGAATATTATAGGTCATCAGTTTGCAAACCGAGGAAAACCAAAGTATAAATCCTGAAAATTGTTAGGAGAATGATGAACTGTTGCAGGGCTTTCAAAACGAGATAAGAAACTGAGCAAGCCAACAATGCTGATTTTACCATTTTTCAATAAATTGTGTTTTTCAAACTAAAAGGTAACCATTACAGAGTCAATATGGAAAAGCAAGCCTTATATCAATTTCTGAGGAAAGAAACTGCAGATGGACATTGGACAAGTTGCGTCATTGATAAAATTTACTAGGATATATTATGCTTATGCGTGTACTACAAAAAAACAAGCTAATGTTTTGTCATATAGTTTTAATTTCTAATTTCATTGATAACAATTACAAGGATACATTGTGCTTATGCATGTACTACAAAAAAACAAGCTAATGTTTTTAATTTCTAGTTTCATTGATAACAATTACTAGGATACATTATGCTTAAGCATGTTCTACAAAAAAAACAAGCTAATGTTTTATCATATAGTTTTAATTTCTAATTTCATTGATAACAGTTACTTAGATACATTATGCTTTTGCATGTACTACAAAAAACAAGCTAAGGTTTTATCATATAGTTTAATTTCTAATTTCATTGATAACAGTTACTAAGATACATTATGCTTACGCATGTATTGCAAAAAACAAGCTAAGGTTTTATCATATAGTTGTAATTTCTAATTTCATTGATAACAGTTACTAACATACATAAGGCTTTTGCATGTACTACAAAAAACAAGCTAATGTTTTTATCATATAGTTTTAATATCTAATTTCATTGATAACAATTACTAGGATACATTATGCTTATGTGTGAACTGGTCTGGTGGCGCTTTCCACGGTGATAGTTGGCGGCTGACGATACTGAGATTAAATTCGGATCCACTAAAGGATGCTGGATGGTAGACTAAGGTGTTAACCAAAGTAAAATAAGTTAACAAGGGGGGTAACCATCCAACGAATTTGACAACTAAGAGAATCAGGTGCAAACTGTTTAAAAACGTGACGTTTCGCCGCCCGTAATTACTTTGTTATATATATTTTTTTCATCATTTTCATTCAAACACAGTACAGTGTTTGTTGAGGCTTTATTTTACAGCCGCAATAACAATACTCTCTTTTTCCGTTGTGTATATTTTGCATAATTTTCATAAATATTTCATACCATTACCTTTAATAACTGCTTTCTGCATAATCACCACCACCTGTTAAAAATAACTCAACACTCTTTTTTGGCATAAATCATATAACTTTTAATATACATATGCACTTTCAAATTTTTTCTAAAAACATTTTCAAAGTCCGGCTTTAAGCCGCAAAACTGTACTTCATATACCATTTTGCTACTGTATATTTGTCTGAAGAAGCCGCCCTTACGGGCGGCAAAACGTCACGTTATTAAACAGTATGCACCTGATTCTCTGAGTTGTCAAATTCGTTGGATGGTTACCCCCCTTGTTAACCTATGCTTATGTGTGTACTACAAAAAAACAAGCTAATGTTTTTATGATATAGTTTATAAACATTCTATCTCATTTAAATACAGTTGCAGGTGGTTACTTATAAATGTTTATATAAATATGTTTATTAATATGCAAATGTAAACAGACAAATATTGTGATACAATTAAGGTGTTACTTGAATCTCTAATTTGATGTCGAAGGGATTATAGAATATGATTATTTTTCAGACAAACGTTTTTTACTGGTCTTAAATTATATATATATGTTTATATTCATATTGTTTTTATAAGAGCTTTGTAAAAAACAATGAAAAAGGTTTGTTTTGGAGATGTCTTAAACGCAACTTATGCGCAACTGATTGCTCATAACCCATTCATCTGTTATATCGGTTGTTTTTTGTATGTATTGCTGACATGTAAATGTGAGAACAAATTTAAAAGTTTACAAATTCTGCGCACATGTTCAGAACCGAAAGAAAAGCGTGTTTGAATGTTTTGACACACAGAAATATATTCAAAAGATTATATTGATCTGCTGCAAGCAGTATTTCAATAAAACTTGACAATTGTAAAACGTGACTCGAATTACATGTATTTGACCAGATGGGCGAAATCCTTCTTTAAAGAAGATGAAGATGAGAGTGAAACTGTGAAATCTTTGTCTCGCTCACTCTGACCATTTGACATCATTATTTTTTATGTACTTATGTAAATTATCACGTTTTTAATTTCTCAACCTTAAAAAATCATTGAACTTTCAATGACGATATCTGATATTTAAAAGAGTGATTAAACACAAATATTTAAAGAAATGGCAATTCACTCCGGAAAACAACATTAAACTTCATTTCCAATATGTAATCAGACTTCCTGTACTCTTTGCAACAAAAGGGCAAAATTGAATGTTAACATTTTATCTTGTTATACAAAGTGTAAGGTAGATGAAATAATACCCCGTTAGGCTAAAGTCTCTTAAAGTCTCGGAAAAAAAACATGGGGTAAATAAGAATTTTAGGACACTGAAATATTTTATGATGTTGAAGACAAAGGACTTGATATCGTATTTTCGTGATAACGCATAATCTGAAGTATAGGAAATTGTCGTTTGCGATACAAAGTGAAATGATATCATACTTCAAGAAGGAATTTGTAGCCATTACTTGTTTGTTCTCTAATTGGCGTCATGTTTCTCGTCATTTATTGTAATTTTTTATTATATAAAGCAAATCATTGGTTAAAAGGTAAGGAAGGTTGCAACGTGGAGTAAATGTAGAAATACTCAAGATGACAGTTGCTGTAGGTATCATTTAATGATGACTGGAAACCTGGCAAGAACTTCATGTAAGACGACACGAAATTTTCAAGACCCGTGTACATATATTTATGATACAAAACCTACAAAGGATATGTATGTATTTTTATAACAAAACTTGCAACATTCGCTGAAAGTAAATAAAGTAGCCACACACTTTACTTAGATGTCTACCTTTAATATGTAAAGGTACGTTCTTTAACCATGTAAATAATGGCAGGGTCGATGTGTTCATAATACTGTTAGTGTATATGTATGAGTGATGTTTAGTGTATAGTCAGATGGAGTGACCGACAGCCGACAGCCGACAACTTATTTCAATTTATGATAAGATATTCGTGTATACTCTGGAAGAGTGGCCGACAGCCGACAGCCGACGATGCATATCTATTTATAGTAACATACTTGTGTAGTGTGTAGTCAGTAACGGTGACCGACAGCCGACAGCCGACAATGCATCTTCATTCATTGTAACATACTTGTACTTCTGTAAATAGTCATTAACAGGGGCCGACAACCTAAAATTCATTTCCATTGAATCACAAGAAATAGATGAGTCTGTACTTAACCATTTTTCACTTTATATATCTGTATTCGATTTATTTTCCCTAATGCAATTTTAGAATATGTCGAAAATAGGCTCTTTATCATTGTAAATATTCATAAAATAAGTTCGATCTATTTTGTCCAAATTTAGAATGCCTGTCATCACATATTTTTATGCATTAATGTTGGCATTTTTACTTTATTATCTGGGTCAGCTTTCTTGCGTAAATTCTTTCGTTATCGGATCAGTTATTGACAACATTGTAATCTTTTCCTAAAAGTTACATTACTGCCCATGTTATATAATGGCGTTGCAACAATGTTGTACATAAAACAACTTTAGGTATGTTAGTATTTTGCAATGTATTTAGTAGAAATAGGTCCCAGTATTTCTTCTAAGCTACGGCAAGATTTTGCGACAACATTTTGTTGTACAATATATACGAAAGTGTACACTATTACATCATTACATGCAAAAACTGCGGCAAAGGCTTATACGCAAACTGCTCAACTTAACGTTACGCCTTTTTAACGGTCATTTTACGACATGTCGTAACGCCACACATCATCTGCCGTATTTCCTCGAATAGACGCCCCAAGCGTCATTTTTTTCAGACCCACTTTCACCCCCGGCGTGTATTTGAGACTGGGCGTGTATTTGAGGCAGGCGTCTATTCATTATAAGAATAAAATTTCGTCATGTATCCCGCACAGGCAGAAGACCGTATTTCCTTAATTACACGCCGGGCGTCTATTATTTTCAAAGGGTCTACATCATAGGCGTCTATTTGAGGCAGGCTTCTATTCAAGGCAGGCGTCTATTTCGTAAAAAGCGAAACCGTTTAGACTATTCTGAAAAAAAATCAGATAATTTAACCAAAAAGAAGCGTTTTTATATATTAAACTTGGTTTACGCGGCGTTTAGTTAAGGCAGGCGTTTATTATTTTCAGAAAGTCTTATGCAAGGGCGTCTATTCGAGGCAGGCGTATATTCAAGGCAGGCGTGTAATTAAGGAAATACGGTATATGCATTCAACTACGGGAGCAGCAATCAATCAACTTATCACCCGGCGTTTATTTGAGGCCCGGCGTCTATTCGAAACCCGGCGTGTAGAAGAAGAAGAATGGTTTATTTACGTCTCACTTGTGTACATATATATTAAAAGTACATTCATAAAGGGGAATGATAAAGATAAGAGTACACAACCAATCGCCCAGCGATTTACGAGAGACAATAAAATGTTTACGAATATATTAAAAGAATATATACAGCTTATGTACATCAAGAGTATAAAATATCTCTTCTTTTATATAAAATATCATTGCAGGTTCTGGCTGTATCAAACATTAAAATAGGATTGGATAAAACATAGTAAAATTTGTGTATTTACACCAAACAGCCATACCCCCGGCCGCTATTCGAGACCCGGCGTCTAATTGAGAAAATAAGGTTTATTAACGAGTTCATATATATTGTTTACTATTTAAACAGCATGTAAGTACCTTACTTGTGTAATCTGTAGTCTTAGCTTAGCAGTGTTGTTGTTTATAATTATACGGTAGGCCGTCAAAGATGTACCGGTATTTGAAATGAAAACTGCTGTGACGGTATATTAATAAATGTCGTTACGGTGTAAAACACCATTTGGTTATCCCGTATTAATTTCTTTTGGTTTCCGCTAATATTGTCACTATTTGTCAATATATGAACTCGCAACAACCACTTTAATGTATTTGAAATGTAAATTTATTCGCGGAAAGCGCGGTTTTATTAAAGTACGCGAAAATGGTAGGCAGTAGCGTAATTTGCCGATTTGTTGACGGCAGTTTTTAACAGATAACTCTGAAAACCGCTCGTAGTTTAGATTACAAATTTGAATACTGGTAACCATAACCTCTTTTTAAAAAAAATATAAACGAATTTAAAAAACAGTATTTGGCAGTTTCATCTCTTCTCAATTAGGAGCTATAATACCTCCGATGCTTTCTTTGACACCATTTCAAAGGATATTCAATGTCTTCATAAAATGATATGGAATAGTTACCGACTGAAGCCGGGATGTTCAAGTTTGATTCACGTGCGTGAGGGTTCGTCTAATTTGAAACTGAGGTAGAGGTAGGTAAATTCTTCAGACCCTAGCTCAACACTATATACATCTAAATTAAAATTAAAATTTCGTTCAATCTACACATCAACATTTTTCTTCAATAAACTGAAGTACAACAGAAGTATGTGGGCCACAGCTATTTCAATATCTAAACGAAATGTGACGCATTTGGTAACCTTATAGTTATAATAACATATATCTGCAGTAGTTTCATAGACAATATTGATGTTTGGTTTTGTGTGTATTAAAATGTGTTCAATGGGGTTCAATGGAATGTTTAAAGAAGAGTGGGCTCGAACTGTGGGAGAACGGAATGGACCTTGTGACAACTGTTTACGAAGTTTATAGACAGGAAGTGCTGTTGATAATTATAAAATGGTAGGTCGACAACATTGTACTTAATATGATTAAAACTGCCGTGACGTCAAGTTTTTAAGCATTTTTATCTAGTTTAAAATGATGTTTTAGCGTCGCAAAACATTCGGTGACCCCCTACTATTATTATTATTATTGGATTTGTTTGGTTATTTAAATGTACACTTATTAATTACTAGCAATATCTAAAATATGTGTATCACTTAAAAATCCTGTCGAATACGCCAAAAACGATAACAAAAATGCCCTTGTTTTTGAAAAGTGCCTAATATTAAGTCATTTTCATTTTCAATATATGTTCCTTGGACATCCCTGTACGTATTTGAATTTCAATATAAGTTCCTTGGACATCCCTGTACGTATTTGAATTGTCTTTTATACCAAAGTACCTTATTCATGGAAATCGCGGTACTCAAAATTGGTTAGAAACGGCATGATTTGCTGTTATATTATTAACGTCGATAACTTTAAAAATCGTTCGGTGATCCCATGTTTTCGTAAATGTTTTAAAACAAGACATTATAAACTTGTTATTTTGAAAATATGAAGAAATTCGTAATTGTTCGTTTTTGTTCACCCCATCTCTCCTAAAACGGAAGGGTGTTCCAGGACGTTTGACATGTCCAATGTCCTCCCCATTCTAAATTTGGACGTATAGGACCAACGTACTTTAAAGGGGCAGTAGCACGTTTTTTGATAATTTTACATTTTAAATATTTCACTTATAATTGTAAGTAAATGCTAAATGTATCATATTGACAGTGTCAACAATCTCATTACACAAGCCAATCACCCATAGTCAGAGGACAAAGTATGAGGCTTCACATAAAATCCATTGGCGGCCATTTTTGTCTGAACACCTTTAATTCATTTTTGTAAGAAAAATTAATCTCATGGCTGAACTTTACGTTATATATTTGAATTATTACTGTTTCATTTAGTTTGAATACATTGTCTTTCAATTGGAACTATTTATTTTCATTTTCCTGACATCACCTTATATTCCCCCTAAAAACGTGCTACTGCCCCTTTAAACGGGATTACCGTACCTCGAACAGAATTGCCGCACTTTGACCGTTTCAATTGAAGATGTTCAGAAAAAATGGCCGCCAAATAGATTTTATCTGAATCCTCATATTTTATCCAGTGACTATGGGTGATTGACTTGTGTAATGAGGTTGTTGACACGGTCAATATAAAGCATTCAGCAATAACTTACAATTATAAGTGAAATATTCAAAATATAAAATTATCGAAAAACGTGCCTCTGCCCCTATAAAACAGGGTAGAACGTAGTAAAAACTAACGTGTGACTGAGGCAAATCTCTAATTTGAATAATGAAGTATCTCCCGCACTTGTAAGTTTTAATGTAAGCTGTGAAACAATAAATATTTGAAAGTGAAATAAACTGAATACCAAAAGAAACTTTGCACCATTTTGTAATGATTCTGATTGAAGAATGAAAAACGATAGAAATTTAAAACAAAGTACCTCTTAATAATCAATCATTTGTTTAAACAACCAGCGAATCCAAATTAAAGGTGGGAAACCCAGTTTTGCACTTATTTGATCTGAAGTGGTCAGGGGTCAAAATTTTGGTTGTTCAGACGTTCGTTGAAATGATGTTTTCGCAATAATTTCGTTAAAGTACTAAAATGTGCTACTTAAGTACCAGGTTTGAGCAGCCCGAGTGTTATAAGTTCCAAATCTGCCATGAGTAACCAAAAAGGTCAAACGTCAAAATACGTTTGCTGCCAACAGGTTCAACTTTACATTTTGTCTGCATCGAAGCTTTTCCATAAATGGGAATGTGTGGACACAAGTCTTACTTGTCATATTGACACATCTTTGAGTCGTACAAATGGTAACTAGCCTTTAGAGCTCAACAATCGCAATTAAATCATGTTATTGCATGCCAATTCTGACGTTATAACTTCGAATGAAATTGCCATGTTTCGATGTTTAGTGACCAATAGCTGTCAACTTAGCAGTCGATGAGCTCTGATTAGATCTGTCCAAGTTCATAAAGTGCACGAGAACATAACAACATGCCGACCTTTGATGTTTGCTATCTCTGACGTCACTAAGAGAAAACGTTGGCGGTGGTCTAACGTCACAGATATCGGCTCTCATGCGGTGAAAAAACAACTGTTTTTTGTGCTTCAGGGTTGTCAGCAATCCTCACAACATGTCTGTATAGCCGGATCAAGTTACCATTAGAAATGAAGGAACACTACCGATTCTTGTAAAAAGGGCTGTTTTTGATCAATTTTGTAAATTTCAGAGGGGATTTGCGATATTTTTGCTTTAACGTTTACTGCTTTTAAGGTGTTTTTTTTTCACTTTTGGAGTGACAAACATTCATTATGAACAGTTATCAAACTTTTTCGTCACGTCAATTGGTTTCAGCAGAAACCTCACATGATTATGACATTTTTGCCATTTCTGCAAAAATGCATGAATATTGCTCAATTAAAAGTTTTCAACTTGAAAGTGTGGGTTTCAACTATTTCATTGCCACCTTAAATGTAAATGTAAATATGAGATCGTTTTCGAAATTTCAATTTTAAAATTGCAAAGTTTCTTTTGGTATTCAGTTTATAAAAAAATATGATAAATCCAACTGAGGTGTGTAATTTCTATCATAGGCGTAGGAACGGTTCAAAAGTTGGGGGGGGTACAAGATTTCAAAATCTACAAGGGGGGGGGGGGGGGGGTCGGGGGTTTTGGAGTGGGAGTGGGGAGGGGGGGGGGGGGGGGGGGGGTCGGGGGTTTTGGAGTGGGAGGGGGTACAAACTTTTAAAGGGTTCTTGAATTATTTGTATGGTTTAAACGTCACAATATTTATTCGATGAAATGAATGGATTGGTAAACAGGAATATTGCCGCCTTGATAAATACACAGGGGGTACTCGACTGTACAGGCAAAGCGGAAGTTACACCTCTGCAACGTCCAATTCCTCACTGTACAGTGAAAACAAAACAACCCCGACTCCACGTTCACGGTTAGTTCTAGTTAATACGTTGTTTATAACAGATTTAAACTGTCTTGGTGGACCGATAAAGCTTTACTGCTTTGTAAACTACTGCAATTATAATGTAACATAACTTCGGTCTCTGTATAATGATGATTTTCAGCTGTCCTTGAGATCGTGTTCGAAAGCCTAACGAAAATATGTCTAAATTTGCCAATCACAGCAATTTAGATGAACGGAGTCATTCAAATTAACCTTTCATATGTTGATAGAATGTGGATATCGTTATATAAATGCCCAATCAAGTATTTCTGACTGTTTCGGCCAAATATTTCGACTAAAATTAAACTGTACGCTGAAGGGACGTTGCGTCTGTCTCGGATGCTGACTGTACGGGAAGTTGCGCATTTACAGAGTAACCGAGAACTGTCATATGTTTATAAAAGAAGGATTGCATTTAAATCCACACGCCACTAATGGCTGTAATATTGCTCAAGCGGCACTAAGTCCCAACGAAATCAATCAATCACTGTTCAGAATTTACATGCATAATAGTTTCGGGCGGATAATGGTGAATGTGTTCATATAAAATTGAAAACTACTTTTATTTATAAAGTTATGCGACAATAAATGCTATGATGTTAATACATTTTCGAAAGAAAAATATTGCTACATTAAACTGTTATGTGCAATTATATACTTCAGGGTAGTTTTAATACTTGTTTTCTTAAGTCTTTATCCCCGTGTAACTTCCCTCATGCGTATGAGAGGGCCTCATAAGCTCAGATAATACCCTGACATGAGGGCCCTACTTACGTTTATAAGGCCCTCCATCCCCAGATAATACCCTCCCACCAGGGATATTATCTTGTAATGTTACTCATCTAATATAACCATAAACGCTGAGATGTTTATTTTAATATGAAACTAAGTCAGTTTAATGAGAAACTCTGATGAAAAATAAGTCCAAATTCAACTAGGATTGACGCGTCAATACTTAGGTAAAGATTCCTGTTTGACCTTCACACAGTGTTTGACCTTCACATGACGTTTTGTCTAAAAGGTAAACAGTAACTAATACATTATCAACATGACCATATTGCACTTGATATTCAGTGTTAAAGACTTTTCAGAAAAATTCACCATGTTGGCCAATGTCAGCTATGACATCATTCTTCAGAGAATATTATTCCTAGAAGCAGAAACAAATTTGGTTGAATTATCTATCACCGTTTGCCAGATACATGTGATTAAAGGCTGTAATTTAAAGTTGACTGTTTCAGACGCCTGTATAATGTAATGAAACCTAACACTTTAACTATTGATATTTCACTCATAAGGTATATCAGAAACAATGTTGGTCTTGTTTATCCACATACAAAGATGTATGTTTTGTTTTGATAACTTAAATAGTAATGAAGTAATGAACTTTGGAACTTGAAAACACCGAAATTTGATTAGTTTTAGACCCCTACTTCATGTTGGTCTGTCTAGCTCCTTAATTATCAACATTTTCCTGATAAAGTGCAACATAGCAAAGGTTGTGCTTGGAATAGCGCATGTAAAAATGCAATTTAAAGATATCTTACTTAATAAAGAAACTGTGGAATTTTGAAATGTGCCAAAAATCGCAATATTCAAGGACTGGTCATGGACAGAAAAAAAATTATCCTGACTTGTTGATATTTTTTTCTGTCTACTCATCACATCTGCTTCACAAAACATCAACGATAAAATTTCTATCTGTCAAACTAAAATTCTCAAAGTAAAATAACCCTCGAAAAATGTTAAAATCGCCGAAAAATATAAAAAATCTCTTTGTCAACATATTTTTATATAATAATGACCTGTAGTGAACTTGTTGAACTATCATTGTAGAACAGAATGCATCAAACAGATTTAATTCTTGACATTTCCTTACCGAGTAGTGTCCCTTTGAACGTGACGCATGAAAATCCTTTATTTCAAAAGATCCTTTTTGAAACTGCTGTAGTTTAAAAACCACTACAAATTACATCTTGATATGACCTATTGATGTGAAGCAATCTCTCAGCTTTAAAATGAGCTATAGCATGCGTCTGTATGTACTACCGTTACTGAGGAGAAGATTTTCAAAGACGCGTACCGTCTGAACCGCGAAATTTCGCCAAAATTTCAGTTTTTCGAAAATAGAAACAAATCTATTTATACGGCCGAAAACTGCTTTGGGCTTAGGCGATGGAGAATGATGTTGCCCACATTTTGGTGAAAGTTACCGAGAAATTAAGGTTTGAAGTTTTGACTTTAAGGGGAGATAACTAAAAACCAAAATCGAAAATCTGGCTCGTACATTTCTAAGTTAGGTCATACTCTACAATCCCTGAAAGTTTCATGAAAATCGGTTGGTTAACAAAGTCCACCTTAATGTATTGGGGACATGTATCATAACGTACCAACTCCCCGTACAGTATAACTGTTATTATATGTAACTCCCCGTACAGTGCCGGTGCAACGTCCATCAGGGCGTACAGTCTATATTTTGTCTTGTTTCTCTTTAAATGTAATGAAATAAGCATTGATACACCACATGGGCCTTTGAATACGCATTATTTTACTGTATAAGTTACAACAATCATCAAATGACCTCTACATAGTCCGCAACATGAGTTAAACAGTCAATTTCGCGATCGCTACATTAGCTTCGAACGGGCAGTCACTTGAAATGGGCAAGTATGACAAGAATTGAAACATTATCGTAATTATGCCTTTAGAAATATGTAGAGAAATACTTAAAAGTTTCATATTTTACACGTTTCAACTCTCAGAAGGTGAATATTACTAGAACTAACCGTGAACGTGGAGTCGGGGTTGTTTTGTTTTCACTGTACAGTGAGGAATTGGACGTTGCAGAGGTGCAACTTCCGCTTTACCTGTACAGTCGAGTACCCCCTGTGAAATACCTCTCCATTTATTATTTAATTGTTTCTATGCTATGCGTTGTAAAATAGATTTCTGAAATGGCTAAATCAATACAGGATTTTATTCTTAAATAAAAAAACGTGAAGACCTGCACCTCTCCTAATTGTGTTGAAGACATGAGTAAAATTTGAAAAAATTTTCAGGAATCAGACAGAAAAATATCTTAGGATGGACAGACGGACGGAAGGACAGAATCATTATCGTTGTTATAACTATCCACCTGTGAACTGTAGGTCGTCGGTAAAATAATTATCGCAATCATTCCTATTTCATTCACAAATTCGGCTTTCAGATATAACCAATTCCATCACTGCTAACACATAGCATTGGCATTGTGAGTGTATACTAGATTCTAGTATTTAAATATTCAATTCATAAGTGAACTAGCACCTATTATAGTAGTCTAGATATGGATTTACGTTGTAAAATCAATGTTAATGTATGGGTTGCACTGTTACAACTTACCGATGCTTCGCGTTCAGCATTGACGCTTGTGCCATATTGCCGGTCAGAGAGCAGTGCTTTTTCTACTTTCACTTTAGAGTGACAAGAATCATGAAATGTGGCTTCTATAATAAGCGGAAAAAAATCCATGTACTTTTTGAATATTATATTATATTAAATATATGTTTCAATCTTGATTTTGGTGCCCCAAAAAATAATTCAAGCTTTTCAAAAAAGTGCCCCCTATGTCTATTGAATCAAATTTGAGAAACAAGGAATATTTCGGGTACCCAGCATTGGCCTTAGCCGCTCATGCTGCACGTGTATCCCGCTGACATTTCCAAGCCAGACCACAATAGTCCAGATTGCATGGACATTGTTGATGTGACCACAGATAACAGAAAACACAACTTTAATAACACAATATACATTTGGCACCAATGATTTTTTTAAATGGTCAATATGATATAAAGTATAATGCAGAGTAATGTTTCTACTCAGGATTAAATAACTTTATTCATAAGGTCATGAATAACATCATCCTAGCAACTCGCTCCGTGGTCTGATGATTCGCTCACTTGGCTTGAAACCAACAGGTTACAGGTTTGTACACATGTTATCAGACATGAGAAATTGGAAGGGATTGTATTCATTCATTATTATAGTAGCCTACCGAACGTTTGTTCACATTTACATACCTGTGCATCGAACACTTGAGTTTTCTTTACACAAGTGGAGATCAGTTACAGATTAATTTTGTCACGCCTTTTTATATTGAAAAGAACCAATTAAAGTCCACACAAATGAAAGTCATATTTCATAAAGCATTTTTTTTCTGTAGAACAATTGCGTTTCAACAGGTTTCATACGAGTGGACATCATAAAAATCTCCGGCGCCATATTTGTTATTATTATATATGAATATTATATATGCTGAAGGCGCTTGTTCTTTCCCCTGGTCAATGTCATTCTTTCACCGTCCGATCATTTTTGCAATTCAACTCCCTGGGGAGTATTTAACCGGCATCTGTATGTGGCGCTCAGGTTAGGGACCATTCTATGCCTCACAGGGTAACCATTCACAGCTGGGTGAACTGAGACACATAGTCACAGCAGTTTGTTTAACACTGCTGAACGCTGATAACCGACAGCTCGTCGTATGTATGCACATGTTCGTGTATCCACAATTCAGCCACTGACATGAATTCGTGGGATCTTTTAAGTGAGCAGTTTTTGTTGCACAACACACGAGGGCTTCAGGGTGACACTTAACAGAGGAGAACTCTAGGTTTTTACACCTTGGCCTGGATTGAATTCAACCCCCGACCTCAGCGACGTGAGACCGGCGCTCTTGCCGACTGAGCTATCCCGTACCCATTTGTGTTGTTGTTGAAGGTTATTCATTTTTCGGGTAAATCTTTTAGGGCCATACCCAATATCAAAGGGATATTCTATGGAAATCCCGGGCATATTCCCTGGAATTTTCAAAAGAATGCCCCTGATCCTTGTGAATATCCAGGGGACAACTTATACAATTCTCCCCTATTGGCCTTGTAAATAGAAATTCTCGAAATATACAAATGGACCTGTAAAATTGTGACTTTTGAACAAATTATCGATGTATGATTCGAGTGGGATTCGAACCAGGTACCTCTATGTTGACACGCAGCGCCTTTATCGCTTGAGCCACCGAGGATGCAGCTAAACTGATCGTAATTTTGTTCTGTCATGTCGGGGGTTTGTGATTGTGTGTATTGCGAGCAACGTGCAGGCAGCTCGTGAACAATAACTGGCTGCCAATGTGCGATACTATCAGTGCTTATATATGTCAAGACTTTTGACTTCGTTTTATATGTTACATCAAAACCTCCCCTCGGTTTTGTTTGAGAAAGTATGCCCACATATCTTTGCCCAAACAAAACATTTTGCTCGGTTTTGATCTTTTACATATAAAGTTACTTTAGATAGAGAATATATCTAAAATATAACACTAAGACATTCAGAAGTATTTCATGATGAACTTTTCTAAACCGTTGGATCAGGTTACACATAAGGAATGACGAAAACGTGTTATGTTGAATTAAATCATTTTAATATTTCTATGGTGTAATTAAGAATTGTTGTGGGATACACTTGCAAAACTCAGGATAAACTAAAAGCCCGACAAAATTTCGTCTCATGAAACCATCTCCTCCTCCCTCATAAATCTTGAACGTTCAATAACCGTGTAGTGCCGCTTCTCCTAGTTTTACCAATATTTTGAATATAAATGCACTTTTGCATATAACAAAATGAAACTAAAATCAAGAGCAAGTCTTCAAACTTATTTAAAATTTAATCAAAATTGCTGATATAAATGAAATTAAGAATCTTAAGAGCGTCATTTCATCAGAGATGCAAATAAGTTTCCATTGGTTAATTATATCATATCTATAATTCGCGTCCAAGCCAAAACACTTTCGAAAACATGCCTACTTAGGTTTTTATTTTCTGTCAGACATTTAATAAAAATGTTGATTGGTTGAATAAGGTTGGACACGCCCATTTTTTACCCTGACCTTCATAGTTATTGTAAGTCAAGGTCATTCATAGCTTTACGCTATTCGGACCATTCCTTAATCAATAGGAAATTGTATATAGAATAAAATCATTTGGATAGTATGTTTGGAACTTGATAAACATTCTAAAGTCCTACCTGAATCAAAACACTGTATTTTAAAAACAAAATAAGACCTAACAAAAGTGCACGGAATAGCACGCAGCTTAATTTACTGCGTTAATTTTCAGGGTCCTTGTTATTCTGTACACCGATTTTCGGTTTAACCCTCTCACTGCCACCGAGCAGAAAATGATTTCACCCATAAAACTTTTAAAACTTCCATTTTAAAATGTTATTACCAATTTTGCCCCTTGAATTAGTTTTGTTTGCTTTTCAACAAAAAATAAAGACAGGATATTAAAAGAAAAATGCGAAATGTATGACGTTTCCCTTTTTAGCCTTTTCGTATCAATTCCGAAAGAGATAATTTATAGCATAGATCTTGTTCGTGTATATTGCTAATATGATTATTTAAATTGAAGATATATTTATAAAAACTGCAATAAACAAAGGTCAATAACAATCTATTAGTCTGAGAGCCTAGTCCAGATTGAATTGTTCTCGTACAAATAAAGCGTTGAGATTGTCAAAGATGCGAAAATGTTCTTTAGTTGCACGTGATATATGGGGATTCTGTTCGCAGCGCAAATAAAGTCAAACTTTAAGTAAGGGTGGCTTCAAAAAATTGCCACTGAAGTTCTATGTTTACAGTTATCACGAAAACGTGATAAATCATCACTGTTGGTATACTTTACAGTATCTTACAAATGTGTTTGAGACAACGTTGCTGTTTCGTCAGATATTTAAAAACCAAAACATTGTTAAATACATCTTCAAGATTTGTTTAGATCAGTTATCTTTAACAATCTATGTTTTTTAAATAAAATAATCACATATTTCGACAGGTGTACGGAATAGGCAGCTGTCGTGTACGGAATTACCAGCCAAGTGTGCGGAATTTTCGAACAGTGATTTATTACATGCTATCTAATATATTCGTTGATATAAAAATTACATTAAGCCGCAGGTTAAAACTAAAAGCAGAATCTAATTTTTAGAACATTCAGCTTTGTTAACTCTATAAATACTAAGGTTAATATAATTTGCAATAACGACACAAGTGTTCCTTTCCTCGGGTGTACGGAAAAGCACGACTCTAGCTAGTATAGGGAGTTACACCTTTTCCTGTCTCTTGATTGGTTGTTGTGAACCAATCAAATTAAACGTTGTGCCGGGACTATTTCATTCATTTATGAACTTATATTCAACTGAAAAGTTGTTTTCCCTGATTTTAAATCTAAACATGTTCAATTTAATCCATGTTGTTACTATCTGCAAATTTTCATATGTGGCGATGCAAATAATGTTTGATGAGGAAGTCAAATTGTCCGAAAGTATAGAAATTATCGATCAACAAATGACTTTGTCGTCGCGTAAAACTTTCGGCCGTGTAGAATGTGACGGGTTTTCGTTCAATTGTGATGACGTCATAGTCACGAGCGGCTATGACGTCACAGAGCCTACGGTGACGTCATAGGAATTTCAGTTTGCGCCGATTTGTATTTGGTTACCGTAGGACATGGCCGGTCACTTCAAATCAAGATATAACTTGAAAAGACGGCTAGATAAAAAGGAAAACACCAACTTGACTTAAGTTCAATTTTTATATGACATTTCGCTAGGGATAATTAGCCGTGCGTAGACATATCGGGAGTAAAGTAACGGCAAACGCGTATGAATTTAAAGATTGACTCCTTGTGAAAACCTCAACAAACTTTTTTTCAAGGATCTTAGTTTATACTTTATGAATTATATGGGTCTAGCAGGAAATGGGTACCTGGAAAAGAGTTGTGTAGTTGGTTACCTTCTAGCGACAAATATGTCAGCTCGGGTTAGACCACCTTGAGCATGCACTAGTGTATGGAAATGTGCGCCTAATAAATACCCATTATTATTATTATAAACAATAACCAACTCGTGACGGGGAATGGCAGATCCTGTCAAAGATTAGTTTTAAGAAAATATATTTTCGAACAATAAATGACGCATAGACCGAGAGACAACTGACTCTTATTATATTCGCAAAATAAATCATTAGGTCCAGAATATGATTTATAAGCCTAATTAGAAGCCGTCATTTTGTATAATTAACACATATACTGAACAAACATATATTTAGATTTTAGATTTATAAATATTGTCATGGTTCTGTTACCTCAAAATCTTACTTAATAATTCTGCTTACAAATTATTCATACAATTTACTCCGCTGGTACACCTAAAATCTTAAATATATATATCGATATTTTCGTATTTTTCTTCATCCTTTTGATACCTGATCTATCTACTCTCTTTTTGATGGCTAATTGCCACGTGCATAATAACTGAAATATTGTTCAATTCGCTCATTCACTCAAACATAATAGGCCTCCGCACAGCCGTACGCTGGCCAAAAGATGTGATTTTCTTCATGGCATAAAGACACATTTAATTCGGCAAATTTTATATATCAATATTGTTTATCATTCTCTACTTTCTTTCAAATCAAATGCTTTCTCCCAGTGCTCTGCAACACCAGAACGCAAAGTAACTGCACTACAATCCCATTGACGCCAAACGTGACGGTCAAGGGCAGATAACTCCAAACGTCAAAACTGGAACATTGTCAAATATAAAACACAGCTAATCAAATTAATTAATATCTAAAATTGCACAGACTATATAGAATAAATGTTTTGTTATATTTGGAAGTGTATTGTCGGCTTTCGGCTGTCGGCTTTACGCCTAGACTATACACAACAGATGTATTGCCATTCATAGAGCTTTATCGGATCGTCGGCTGTCGGCCACTTGCTCAGACTACACAACAAATATATTGCTATATATAGAACTGTATCGTCGGTTGTCGGCTGTCGGCCACTTGCCCGGGCTACACCAACAAATATATTGCTATATATAGAACTGTATCGTCGGTTGTCGGCTGTCGGCCACTTGCCCAGGCTACACCAACAAATAACTTTATATAGAGAATTCAATTTTAGTCAAATAGTCAATAAACATGTTGGAATATATGTGTGAATGTAACGATAAATTTAAACTGTATATGATGTTTATTCTATTAAATAGCATATTCAGACACAGTACATACATAATACCTTTGCCGCTTTGTAGGTTTTATTCTAATAAACATATGTACACGATCCTTGAAAATTTCGTGTCGTCTTACATGAAGTTCTTGCCGGAAACCTTTTCTACAGACAGTATCGTTATAGCAGATTATACATACATTATATTAGGCAGAATACAGCTGGGTATTTTAAGTTTGTTCACTGACCTGCGTTTTTAGCGCAAATATCATATAATTCTGAATGTCTTTTGTGGCATCCTAGCAATGCCAAAACGAAACGGATAATGTTGAAATTTGAGTACATAAGTTAACATTCAGTTTGTGTTATCATATTCGTATGTCATATCTTAAGATAAGATGCAGTAACTTATTTGGCAGGGTATTGAAATAACCAGGGGTCAAAATTTCGAAATCACTATTTTGTATTTTTCACTAAAAAATCCTTCATTAGTGATCAATAGCTTTAGACCTAGTCATATTTGTTCCTTTGCATTAATGCAATGTAATTGTACTGATTTCTTTCTTACAATGTTTATATTGAATATTTCAATTAAGCTTTTGAGTTCGTATATAACATTTACTTATGAAACTTCAATATTTCTGATTGATTTCCAAAGGGCACTTGCGACAAACAAATAAGAATTGATGAAAAAGACTTTGCATGCTAATGGGAAGTATCATTTCTCGTCATAACCATGTCTCAAAGGGATCCGCATGCAATGACATGTCTTATGAAAGAAAGAACGGATCAGACACCAAGGCTCCACTGGCTGCTAAAATATAACAGGCTTAAGCTGCAACATGATGTATTCATATTGCATGAGGGGATTACACGTTTGGAGACACTAGAATTTCTGCTTTTACTTGTTATACCAATATTATTTATCACACTATCATGGACATTATTAGCTTTTACTTAACTTTACTTTCGTTTTCGTAAGGTTAAAGGCACACACTTCAAGTACAATCAAAATACAAAACCTTAAAATTTAGGATAAATTTCTTGAAATAATGTGAGAGAGAAGTTACATTAGAATTCGGAGAGACACCGAACCTATGTGACAACAGATTTAGCCTGTATGGTTACAAACATTCAGTAAATTCTGTTCACGATTTTCATTTCCCAGTTCTGAATTAATTTTTTTTTTTAGTGAACCCAGTCACAATTCTTTGAACTTTCTTTATGAAACACAAGTCATTCTTAAAGACATTCGAGGTATGTCCTCTTCTGTTATTATCATCATCATTTAATAATATCATTCTCTCAACACGAGGCATGTGAACTAATTTTTTATCGAACCTGTGTTCTAATTAGACCAAATCCATTTGGCCCGGCAGTTTCACTTGGCGGAAACAAATTGCACCACAATCAATTTGAATTATTTAGTAAGTGACAACGCTTCTCAAAATAGAAAAGGTGGTTCATATTACACTGCCTTTTCCACGAATCAATAGCCAAAACGATGCTTTAAGAACAGCGTCGCTGATTGCACAACTAACTTTGATTGCCTCCAATCAGGCATTTCCCATTCTATCCGACAAACTCTGGGAAATAAATGGAACAGGGACTCGATCATCATTTTAGCCTTCATGTTTTTCTTTGGGGGAAAGAATGCTATGAATTTTCTATTTTGAAGATTCAGATTTTAATCATAACTCTCATACAATATTTTGATCGTGGATAAATAGATAATTGGTCCTCGTTTGCCGTTTGTCAAACGTTCAAGGTTTACCTTCGTTTGTGTGCTTCGGCGACCCCAAGAGCTATGCCAGCTGGAGCTTACATGTTCCTGGTAGGGTCACCCAAGCTGGACAGGTCGACGGGTAGAAGTCAGAGCAAATTTGAGTCCTTCTAAAACCTGCTTTCTATCTCTTACTATGCCTTTCTTTCCGTCTTTTCCCTCATCCTTTCGATCCCGTTCTCCCTTATCTATCTTCTCTCTTTTGGATGGCAACATCCACGTGTTTAATACCTGAAATATTGTTCAAAACACGTTAAACACCACCTCACTCACTCACTCGTTTACCTTCATGTACATGAACTTAAGATTAAGGAAGTGGAGTTGGTGTTTAACGCCGCCTGGCAATATTTCAGCCAGTTGCCAATGCCAATGGTCAATGACTAGAAATGAACTTAGATTAAAACATCGTGACGTTTTTCCGTGTGTTTGAAATATTTAAAGCTGTTTAAGCTTAAATTTTAGATTTTTTGTGTGCATTTAATGACAGTTTATTGAAAGAAATATTCAAGGTTTAAAATTTTTCAAATCCTCCAAAAGGTTTGATGAACATAGTTTCAAACAGCCATTTGAAGATGAAAACAGTATGTACGACATAAATGAAGATTCATAGACTTAATCTAGTTTATAGAACCAATACATCGTACTGAGAATCATCTTGAATGGCAATCAATATTCGCAGACCCTGATCACATCGTGAAGTTGTCTGGGTCAAAGAGTTCTAGGGTTCTGCCCTAGTTCTTTATGCATCTTTGAAGTGCTTAAGATTGAAAATGGTCGAATAAGATTTAAATGAGTCAGATAAAAATGTTTTTCATACAATGGATAGTGTTCTCGGCATAATAAAGCCAACGAATATTCTCGATATCCGTTGGGCATGGCTAAGGGTCATATACGGATACCGATACAAATTTCAAAGGTCAAGGTCGGAACTTCTTTCGAAAATTCTGATGACGTCACCGGCGTTAACATTTTGAACGTCTTTAGTAACGGAGAGAGGCATTACAATATGAATGATACATTGCATCAACATTAATCTAAGAAATAACAACAAAACTGTATGGGTCTTTATCCATATGTATGACTTCGCAGTGCTAAAACACTGTCATCACGATTTGAATGAAACTGACCGAACAATTTTACTCACAGGTACCAAGGGCAGTTCAAGTCTCATGTTCAAACACGTCATCTTCGGTGTTCTGTACTTTAATATTGTTTATTTTGGATTCGGAAATCCACAGACTATGATCGAGTTTAGCTCTCCAGGTCATCAATGTTCGTTCAATCGCTGTCTCAACGCAAGCTGCCATTGTAACGTAGTCGAAGGGAAGCAACTCTTGCCCCTTGGTGAGATTGACTCGTCCTCTCAATGACGTCGGATTAAAGAACGTCAGTTCGATCCCACCAAAGAACATTTACAATGTGTCTATTTTTTAAAATCATCGTATTTTATAGATGTTTAAAATTTCAAAATTTGGAGTCTCGACAAAATAACTCAACGGCAATAAAAGGCATATATAAGGAGGAATTATATTTTGTCAATTCACCGTCAGAGTCATTGCTCTATTCATTTGCATATATCAATGCGCAAATCTTAAAACAATTTCAACTATTAAAATAGTATTATCAGGCATTTTTGCGAATTAAATTTTAAAATGACATTGTATGATAAAGAAGTTGTCATGCGAGTGTGTTTTGGGATCGTAAATATCCTGCATTAAGAATAAACACTATGTATTAAGCTCGCCAAGGCTCGCAAAATACAATGTTTATTCCTAATGCAGGATATTTACGATCCCAAAACACACTCGCATGATAACCTCTATATCCCTGAAATTTTAGTGATCCAAAAATGTTGTTCTTTCATTACAAAATTATCAAGTTTGTCTATCTTAAATTTGAATTTATCAATGTATAAATTCGTCTATCTACTATGTTCTGAAATTTATCTTCTGGTAAGTGTGATTTATATTTCATAACTTTTGTAGTTTGCATGAACCACCCTTCATACACTTACTCGTGACCTTAAACCATAGAAAAAATAACTGATTGTGTTTACTACTCATTTAAATTACATAGTTCAGTAACAAAACAAGAGCGTGGTGAACAATATTTACTCTTATCTAGATAAAAAGAAGGCTGCTTTTGCAGGATTGAAAAAATTTGACAGTGTGTCTTTACAAAGATATTGACCTTCATAAGTTTAAATCGGAAGCTAAAAACATTTTGTACATCATGTTTTCATATCTTTTGGTGTTTTCTCCGTTCTCTTTTAACGCCTTTCCCCTGTTTCACTGACCTGTATATATAATAGACTCACTCATGAACTAATAAAAGCGAGTTATTTTAACAACTTCTTGACTTTCCACTTATCTTTATCTTTCACGGAAGATTGAAGAAACTGTTCAATAAATTCGCGGACCCATATTGAAAAATATTACAACTTAGTCATCTGAACCACATTGTTTCCAACCGACCCAGACCAACGTTTAGCCATTTTGTGGATAAGAAAACAAACTGTGCAAAGATGCTTGAAGAACAGTTTGCTTCACTTCACACCTCTCATGCTGGAGAACAATGCCTAGTGAGGCACACAACGTTATTGTGCTTGGTAAGCATCATGATATGAAAATGATAAATTCATATAAACAGTGTCACCTCGAGAATAAGATGTTTATCTAACATTTATGAAAAAAAGTATTTATGAAGATCGGAGTTCAACATTCTGTGTTCAATATGTAATCTGATTTCGGATTGTCATCCGGTATCTACTTAAAATGAAAAAGTACAATACTGGTTTGCTGATGAATATTTGCCTCACTTAATTTCTCCTTCCATGTTGAATTCAATGTCCTGTGATGCAAACGATGTCACTGTAGCTTAAAAGATAAAGTAGACAATGTGATAGGGTTTTCATTGTAAGTGGCCGCCACTTTCAAGAACACTAAATCAGACGATGAACATGTCACTTTAAAGGGGCAGTAGCACCTTTTTTGATAATTTTATAGTTTAAAATTTTCACTGATAATTTTAAGTTAATGATAAGTGTATTATTTTGACAGTGTCAAAATTCTCATTACGCAAGCCAATCATCCATAGTCGGAGGACAAAGTATGAAGATTAAGATAAAATCAATTGGCGGTCATTTTGTGTGAAAACCTTTAATTCATTTTGTGTAAGAAAAAGGAATTGCATGGCTAAATTTTACGTTATATATTTGAATCATTATTGCTCCATTTAGATTAAATACATTGTCTTTTCAATTGGAACAATTAATTTTCATTTTCCTGACATCACCTTATATTCCTCCTTAAAACGTGTTACTGCCCCTTTAAAATCCACGGTTCTTCAATATACATATTGTATTATAATTTTACTAATTATTGTTAATCATAATGTTCTTGGATAAGGACTGCATACACTGAAGATTGAACTTGATATATGTTTATCAAAAATACATAAGCCGTGCTCAAATAAATATTGTTTCGTTACGAAACATGTGATATATTTGAGAATTATTTTTTCATATCTTAACCTATTATCTTAAATGTTTCCTTCAAGCATATCGTCCATAAGATATATAAGATGTAATTGCACTTATTACCAAATATGATTATAAATATAGCTATATTTTTCTGTTCTCTATAACCATGTTTAATTACCATTAATATCCCTGATGACCACAGAGAATATTGTGACAATTTCATCCTGTGATGAACAGTTTTGATTTAAGTAGGCTTTCGTCCATCCTTATATTCATCTTGGACCGAAACTCAGCAAAACATTGAAGAGGACATTCGATTTAGCACCTGGCTGTTTGAGACGGGCATTTATAAAAATAGAGGAGGGGGGTAACGTACTTATACAGATTTATTATAAGAAATTTCAAATGGTGGACCGTTGGGGGATTTTCTAGAGTTGTTGTTGTTTTAGATGTTTTGATATTGTTAACCCTTGATCCTTCATTGTAAATGATCCAATATAAGCTAAAATAATAAATTTTGCATTTACTTATGAACATTTTGGGTTTGGTAAGAACAAAAAAATACCCTTCAAAAGAGACGAATAGATGATTTTTGGACAATACAATTGTCAAATTTCTTCCCTGAACATAATGCTTTCATGACTATTAACAGCGTTCTGTACAACCTTGTTAAAATTCACTTTCTTACCATTGACATTATGTGATAATTTTGCTCTCAACTAAAAGTAGATATATTCTAAGAAAAATGGTTCATGCATTTCTTTTTTTGTAGAGTGTATTTATCGATAAGTTCTATAAAGCAATGCAACGTTTGATATAGTATATACTTGATTTGTAAAGCAAGGTAGGTTATCAGTGTATTGCATCAGTGATATATAAATGTCAGGTAATTCTGGTGTAACTAAAAGATAAAACAAGTGTATAATTTATCTAAACAGTTTTAATGTGAACAACCACATTAAATGCTTAAAGTAAATTTAACTGCTTCACTTAAACAATCTAGAGACCCTACTATAAATATGCCAGAAGCATATGTCTCAGGACACTATATGATAAGTCACTTAAAGGGACAGTAGCACGTTTTAATAGGGAAAATAAGGTGATGTAAGGAAAATGAAAAATATTGGTTCCAATTGAAGGATAATGCATTTAAACTAAATGCAGCAGTAATAATTCAAATATATTATGTAAAGTTTAGCCATGCAGTTCCTTTTCCTTGCATAAAATGAATTAAAGGTGTTCACACAAAATGAACACCCATTGATTTTAGGTGAATCATGATACTTTGTCCTCTGAATAAAAATTATTGGTTTGTATTATGATATTTTTGACACTGTCACAATTATCAGTGAAAGATTTGAAATATTTAATTATCAAAAAAACGTACTACCCCCAATCTAAGCAATAATAATTAATGTTTAAGCAGAGGAATATATGGATGACAACTTCTTTGTTCCTTGTATGCGACGAATCTATGTCAAAACGTCGCATACAATGAACAAAAAAGTTGTCCTTATATTCCTCTGCATTATTATCATTCCAACTTCTAAAATGCCCCTCAAAGAAATAATGTATTAATCAAGATGAATGGTCTACTTGAGCTTCTCCTTAGAGAATAGTAACTCCAACATATTCAACTCAGATGAAGAGGAAGCACAGTGTTCAGTGCAGCTGGGGCAAAATTTCAGCCATCTGCGGTGTAAATGAATGGGAACATATAAACTATGAATAATAAGTTGAGGATCACTCAGTATACCAGCAAGGATTAATGAGGTTGTAACAAGGCACCATCTAAGGTTACAATAGTGATTAACTCTGTTTACTTGATTGACCCACAGGCTATTTCGGACATCGAAAACGACGTGAAATTGTAATTATTTCGAATAAATTTGTATTTTGATCCTAAAGCTTCAGTGTTTCTCTGCTTCATAAGCGTAAAACTGAACGATAGAGAATTAGTAAGTGAAAAAATGCCAACGTTTTCAATTCTTCATTTTACATTCATGTAATTTTCATTGGCTATTTTTATATACAAAATGATAAAATTCAAATCAACAAAAACACAAACAAAACATGATCTTCGCAACATTACAATGTAAAATGGCACAAACAGCGAAGATCTATTTAACTCCATTTTGTAACATATCACAAAGCAAACATGATTTTCGAGATATATATATAAATTTGAAACTTTAACCTAAACTAAAAAATATAACAACCTGTTTACACTTGTTTTTTTGTTATTTTCAAAATGTCTTCTGAAATGAGTTTTATGTTCAAAGGTCAACGCCTAATCACCCACTCCACTTTTATACATCCTTTGTGAGCTGTGTATGTGGGTTGATCCTCATTTTGCTCCTATGTATCTATTCATAGACGTCAAAAGCATTATATAGATATAACCTACATTGAAAACTTTTATTCTTTGGTTGTTTTCTTACATTCTGTGTGTACTATTTATGCTTAAAGATAAAAGTGTTATTTTCGGTTTTATAGGCTTCAGTTCTTTTCCCCTTGTTCCATCAAACTTTCATTATAAAGATATTTATAAACAATTATTTATATTTTTGGTCAAATTTTAGAATGCTTAGGTTTAAATACAAGTGAGATGTTGATCGATTTCGTGATATTTTATTCTTTTCATCTCCTTTTTTATTTCTGTAGTTAATCATCAACGTTTCCAATTCCAGATGAAGCACGGAAATAACAGCGATGTTGTAAATTGTTTATTGTTGATTTTTCAAAAAAGATTCTGACGTCATAATTATTCTGTTTTGTTTTTAAATATCCTCGTTGTTGAACATTTTACACATATATATAAGCAAATTCATGTTTATATATCACACTGATAATCAATTTCATGAATATATCTTCAACGTGACCTCGGAGTATTTAGATATACCCTTTACAAGTATAGGTATGCTACACTACCTGAACTGAATCTCTGGCTTAGACAGTGTTGTCAATACTATCAGTATACATTGAATAGCTTCTAAATTATCTGACTTATCTGACTGGTTTGTTGGTAAGGTAAGACACCAAATGATTAATCTATAATATACAGTTTGCGAATGCATCGAAAACTGCATCCTGTCTCAGGGTACGAACGTTACGCTAACTCCACTAATCTGTACCCTGGGTTAGAAGCTAGATTCGCTCGCGCGGGCCGACTTGGGATATAACCAATCAAATCATATTCTCGTTGAAATTTCATCGAGAAGGTGGCGAGAAAATGATTTGATTGGCTACATCCAAATTAGGGCCGAGCGAGTGAATCGGGCTTCTGAGCCCAGGGTACAGATTAGTGGAGTTAACGTAACATTCGTACCCTGAGACAGGATGCGAAAACTGGCGGTAGACTGATCAAATAATTTCTTAGAATTAATACATATTTAACATTGTGAAGCACATGCTATATATAATAGACTGTTAAATTCTGGTCTCTATCTTGGTCTTGTGTACCATAAAAAGTATAGAGTTAAGTATCGTCATTTTATACATATTCCTGAAAAACGTCTTGCCTCATTATGTTCATACTCTAAGTTGACTTCTTTGAGAGGCCTTAAGAAGTTGTAGGACAAATAAGGCAAACTTTTATAGATTTTTTAAAACTTCTTTATTACAAGAGTGCGACGTTACGGTGTAGATATTAACACTGTTTTAGAGATCCGAAGGAGCATGGTATACAAGCAATGTTATAATAATATTTATTTCTTACCGATGAATTAAAAAAAACGTTTGCTTGAAAAAGATGTTAGTATCTACACCGAAACGTCGAGTGAGTGAGTGAGTGAGTAAGTTAGTGCTTAACGCCGCCCGGGCAATATTTCAGCCATTAGCGGCGGGGACGAAACGTCGAACAATTGTAATGGAGAGGTTGAAAATTCAATAGAACTTTTGCTTTTTCTATGCCGATTGTCCTTTTGTTTTTGTGTGCAGTTTCAAAATCATTCTTAGGTCGTTTGAAGCGACACAGTATATTGTCTCTTTCTAAAATGTCATCTTCCCAGGAGGGTAGGTTTATTTAACGTAGTTCTCTATCTATTAAATAATAATGTGCATACTTATATTGCGCCTTTTCCACGACAAGACATGCTCAAAGCGCTACATTATTACCCCGAAGGAGTGTACTTTCACAGCTGCTACTAAGCGCTAATCACGACCATGTAGGTCAGTATATCCAATTTTCAGGTACCCATTTTAACAGCTGGGTGGACTGAGTGCAATGTGGATGAAGTGCCTTGCCCAGGGACACAACACAGAATGCTAACCTCTACATCACTGTACTCCACAATGATCATCGGTTGATAAAGCTCCTTGTTGTTCACTTTGTTCACAGATTCATTCGTTCAATATTCTAAATAGATTTAGATGAACAGGTTTTATAGTAGGTCACAATATTGAAGAACATGTTGATCTTGATTTATTTAAATTGATCAAGACCCTGATCTTTTTTACAAATCTAATAAAAGTGCTAGTCTAGATATGCATTTAAAACATATTTCGTTTGAATTTATTTGTTCTTGTCGAAAGCAAATCCCTGTTTCTGAACGCTGGAAAGTGAATGTATGTCTGAATGTCAACTAGTAACAGTTTTTTAAGATTGAACACCACGTATGATGCATTCTCTCCCCACAGACGCAGATCAAGTCATGTTGATTTAGCCTCTGTTATATTACGCCGAGTTTGTGGGATAGAATGGGAGATGCCTGATTGGAGGCAATCAGAGTAAGTTGTGCAATCAGCAACGCTGTTCTTAAATCATCGTTTTGACTACTAAATCAAGGCAAAAGCATTGTGATATGAACCACCCTTTCCATGCGAGAAGCGTTGTCATTTGATAAAGAATTTCAAATGGATTGTGATACGGTTTTTTTCCGCCAGGGGAAACTGCCGGAACCCACGGATTTCGGCGTAATATAACAGAGGCTAAATCAACATGACTTGATCTGCCTCTGTGGGGAGAGAATGCATATGATGTAGAAATAGTTAAAGTCCCGTCCATACGACTTAACACTATCCTAAGTATTTACCAAGTTAATAAGCAATATCGCGTCTGTCATTTACCTAGCATTTTGATTAAAAAGTGAAAATATTAGTTTAGATTATCTCAGGTTTTATATCTCAAATTAATGATAATAAAACAGACGTTATTATTTACAGGTGCTCTGTATCAAGCGATTTTGTAAGGCATTATTTGTCAGGTAGTTAAAATAGTGCAAAAATTCGTCTCATATTTCGGGATATGCAGAAATTCTAATATTCAAGAATAACATTCTTATAGATTGCTTATTTTACTGAAGTATATCATTCTTACTAGCTGAATCCCGTCCTTTGAGGTAAATAAAGTGATACCATGAAAACTAAAGCAAGTGTTACCAATTGCAAGACAATGTTTTTAAATCAGGTGTAGCTGTTCAAAAAACGAACATCCTGTATTCTCATCACATCATTACATTACACGCCAACAGTTTGCCTGAAAAGTGATACATTCTTCTGTGACTACGGATATTTTGATTGAGTAATGATGTACATGACTTTCTGAAAATGATACATTTAAGAAACACTAATATTAATTGGAGAACCAATATATCAATAAAGTTACTACTTATATATACTTTTCATGAGTTCATGACCATCCAGGACAGTCTCATTCTAGAAAACAATTTTAAAAATCATAAAAAAAATATTTTGTGCTCGAAATAACCATTGGTTTACGATTAATTCGAACTGCCTGGTTGAAATCTATATGAATATCCTATCAGCCTCGATTATACCCATAGTAAGGTGTCTACCTCATTTATCGACACATTGTTAGTAGCAAACAGATGCTTCCTTGTCCCTCGGCCATGGATGGTTTATCATTATACAGAAAGCATTTGACACTTGGTTCTCTATTACAATATCATGACATTTCATAATGTAAGAATTCACACTGATTAAAATAGACCGTGCTCCGAGGAATAAAGTTTTGAAAATATTGTCTCTATTGGGTTACAACTTGTTCGATTTTAATCAGACAGTTAAGAAATTCAAATACTCGAATGAAAACTTTCTTCGTGTATTAAAAGGGAATTCAGTTTTAGGTAATTGGCTTTTGCTGTATTTTGACAGACTTTTGCTGTATTTTGACAAACTTTTGCTGTATTTTGACGACATCCGGGTTCAGAATCTTAAGAGGAAAGGTTAACTCAATCCTTCTCAAATATGAAGAGTATTGTATCTCTAATTACCACATTGAATGCATCAAACATTACCCATTGAAGCGCAGTGTTTCCAAGCAACCCAATCCAAATACCTAAGGATGCTAGAAGAAAAAAATCCTTCGCTTCACTTCACTTCACCTTTCATGTTGGACAACAATGTCTTATGAGGCAGACTGCACCAATTGGCCTGTTAATATGGAACTGATAAATACAACATAGCAACGCCATCACACATGATATTTCACTTCAAAATTGAGTTTCTTTAACTAAAAATTAAGTTCATTTTTCTGTGTTTTGAATATACATTTAACCAAACTATCTGTCGCTGAATGCTCTTTCTCGCAAAACTAGCCCCATACTTTCCAATCATTCTCTCCCCACAGAGGCAGATCAAGTCATGAAATGTTGATACAGCCTCTTGTCATATTACCACGAGTTTGAGGGATAGAATGCGCCTGATTGGAGGAAATCAAAGTTAGGTGTGCAATCAGCGCCGCTGTTCTTAAATAATCATTTTGGTTACTAAATGATGGCAAAGGGATTGTGAAATGAACCACTCTTTTCATGCGAAAAGCGTTGTTATTTGCTTAAGAAGTTCAAATGGATGGTGGTGCAAATTTTGTCCGCTAGGGGAAACTGCCGGAATCCACGGATTTCGGCATAATGGTTTAAACATATTTTTATTCATTAAAGAATCCGGTTCGGTAAACAAGCAAATGTTTGCTTATCTGAATACCTCAGCGGTACAAAACATGATTAACAAAATACACAAGAACTAGACAAAAGGCAAAACCAAGAAATTCAGAACATGAGATATCTATGTTACAAAACTAGGCGTAATATAACAGAGGACGTGTCAACATTTCATGACTTGATCTGCCTCTGTGGGGAGAGGATGTATCCAATGGGTTTGCAGATAGAGTCATTTAGCTGCACTTCACCAACTCTTTCATGTTACAATACAATGCCTTGTGATGTACACGGTGTTCCTTAAAGGGGCAGTAGCACGTTTTTTGATAATTTTATATTTTAAATATTTCACTTAAATTTGAAAGTTAATGCTAAATGTATTGTATTGACAGTGTCAACAATCTCATTACACAAGCCAATCACCCATAGTCAGAGGACAAAGTATGAGGATTCATATATAATCCATTGGCGGCCATTTTTTGTGAACACCTTTAATTCAGTTTGTGTGAGAAAAAGGAATCGCATGGCTAAATTTTACATTATATATTTGAATTATTACTGCTTCATTTAGTTTAAATACAATTTCTTTCAGTTGGAACCGCTTATTTTCATTTTCCTGACATCACCTTATATGTCCCCTAAAAACGTGCTACTGCCCCTTTAAGACGTATTTCGTAAACATTAAAAATGATTTATACATTTATATTTGAAAAAGGGTTAGATCAAGTATATTTAGAACTGATAGAGTTTGGCAGAGGCGGATGTAATATTTTTGTTTCAGTGGTTTGCACCCAATGGAAGGACAACTATTGAATTTATCAATTTGAATGGAAGAATATATGATTTGATATCCGTGGTTTATTTTCTCTCCTCTTCACTTTTTATATGTTGTAAATAATACAACTTCCGGCTTTTATTGCATGTGGGTTACACACCCCTTCAGAACCCTTCTGGATCCGGCAATGAGTTTGAACATTGTAAATTTCCATTTTCATTTCAAAGTGACGCTAAGGTTATTAAATTGTGTTTTATCAATAATTTAAAGAGACACAGAGTATGTTGATAGGATCACATATGTCAAATTTTGAAATCGATGTTATGACATCGAGAAGCACTAACTGTTACTGGAAATAACAAGTTAAAGGTCAATCAGTACATTAGAGCGAAAATACGGCTATTCAAAGTCGGGATTTTGATCGAAAACAGGACAATGTGGCTCGAGTGGAGCGCGCAAATTCGCCAAACGTAATTTTGAAACCTTGTCATAAGCTGACAGGAAGATATATTCGATTTGATAGTGTTTATTAGGTATTCTAACTAATAGGTAGATTAATTGGATGCATACTTTCGAATATTAAACGTATTTGAGATGTTTTCTTGGTTTTTCCATAAAATCAAGCATTTTAGAGATATTATGCATAAATGGATATATTTGCAAGTCCAGTGATGAGATATGAACTTCAATCTCAGGCATTTTAGAGATATTATGCTTAAATGGATATATTTGCAAGTCCAGTGATGAAATATGAACTTCAATCAGCATATTAGATATTTTGTAGCTTATCAAAACCAAATAAAATTTTAAGAAAGTTACTCTGTGTCACTTTAAAGGGGCAGTAGCACGTTTTTAGGGGGAATATAAGGTGATGTCAGGAAAATGAAAATTAATGGTTCCAATTGAAAGACAATGTGTTTAAACTAAATGAAGCAGTAATAATTTAAATATTTAACGTAAAGTTTAGCCATGCTATTCCTTTTTCTTACAGAAAATGAATTAAAGGTGTTCACACAAAAATGGCCGCCTATGTATTTTATGTGAATCTTCATACTTTGTCCTTCGACTATGGATGATTGACTTGTGTAATGACATTTTTGACACTGTCAAAATAATACATTTAACATTAACTTACAATTATGACTGAAAATTTTTAAATATAAAATTGTCAAAAAACGTGCTACTGCCCCTTTAAGTATTAGGAAAATAGTTTTATGGAGAGTTCAAATGTTTATGAAGCAAAGAATGGTCCTGCTCCACTGTCTTGTATTGAGTGCATACCAAGAATGTTGATCCAGCTTAGGTCTATTTACTGACGTGCCTATCACAGCATTATGATGATATGTGAATCTTATTTTTCATTCTCTGAAAATTCTGTGACAGTCTTCTTTCACCATCTTCAAATATGATTAGCGATGCCCTGGGGTTGTAGAATCTGAAATGACACATTTACACATACGGGGGTAATATTGGGGATGAATATAACGTGTTTTCCCTAAAGCTTCTTTTGTTATATATTTCTGTTAACTTATTCATCTAGTCTATTTGCAAAGAGATAATACTTTGATGTCAGTTGATAACTGCTGTATTAACAAACCTAGCTATGTATAATTAAGGGGCGAAATGTATATATGACCTGCAAATAAGCTCGAAAAAACACTTGATGAGAGGTTTTACATCCTGCTATGGTGGCCTAGATACAGCTGAATTATGGAAATTGAATAAGGACACACTTCCGTTAGCCGAGAATAAATGTAGCAAGTTGCGTTAAGGGTATTAATCATGTCACAAACATTTGGATAAGATTTTAAACCTTTTCACACTTTTCTATTGCTAAAGCTATACATCAAATCAAGTTTAGTGACTGTTTCTATCGTCTTCTTTTGCGATTTTGTTCCCTAGAACTTCACATATTGAACTCATCCAAAAGTTTTTCTATGATGTATCATATCATATATCAGGCTATATCCACTTAATGAGTATATGATAAGGCCATACTTACAGCAGGGTTTATAATATGCTACGTCTTGTGAGCCATCTTTTCTTAGAATATATTGGCTTTAGTTGAAAACAAAACCGTTTCAAACAATGCCAATGGCTAAACAGTTCAACAAGGTTGTAGACAACGAGTTTTGTCCTTTTTTGAGTTGTGTTAAAGTTAGAATATTTCTACTTTTGATGGCAAATCCTTATACGCATCCTTCTGGCAATGAATTGAAAAGGTATTGAAGTCTCTTTTACAAACATCTTACCCGCTCTTCCTGCAACAAGAAGACTGTCAAAGTGTTGCAATGTGACATTGACCCCGACACCAATAAAGTTCAACCTTTGACGTCCTAAATAGATTTAGACCTTAAATTGAGTGATTACCTGCAATACTTTGACCTTGATTTGCACGTGTTGAATATAAATGATTTACATCATGCTTGAAAATTCCCTCTAGCAGACCAAAACCCTTACGTGTGGCGTTCGTGAATGTTATTGATGTTCAAATTTTCTTCTATCTTCTCCTAAACAACTAATCAAGTCGGTCTTGTATGCTTGGTATTATTTACATTAATTAGACCATCACATGCTCTCAACCGAATCTGCTGACCTTTCGAATATAATTATAGGCAAACTTTCCATTGTACCATCAGTACACACTACTGAGAAACGCTGTTTCTCATCTCGCTGTTTGGGTCAAATTGTGATTCATCACCAACAAGAACCTTCTAGGTATCTAAGTATCTAAATATACCAATATCTTTGACCATCTCGTTTATACACCAGTGAAGACGATGTCTCTTGTCTCTCTCAGGACAAGGTCGATTCTTGGCTCCCATGGTTGAAAATCTACAACTTCAGGAAAATGGTTTGCTACACTCGTCCTTTTTTTCTTCTTTAAATAGGGATTTGAAGTATGATCTCTGTGACAAGACGTTGACTCAAGTGATTGACCAAGATGTTGACATTTTGGGCTTTGGTGACACTCTATGAAGCACAAATCTTGGGTTCTATTGGTTCCGGAGGAAGAGACCAACGTCACTGAAGATGGTGTTCTGAACGTTTAAATTTGACGCAACAGGAGAATTTGTAAATCAAGATTGCTTCTAACATCAGAGGATGTTTCCATTTTCGACGTTTTTACGTTAAACGGTTATATCATCATTTTTATGCTCAATGAAAAACACAATTTAAAACAATGTTTGCCTTTGTTTTGTTATCGATACCACATATCAACACAAAATACATGTATCCACAAGTCAAAAATTATCAAAATCATCTTTTAATGTGTTTAAGGGTATATATAAAGTGATGGATATGTATGCATTTTTGTTCAAAGAAATAGGTTCATGAATAATGTCTCGAAAGTAATCGATATGGGGCAATTTGTATTGAATTTGTTCTTTAGAATAATAATTCCATGACGCAGTCCATAATGAGGTCAATAATTAATTCAATAGATCACTTACACTAGCCAATTTGAACCTCATTTTTAAGATTAAGCCGTATAATTGTTATCTTTGCATTACAATATATTCTTTGAAGCACTACTATAAGTAGTCGTAAATCAATAATAAGATTCTTAAAGTAGAAATTCATTTCAGAAAGACATCTATACACTCATCCTCGATTATCCAGCGCTTTCGTTCCGATAAATCTACTCTACAAGCCCTGGAATACTTTACGAGGTTTTGCCTCAAACCAAAGACCACCCTTTGCATCCAAGTTTATCCAATCAGAAACGAAACGCAGACACTACGTGCGTAAACAACTTGACTAATCAAGTAAGCGTTTTGCTGAGTCATTGCAAAGGGAGAAAATTCGGTTTGAGGTAAAACCTCATAAAGTTTTCCAGGGCTTGTAGAGTAGATTTATCGGAACAAAAGCGCTGGATAATCGAGGATGCTATACACTCGACGGCACAACAAAGAGATGATAGATTCTTAAGTGAATGACTGATGGTAGTCTACATGAAATATGAGCTTATTTTTGTTGTCGACTAAATACATTTGTTATAATTTGTTTAATGTTATTCTTCTCCTAATATCGGTATCTCCAAATGTAAAATGATCTTCACGAATATTACAAATACACAATATTTTGCAGCGAATAAAGATGATGATTTTGCTATAGTCATTCTCTTAGATTTTTGTAGATATTATGTGTGGCCTCCGGCCCGTATACAGGTAACAATGAGAAGGTTATATATCATAACAACAATTGTCCTGTTAGACTCAGTGCATGATGGAAAATAAGAGATGTTTTTACTCTCTGCATTTCAACTATCATTTTGATTTTAAATTGTTTATAAGTTATGTAATGAAACAGACATAATGAACGGCCGGTGCTCGTTTTAATAAAAAGCAATGAATATATACTATTTTATGTATGTATTCAAGCAGTGTTATGATAATGTAAAACCAGACAGTTCTTTACTTCAATTCTACCTCTAATAGTTAAATCTTGATTAAACAATAACACATTCTATCTCAATAGAGACAGATCAAGTCATGAAATATTGACACAACCTCTGTTCTATTACGAATTAGTGGGATAGAATGGGAGATGCCTGATTGGGGGCAATCAAAGTAAGTTGTGCAAACAGCGACGCTGTTCTAAAAGCATCACTTTGACTAACGAATGCGAGCAGCGTTCAAATGGATTGTGGTGCTATTTTTTCCGCCAGGGGAAACTGCAGGAACCCACAGATTTCGGCGAGTTAGAACAGAGGCTGTATCAACATTTCATGACCTGATCTGCCCCTGTGGGGAGAGATTGGCAATAAGAGTGACTTTCATGCTACCGTTATTATATTACAAACATCGGGGATAATGAGGTGATCTATTTCTGTTTACCAGCTGAACTATGTCCCATGAGATTTAATTCATCACGTATGAATATATCAATAATCAGACAAAGAGACAAATGTAGGTCATTTCTCCATCCAAATCAACCTCTTTGGCGTTGAAAGTATCGGTTTTGGTCAGCTACAGCAGAAAGTCAGCAAACACTTATATATAGATAACACAAATAAAGGGTTAAAGAACTAAAATTTTTGATAATTTTATATTTTAAATTGTTCACTGAATATTGTTAGTTAATGCTAAATGTATTATATTGACAGTGACAAAAATCTCATTGGCAGAGGACAAAGAATGAAGATTCACATAAAATCCACTGGCGGCCATTTTGTGTGAACACCGTTAATTCATTTTGTGTAAGAAAAGGCAATCGCAAGGCTAAACTTTACGTTATATATTTTAATTATTACTGCTCCATTTAGTTTATATACATTATCTTTTAATTGGAACCATTAATTCTCATTTCCCATTCCCCCTAAAAACGTGCTACTGCCCCTTTAAAGATTTTAATTAGGAACTAAAAATTATTCTTTTCTAACATGAATGACATGCACTCCCTTCACCTTGTACTATAGGAAACACAGCTCAACGGGGAGTTCTAGCGGTGACGTCTAGTCAGTAAATAACAAAGTATGAACTCTAAATTACCCTGAGGGAATAAGGGCATATCTTTCTTTCTTAAAGGGGCAGCACCACGTTTTTTGAAAATGTTATAATTTTAATTTTTCACTGATAATTGTATGTTAATGCTAAATGTATGATTTTGATAGTTACAAAAATCTCATTACACAAACCAATCATCCATAATCAGAGGACAAAGTATGAAGATTCACATAAAATCCACTGGCGGCCATTTTGTGTGAACACCTTTAATTAATTCTGTGTAAGAAAAAGGAATCGAGTGGCTGAACTTTACATTATATATTTGATTTATTACTGCTTCAATTAGTTTAAATACATTGTCTTTCAATTGGAAATATTTATTTTTATTTTACTGACATTATAAGTTATAACATTGCATAGCGGGTTGCATAGGTATTTATTATTCCCGCGAAAGGTTTTATGCAACGAGTGGAACCCGCTATGCAATGTTATAAAGAATTTATCTTACCGAATGTTTAAACACAACGCATATTTAAAAAGGTTGAAAACTGCTGAGGCACATGACAAAGGTCAGGGTCACAAACAGGAAGTGTTGTTCTGAAAACTACATCATCATTCGTGTCAGTGCCTCGCTTAGTCAGAGGAATTTCTTTTTATGAACACAGTTCGTGAAGACACACAAGGAAACAGTGAGTGAATACTGATATTTCGAATAAATGTGAACCGATTCTCATATGCAATGATCAAGAAAGCCGCGATACAAACCATCCTATTACAAATATATATCATTAATGCAGACTTGTAATGTAAAAGAAATGAAAATGTTAGCAAAATATTGTTTTGAACCATTTATTAGCCAATTGTAACTAATTCTCTTTGAGTAATTCCTCGCCAAACTGTTTGTATTGTATAACAACGTAATGTAAATGGCCAGAGGCCAAATTGGTCTGTGCTAATAAAAGTATCTGTCTGTCTGTCTATGATGTGATCCCTTTGTTTTCTAAAATAGATATGGTTCCGTAGATTTACAGACTGCTATTACTATTGCTTTTGGTATTTTGAAGATCAGAATTGTTTTCTCTAATATTCACTTCAACTTAACCTGACAGTAAATGCACGAATGTCTTTTTGTGTGTGTAGTTCTTTTGAGTTTTGAATAATATCTGTTGTACCGTTGATGTAAGCTTCGAAAACAAAACTTTTCCGGATTCCTTAATCACTGTGTATAACCGTACACCGGAACTAGCGAGGTGTACGGCGGAGAAATGTTGCTAGCGAGGAGCCGAAATCGAAAGCTAGGTAATATTTTACTTCATAACTTTCAAATAATCAACATCATGTGGTAATTTTAGCACACATATTTAGTAAAATATATGTGCTTGTCATTCTGTATCCAAGTGACAGTAACAATGACAGTTGCGAGTAATGCTGTTGTTAGTAACATATTTGCTATCTCTGACTATGAACAGGATATGACATTAAATAGTTATGTCTCGGAAAGCTATTGACATGATAATAACATAGAAAAAATTGATGAAACGGCGATGATTGCTTTTTAAGTGATCTTGTTTGCGATCACGCTCCTCGCTAGCAACATTTCTCCGCCGTACACCTCGCTAGTTCCGGTGTACAGTTATACACAGAGTTAATAGAGAATGTATGAGGTGGAGTTGATCCGTATAAGTAAACAACAAGCAGCCAATTGTACCGGTAGTTAGAGTTGACAACAACAGTTAGGAAAATTATATATACAGTGCTGACGGGTAAAGATACGCACCTAAGAGATAAATGATCAGTCATGTCAGGAAAATACCAGATATGAGAAAACCCTATGTCCATGTGAAAGTTTATTGTTTAGTTGTCAATTCTAATGTATAATAATATTTTGGATTTTCTTTTGTGAACGACCGTAAAAGTTTTCTAACGACTACCCCCTATGTCGGGAAGGTCCGGAAATGTAGGCTAAAGATACGCAGGCAGGTTTTGAATACACCTAACATTTTTAATGTCATAATATTTAAAGATTTTAAATCTGTTTTAGAAGTTCAAGGAATGACAAATGGATTGTAGGATCAATGATTTGGTTTCCATTGACATTTGATATGGGAGAAGAGAAAATATTTGATGACGATAAATTTGTTAGGAATTTTGTCGGTTTGTACAAACGTGTCACTGTTTTGGGCCGCTGTTTAACATTTTTGTCTTTTAAAGCAATCTGAAACCTCTTATTATCTACTAACCTTTAAAAAGATGTGAAAACAACTGACATTTACATTGTAATACTTACTGGCAATTACTAGGTTAACTTTTGTGAAAGTGCGTATCCTTACCCTCCGCGTATCTTTACCCGACACGGCTATTGTTTTGCTTACATCGAAATACTTATCTTAGTGCTAAGATGACCAATAGTTGCATAACACTGGACGTCGACTAATATAAGAATTTATATGTAGGCCTATTGTCTTGAATTATTACACTCGTACTGTCAGTCATTCTCTCAATACGTCGGTAAATCAAAAAAACTTTTAAGGCACAGTTTGGCATGTTCTCTCGACATTTTATGTGTTCAAATTGTATTTACCGTATTTATGTTTATCATATAAGGGAGGGTGTTTTCGATGCAATAAAGCTTTCTGATTAACTTGGTATCCGATTTGCCTCAAAATCTGATCAAGAAGCAAATTAGGTCAAAACTATGTTTTATTACGCACTGGAAATGAGATTTCAAATGTTGATAGATTGTAGGAGACGTTTCTTTCACTATGAAAAAGTCATTTGATGAAGAATTATTTCTCGACCGTCCACAACTGTATATCGCCGATTATGACCTTAATCTTGGTGTATTGTGAAACAAATTACTCCGCGAAATCTAGGTCTTACATATTTTTAGAAGGAATCATATTTTCGTTTTAACCTTTTTATTTCAAAATGACATGAAATTATTAACCTCGTGTGTTTCCGTTTCAATAATATCATATAATAGGAATAAAAATATATATATTATTATCGCAAAAGGCTTGCATAATACAAATGTTAGTCCTATTATATGATATTCATGATACGGAAACACAATCGATTTATAATCTCTATTTAATATAACTTTTTCCACAGATGTAGAAGCTCACTACACGTTACACTTTTGTGACGACAACTAAAGACTACTTCATAGTTCAGTAAAACATAAAAGAGAAAAAAATACGAACAAACACATTTTATTTTCAGAAACTAACGACGAAATTAACTGGAATGAAATGAGGGAATAATGCTTGAAATATGTGTTTCAATACATTCAAAAGTGAAACGAAATAAAACATCTTTGAATGACATATAAAACATAACAACTGAGAACAACTCCGTGGATAAAAACTAATTCCATTCTGTTAGTGCAGCGTGTCCATACAAATTCTAATGTCGTCATAATAAGATTAAAATAACTCTTAGCAATGTTTGAAATAAGCGTAGGACCGTAGGGTCGCCACCGACAGTTATTCCCAAGGGCCCACACTTTTCAATATCTTCAGGTCCTTACAGGCTCACAGTTTTCTATATGATACTGTTCCTTTCTAACAATACTTGCTGTAAGACATATTTCCCTGCCAGACCCTCATAACTATCACTCTAAACTGATAACAGTATTGTGTATTTATAACATACCGATACCACAAATATTACTATTTTAGTATAAGTCAAATCAGTGCTGATAATAAATGCTGAAAGTTTCAGAGCTGGGCCCCCAGTTTTCCCTATCTGCGGGTCCTTATTTACAAGCAGTTTTTGGATGCTTATTCCAAACGCTGTCTCGTAGTGTCACACTCTAGAATAAAGAGTTATTTTCTATATTCTTGACATTACAGAGCAATACGTTAAAACTGTCATTGTCTACTCCAACAGCTTGATCAGTTCATCCCACTGTCTGTATCCCTTTGCTGCATCATATTCGAGAACAAAGTCCTCATCAACAGAAGTCAAGAGGGTGTCCGGCAAGTCTCCAAGTTGCACACCGTCCACTAGCAGGATGATGATCCTGTTGGGAATCATCTCAGTCATCGAGTACAGGGCTGAATTGATTATGAAGGACGACCAGGGATCGTTGAGAAAGTCCAAGGACACGACCAGCAGGGTCTTCCAGCTGCTGTTGATACCATCAGAGATACCATCGGCAATATCATGGCCTGGAAGAACATCTATGTCTTTAAGAAACAGAGGAATGTTCTGTCTCTTCAGAGCTGGTCTGAGTTCCCTGTACACCAAGGGAATGTCAGTTGATGTATATGCAATGTACAGCTTGAACGAGAACTCGTCTGAGGTTGACACCTTCCCTGTTATTCCAAAGAAGCGCAAGATAAAATTTTGGTATCTGGTTGGGTTCTTCATTATGACGTAGGTTCCAGATATTGCAATCATTAGTAACAGTCCGAAAGTGATGGTAAGAGTAAAGGTTGTTGATCCTTTGCAATGTCTTGTATGGAACTGGATGTTGTTTAAGACTTTCATTATGTCTGTTGTGGTTCCATTATCCAGAATGCATGGGAAGCTTCGATCAACTTCATAAACCGCTGGGGTCTCAACAAGCCACTGGACAAATTCCAACTCTTCGCAACCACATGAAAAGGTATTCCCTCTCAAATGTAATTTCAGTCCACTCATCATGTGTGAAGAGTCTATCTTATCCCGTTCAATCTTGCTTAAAACGGAAATCGTATTAAATGTTAAATCTATTTTCTGAAGACTTGGAAATTTTAGTAAGTCAATGGGAACACTCTCAAAGGAATTTTCAGTTAGATGGAGTATTCTAACTTTCTTTGTGTTAGCCAAAACAGGGAATTTGGAAAGGATGTTTTGGGATATATCTAAAACTTGGACATTAGGAAAGTTTCTTAAGTCATTCCTTTCCCGTTTGCTTAATCTTAAGTTACAACCTTTCAACAATAGAGTCTTTACTTTTGTAAAAGGTTGAAAACCAATATTTCTTATATCACCAATATTATTATAGGAAAGATCCAATTCCTCAACATGTTCAATTCCCTTGAGTTTTATTTGTTCTGGCAAGTCATTACTGCTACTTCTAAATGTTTTCAAATGCGTTGTGTTTCGTAACTGTAAAACTGAAATACTTCCTACTCCAAGCGATGAGTCGTGGTTCAACAGTCCAGACACATCAAACACTTCCAGAGTTTCTGGAAGTGGCAGTGAAATTGTTTTTTTATGATCACCTAATGATTTTTCGTTTTTGAATTGTTTGAACGATACTTTGCCAAAGAGCAGTGTTTTCAGCTTTTTGAACTTTTGAAGCTGGAAAAAGACCAACATGTGACCAATTATAGCATTCTTAGACAAATCTAAAATTTCAAGGCATTCAGAAAATGGTTTGCCAAATAAAGCGGATTTAGCTATATATACGACATGGTTGTTGTTGAAAAAAAACTCTTTGACACAAATCTTACTTAAAAACTCAGTATCAATTTCTTTCAAAAACGAATCAAGGGCATCAGGGATTAAAGGTTTGTTATGTGGATATATTGAAGAGAGATCTATTTGTTTCATCTTTCTCCCGACAAAAGGATTTAATAATTGCAGACTCCGGTGTATTCCAATATCCATTCTAGAAAATATCAACGTTTCCAAATAACCCAAGGGTTCAAATAGTCCTGTTTCAACTATAGATACATCCCTACAATGACTAACATTTAAAGTTTTTAATGATATGTTTCTCAGGGCTTCAAATGTGTTATTCTTCAGCCTCGCGATGAAACACCCTGATCCTTTATCGGCACCATGCCCATCCATTTGTAAATATTCTAATTTCGCCAGATTTGAAAACCCTTTTCCAAAGTGTGGGATTGTTACAGATTCAATAAAAAGCGTTTTTAAATTAACAAGGGGAGGGAAAATCCAATCGGGATATTTATCAAAGTCCTGTCCTTCCATCCATAACGTTTCAACATTTGCTAAACTGTTAAATACACCTTCAGGAAGTGAATGAGCATCAGATCGGAGCAGGTTGAAGTTAAGACTAAGTACTTGAAGTTTGGACAACCCATAGAATGCCAATGGTTCCAATTTCACTAGATGATTCCAAGAGAAATCGAGGACCTTCATATTTGTGAAACTTGTGAATGTTAAATTCAGTATGCGAGATAAGCTGTTTGAAGCGAGGTTGAGGCTGGTAATATCAGATGGAAGATCATCGGGAACAGAGGTCAGACCTCTTCCTGAACAGTCTGCAAGGAGACCTCCATACTCCTCACTTCTTCTGAGGTCACAAGGATGAGATCTGACTCCAAGCTGGAGCAGCAGCAGAATTGGCAGAACACTGAGGTACATCATCCTGTAAAGACAATCAAGTCCATTTCTAGCATTCTCTCCCCACAGAGGCAGATCAAGTCATGCAATGTTGATACAGCCTCTGTTCTATTACGCCGACCTTGTTGGATAGCATGGGAGATGCCTGATTGGAGGCAATCAAAGTTAGTTTTGCAATCAACGACGCTCTTCTAAATCAACATTTGGCTACTGAATCAAGGCAAAAGCATTGTGATTTCAACCACCTTTTCCATGCAAGAAGCGTTGTCATTTGATAAAAGAATTGAAATGGATTGTGGTGCAATTTTTCTCCGCCAGGGGAAACTGCCGGAACCCACGGATTTTGACGTAATAGAACAGAGGCTGTATCAACATTTCATGACTTGATCTGCCTCTGTGGGGAGAGAATGATATATAGAAAAAAGGAGTTTTATGGATTATCAACTTCTTTATTGTAGAACGTATCGACGTTTCGGTATAGATTCTTATACCGTTTTCAAGCATATAGGAAAATGGGAGTACAGCAATTTATGCATATGGGCATGATGATGAGATAGCAATAACAGTAACAAGAGGATAAGATAACAATTGCATCTAACTTAACATCAAAGCGGATAAGACAACACGATGAGATGAGTGGGATACCAGTTTGTGAGTGAGTTAATTAGGCGGAGGGGGATATATACTCCAACTTCTCAAATCCCTCTCAAACAACTTAAGTCAATATCCAATTCCTGTAGTCATTGTGATAATGTTAGCAAATCATTCTTGATAATTACCCACACTAACGTCACATATACTTGGGTTTTGTACATAAAAAAAACAACCCAACTTGATGTTATTTTTAGTTGCCTTCCCTTTTCAAATGTATTTATTACCCTCACCAAACTAAAACACTTGATGAAATCTATCTTTTGAAGGTATTTATTCTGTTCTCCATTTAATATTTTTCATGGAAGAAAATGACACATAATAAAACTTTGAAAACATACACATTTACCTTGTCAGAAATGAGTTATGTATAGTAAAATGCTGTTTGGAATATTCCTAAAAATGACTTTTTCACTCACTATAAGAATAACTTTAAAATAAAAAGCAATACATTTCATAAACATATCTATAATTATCCTTGTTGACATGTTAGCAAATATATTTTCGATAACAAAATAATTTCCTCATTAAAAAAAAGAAAGAAATATAACGCGTACAAGACCGAATGTGCAACTGACAATTCTCTTTATAAAAGTAATTGTAAATCTGTAATTACACTCAAACTATTAGTAGCGATAACAAGACAGGGGAGATAACCAGGACAACTCTTCTCGCAGGCGTAATAAGTTGGTTAGAAATCGGGGTCAAAACAGGGTGGGGTGTTTTACGTTTTTTCGTACCGTTGCCTCTTATTACAAAAAAAATCGAAATACTACAAAAGAAAATAGGATAACACATCCAGAGACACTTATTTTTAGATTTTCATTTATGTGACGTCAAATGTTGACTTTGAAAGGAGAAAAACTTCAGAAATGTAAAAAACGTATTTTTGCAAAGCGCACATTCAATCAGCGCAATTCTTCAGCTACAATTTGCACTATCTATCGGATTTATATCACAACGTAGTCACATTAAATAAAAGAACGACCACACCGTCTCAATCAGAGTAACTCCCACATGCAATCGCCCGCTTTCATTGGCTGTCACGATAAAAGCGTGAGCTAAGATTGTGTTTGTAATCATCGTTTTTACGACTAAATATATGGTAAGGAACACCTTTCTCGAATCTAATGTGCTGTTTCTTGGGTAGATAGACGAATCAAAACTTAAAATAAAGCTTTAATAGTTTTAACTTATAATTTACAACTACTCAGATATAATAAAGGATGAGTAAAGATTTATGTAACCAACATATGACACAATAACAAACTGTTTTTGAACTTTTTCCCCCAACAGTATTTGTTTTTTAAGTGTACAAATGCGAATTTTAACTTGCTCTGTTTCATAAATCACATACATTAAATTAAGTTAATTAAATTCTTTTTAAAAAAAATAAATTTTCTAGGCATTTTATTTATCTGAAATTTCTTATTTAACCCTTCAATATTTTATACATATATATGTATTTTAAAGTTTTAAGAAGGTATTTCGATAACTTATACTTAAATTTGGCAATACATGATACTCCTGTTTTGTTTAAGCTTATCAAATTTGAGGTATCGCTCGATATGTACATTTATCTTGAGACCTTTAAACTGCAAATTTGAGTCTCATCTTAAATCGGTTGTAAAATATTCTGTGTTAACTTCAATTTCACATTTTGGGTCTAGACAGACTCGGATGACAATGACAGTGACAATGACAACATAGTTTGTGGAACATTTAAATAATTATTGACAATATTCAAGAAAAAAATAAGACATGTTAAAAAACGTGATGAGGGTACTCCCCTTGGAGGGTCAAAATTTTGTACCAAATGTGGCACTTAATTTTTTTGAATAGTCATAATTGACAAGAGAACAACGAAGACATTAAACACTCAATAGTACTTTTAGGATGAGTAGAAATATTTTTATAAGACCCTAACCAAAAAAAAACCGATGAAAAATAAATTTATTTTAATTTTCGAGGGTGGGTGTCTTTGAAATCAAATATCTTTTTAACGAAAATTTTTATTTTGAAAATTGAAATTGCATGTTATTATTGAGACTTTGTTCTACCCCCACACAAAGTTTGGTTAATTTTGGTTGATTATTAAAAAATGACTGATTATGCCTACTATTAGTGTCGAAAAAAAGGTAATGGCATAATCATGCAGTCCATGCCCATGGTAAACTGGAAGTCTGGGAGAGATGGTCCTAGCATTCTCTCCCCACAGAGGCAGATCAAGTCATGTTGATTTAGCCTCTGTAATATTACACCGAAATTCATGGGTTCCGGCAGTTTCCCCTGGCGGAAAAAAATGCATCACAATCCATTTGAATTCCCTTTTCAAATGACATCGCTTCTCGCATGGAAAGAGTGGTTCATATCACAATGCTTTTGCCTTGATTTAGTAGCCAAACGATCAGTTAAGAACATCGTCGCTGATTGATTGACTTTGATTGCCTCCAATCAGGCATCTCCCATTCTATCCCATAAACTCGGCGTAATATAACAGAGGCTAAATCAATATTACTTGATCTGCCTCTGTGGGGAGAGAATGAGGTCCTACTGTCCTACTGAAGTCCTTTACTGAATTAACACACGTTGGAATAAAAATGATTATATATATATATGAGCATGTTGTGATTTTTTGCTTGTTCTTATGTATAATTTTGTAATCACAAGACTTTATGTATGTTGCATATGCATATATTTTATCTAGTGACATGGGTAAAGTTGACATTTCACTCGTGGTTGCGCCACTCGTGAAATATCAACTTAACCCATGACACTCGATGAAATAAACCTGGAAAACAGCATTAAGTATCATCTGTATGAAACGAATAAGTGTTTCGGTATTTAAGGAGCGAAAGCGAAACCAATACCATTCACGAGTCTCATAGAAATGCTATTAAACGGGACTGAGTTTAGTATTTCTCGCTTAATAACATCGTCATAAATTCAAAAAGTTGGTCGACTTGGTCATTGCGCTACCCTGCTTGCATTGTGACATCATCATTCATCGATTATGACGGCATTATGAAGTCACGTCATTTGGTTATCGAGCGATATTATTACATCATATGTTATATTTAGAGGTTATAACATGTCATTTGTCATATCATACCTCATATCAGCCCGAGACTCCCATATCAGCCCGAGGGCCGTAGGCCAGAGGGCTGATATGGGTCGATGACTGATATGGCGTATGATATGAAAAATGACATTTTGTAACCTTTTTATCATATATAAAACTTTTTTGCCAAAAATGTATTTAAAGAAATATTATTAATAAAAAGTTTTGAAATAGTTATGTAGTAACATTTATCATATACTAGCTTATAAATACAGAGATTTTGTATGTACGATACACCCTCCGTCAAGCACCCTGTATCAGCCCGCAGGGCAGATAACCTGTATCAGCCCGTCGTCAAGGGCAAAAACCTGTATCAGCCCGTCGTCAAGGGACTAGAACCAGGAACCTTAGGCAACGAACGCAAAAATTTGATCGAAGTCGCGAGGACCTTAGAGTTGTCTCCCTTTGTACAGCTGACGTTAAACGTGGCCGACATCGCGAAAAAAACGCTGCAGTCACTTGTGGATTTGTCAGCTTGATACAAATTAATTTTCCATTTTGGAAATTCAACCCGAGAGAAAAGTTAACTCAAAAGTCGCAAGAGGCGTAGGCACAGAAGCTTTGACTATCGGTATGTGTCAGTTCATGTTAAGCAAAATTGATACCATCAGCCACCCAGTTAATGTTATGAAGTAAAGTTTTAAAATGTTACATTTATTTTTGTTGTTTCTTTTGTAAATATATATGATAAAAATAGCATGACATGGGTAATTTCATATCACATTCTGTATCAACCCTCGACCAATATCAGCCGGGCTGATATTGGGGTCTCGGGCTGATACAGAATGTGATATGAAATTACCCATATTTTACTATCTATTTGTATAACAAGTTTGAGAAAGATATTGTGAGCAGCTCCGCTTATTCAAATTACTAGAATATTTGTTATCATTTGACGATTTTAAAGATTATTTACAAGTAAAAGAATTAAAAACATGTTTTTTCTGCGAAGAAAACATACAACCCACTCTCTATGCTGCAAATGACGTTACGATGCAAGGGGAGATAACTCTAACCAAATATCCCCCCAGTCTGATATTGATAAGGATTTGCGGACCGGTCTGATATGGCTGATATGGATGTGCGGCCCGGTCTGATATGGCTGATATGGATTTGCGGACCGGTCTGATATGGCTGATATGGATGTGCGGCCCGGTCTGATATGGCTGATATGGATTTGCGGACCGGGCGGCAATATAGGTGCTGTGTCCTTGCCTCTATCACACATCCAAAACACCCCATATTATTGATAGATATAGGGGAGACCAGGGCAAAGCTCGCCGTCGGGGCAAAGTGACCAAGCGTTATTTCTCCTTAACGATCGACAGATGGCGTGGTTTGTCATTATCTACCAATGCAAGCAAACGTTAAGAAACGTTGTGATCGACGTTTGCATCGTTAGCATGAGTTGGAGACTTACCATTGCAAAAAGTTGAAAAAACGGCATTTTTCTTTAACGAAAGAATATGTCCGAATTCCAAAATTTAACATAAACATAAAACGCAACATTAAAGTCTAGGGCACCTATTACACAAAAATATGTCATCTATTCATTAAATAAGGAAATTTGCAATTCGTTGCTTTTGATTATTTTCTAAGATGCAAAAAACGAATGCTACCCTCAAAGGGGCAAAGTGAGCCGGGGGGAGCGCTTTGCCCCGAGTGATATTAAATATTAATTTATGGTCAACACATTATAGTTTCAGAGTTATCAATTAATTTAAGAAGCAAATATAGTTAAATAGAATTGTTATTATCATTCTATTATTTTCCTATATTTTAAAAAAATTGTTATTAAAATGAAGTATAAAAAATATATTATAGGGATTTTGTTTCATTTAAAAACACATATATTTTCTTTGATTTTTTTATATTAGTTTGATATTCATCATATATTTTGTTTTATCCCTAAACAATTAAGAAGATAGGCCGTATGGACAAGCCCGACAGAGATTAGATGTTTGTAAAATGTTATATTTGTCTTTCAAACCAATCAATTTCCATATTTCTTTCATATATTTGCTGGTTTCTGATAATAAATGAGTTGAATTGTCAAGTCTCTCATAGTTATTAGAAATTCGTATTTAGTTATCATGTAAGTTTTTGGATAAGAACTTGGAAAATATAGGTCCATGACATATAAAAACAAATTTTGACCTTCTTTGAATACTGAGCTTAGATTTTTACTATTTGTTTAGTTTTCATAATGGTGCCTGTGAGGTACATGGCACTTTTAAAAAACTTTTTTGCATGGTAATGGCTTAATATAGGAATTTGACATATCCGATTTCGCATGGGGCACTTTGCTCCAAACTACGGGGCAAAGTGCACCGCCTTTGTCGAAATACATTTTCGTTAATATCTCTTTATGCAGGCATGGTAGGTTGAAAAGCATTTGTCATACAATAGTTTTTCTGATGAGAATTAGAGACATGCTGCAAGTTGCATTCTAAACATGTTAATATGCCCAGAAAACACGTTTATATGTTAGGGGGCGCGCTTTGCCCTGGTCTCCCCTATGATAAAATGACTTAGCAGATTTATTAAACGGCGATATTTTAAGAGGGCGGGTAATAAAACATTTATTGCATACGGGGGCAATAACATCAGGATTTCTATTTTTATTCAAGGTCTTTAGACAAAATCAATTAATCCAGCTTCAGCTTCAAGTATTTTTTAACCAACACCATTTGAAGTTAAACAATGTGTAGTCGTCTTAGGCGTTGATAAATCAGATTGAATCAACACCTTTATACAACTAATAATCAGAAATTAAAAAAGACAACGATAAATCAAGATGGTTTTGAATGTAAGACACGCCGATCAAATAATGATAGCAGTAATTGGATATGGGTCACTAGCTATTACAGTCACGTGTCATGAAGCAGTGGAAGAATTCTTGTTTGTAGAAGGAGTTTCAACGACTGGGCTAAGGTATGAATTCCGCTCCTTCTTTCCCATTTGTACGCATTGCGTATATTTGTCTGATAGATATTCATCATACAGCTGGGAATCAAACGTGCGTGTAAAATAAGTGTCCCACATCTCATTAAACTTGAAATTAACAACAGAAAGTAACTCGGTGCCTTGTGTGGGTCTCGCCTACTTCTTAAGAAGAACTTATCCGTGACAATAACAGATACTTGGTTCGTTCTAAAATATATAAAACAATACACTTTGTAATTCTATTAAGTTGTATTTCAAACCTACCTTCTGAGTAGTCTGGTGATGCGTCTACGTTCACATCTAAGACTGGTTGTGCAGCCGACCAGAACATTAAAGTGTTTGCCAGTAGCCAGGCAGGTCGTGATAAATATATACACGTTCTTTGGACTGTTCAGAACTGAGGATCGCTCGGGCGCTCACAAATTGACAATTCAGCCACTTAAAGGGACAATTTTATATTCTTAATTTTTCACTGATAATTGTACGTCGATGCTAATTGTATTATCTCGTTAGTGTCAAAAATCTCATAACACAATTCAATCAGCCATAGTCAGAGGACAAAGTATGAAGATTCACATAAAATTCATTGGCGGCCACCTTTAATTCATTTTGTGTGAGATAAAGGAATTGCATGGCTTTACCTTACATTATATATTTGAATTATAACTCCTTCATTTAGTTTAAATACATTATCTTTCAATTGGAACCATTAAATTACATTTTCCTGACATCATTTTATATTCCCCCTAAAAACGTGCTACTGCCCCTTTAAAGAAGGGGAAGAGATACCGTGAATAAATAAAGGCTTTCAAAGGGGGATTCGAACCAATGAGCACAGCACCGCCCCTGAAATTCCATCACGTCCGCCAGACGCATATTTATGTGTACAGAATTCAATCGGATTGGTTGGACAGGTTTTGTTCAACAGTCATCATGGTTTCATATAAAGACGACGCACGATCGGTGTTCGGTCATTCCGTTATTTCAAAGTGACATGCACAAATACCACTCTTTTGTTACCAATATTACAATGTTATAAAACTTAACTATATATATGTTACTATAAACATGTTACATATGACAATTAATATATATATATATATGTTACTATATATATATATATACATACGAAAAATCCACAAGCACAACTCTCGGGTGTATATAGATGAAATATAATAAAATTATGGAATTGGGAACATAAATACATTCATTTTAGCTAACTAGCGCTTTCAGTCATGTTGGCTTCTTCATATATATATTCAGGGAGGTTTACATTGCAGTGATTAATCACTGTAATGTAAACCTCCCTGAGGATAAAGTTGAAACATGTTGGAGGACATCATCGTTGTTATTCTTTAAACACTCATTTTGAATATATACTACTGTACACCTGAAAACCCCTATTTTCAAGAGTATATACATTTGAGTTGGTCTAGTATACAGTCAAATATATTCAAAACTTAAAAAAACACTAAACACCAATAGACTCCTACTAGTTTCATTGTAATCTTTTTAATACCATTTAAATACCATAGATCTAAACAACCAAACCTTTATCGTTAGTAACATCATTCAATCATGTAGTTATGTCTATCAAACACGTATTAGATATAGAGATTATATAACCTCGGAAGTGTGTCATATGACACACTTTCGAGGGTCATAATTCTTTTATCACCGATTCTATTCCATTTTACTATCTTGACGGTAGGCAACAGTGACGTCACGAACACTACTACGTCGCACTACTACGATCTTTGCTAGGCAAAAGTGTGCACACGTGCTCATATCGAAAATATGACACTGCCTATCTTCCATGCACCCATTGGCTAATAAAAACATATATTTCATTACTGTAATGGCCTCTTGAATTTGTTTTCCACAATACCCCGATATGACGGTCCCTTTTAGAGAAAAATAGAGTCAAGTGGAAGTTATGACTACTATAACTTGTGGCTGAACAGTAGAGGACCAGATAGGGCGCCCTAAGGTACACTGAATGAGCGAATGACTATCCTGAACACAGCTTAGCTTTGAGCTTTGCAACAAGGAAGTAAAATTTCAACCATAACGTTTCATAAGGGAATTGGTTTGTCGAGTAGCCTAAATTGGTCGATAAATTATGGAGATGTGTAGGAAGAAATTGTGAGAAATGAAATTTCATGATACATTTTACATTACCAACATATGAGGTATTGTTTTTTCTGTAGCTCATCAGACTTAAACATGTAAATGGAGATGACTGCAAACGTAATAAAGCAGTAAATACGAATTTTGATTTATGAAGTCCCATGCACTTCTGTCCATGATTTATCAACCCCCCCCCCCCATCTCCCACCACATAAGCTAGGAAATTGAAAATCGCCCCCCCCCCCCCCTTCCAGGAAGACATCCTTTCACCCTCTTCCTCCACAATTCTGAGAATTCCGGATGATACGCTAACCGTCCCCCCCCCCCCCCCCCAAATGATGTTTAAATCCTTTATTATTTCTTCATCGTCTTGAAAGATTAGGGGTGAATTCAAAACAAAGGCAAAGATCCTTTAAAGTTACAAACATTAATAAACCTTAAAGTCTATATATGCATGGCTATCTATATATGTAACACATCACTGATCGCTGAGCTATATTTAGTCTTCGCTAACGAACTTAAACTGACTTAAACTAAACTTAAATGGAAAAGGAAGTTTCTAGGGGAATTCCCTTCTGTTTCCGACACAACTGTTTGTCAAGGGCAAAGTATTCTTAGTGAAGAGCACCAACTATTTGCTAATATATACATGCCTCGATTTACTCTTTATGGAAAATGGTATAATAGGCTACAAACATACAGGTATTTAATTTTATCGGTGTATTGGTGATTTGATCCAAGATACACAAGCTGGATTTAGAACTACTCAACTTGTCACGTATCGCAAAGTAATTGAGCGATACCTAACCTTCAGTAAAAGAAAATTGTACATAGCTTTTGTTGACTTTAGAAAGGCTTTCGATTCTGTTGACAGAGTTAAAATGTGGAAATGTCCCAGAAAAAGAGGTTTAAAAGGGAAAGTGTTTGACACCATCAGATCAATATGCAATATGTGTAAAATCTTGCGTTAGATCTGACAATGTTTTTAGTGATTACCTTGATGGTGTTAGACAAGGCTCTGTTTTAAGCCCTATATTGTTATCATTTTTTTATCAATGAACTATATTTTGATATGCGATGTTATTACGTATTCGTTTTGTATATGAAATATGTGTTTACATGTACCCAGGGGCCTATATACTTGAATAAAGTTGATGATGAGGATATCATACAATCGAGTAAACATGGCATTCAATTATTTCCTTATCTAATTGAATTTTTTAACTACTATCTGCTTATGATGTAATCCTTATGTCAAACACTGCGATTTGTCTTCAGAGACAAAATTGATATACGTTCATCCTTTTCTGATAACTGGGGACTTAAAGTTAACCTTGATAAGACGAAGATTGTAGTTTTTCGTAAAGGTGGCCCAGTAGCAGCAAAGAAATGGTTCTTTAAAGGGGCAGTAGCACGTTTTTTGATAATTTTATAATTTGAATTTCTCACTGATAATTGTAAGTGAATGCTAAATGTATTATTTTGACAGTGTCCAAAATCTCATTACACAAGCCAATCATCCATTGTCAGAGGACAAAGAATGAAGATTCACAGAAAATCCATTGGCGGCCATCTTGTACAAAGTGAACACCTTTAATGCATTTTGTGTAAGAAAAAGAATCGCATGGTTTAACCTTACATTATATATTTGATTTATTACTGCTTCATTTAGTTTAAATACATTGTCTATGGGCCTATGACCTACGTGCAGAAATAAACTGATTGTTTTTCTTCGTGTTAATCCCCTTCCCGGTTAAGCAGCTGTGCAGCAAAGAAATCAAATGGAGAACAATAATAGACCCATTTTCTACAGTGAAAATATGGCTTTATATAATTATTTTCTGTTTCACAACCTCTTTTCGCCGTAAGCTTCAGGGGTGATGACATTAATATGGATGTCAAATCTGGTTAGATATTACAAAAAAAACGCTTATTATACTTTGAGAAATTCGATGAAATTCAAATGAAAGTTTACACCACATATACTACGCGACAATAGTTTAGCCTCGTCATCAAATGTTGCTATTGGTGGGTATGGTAGAATTTATTTATGCTTTTTCAAACCTTTACTTATTACCAAAGTGTAATGCATTTCTCATTAATGAATCTTGATTAACACGTCCATCATGAAAGTTAACTGACAAATGACAGGTAAAGTCCATGGACTTTGTTGAAAAGACATTTTTGTACGTCATTAAGAACTCATTGTAACAAGGACGGTGTTTCATGATTGGGGGTCGAATACAATTTTCAAACTTTCTTTAAATCATTGTTACGGCGTTTAATCCGAGACATGAAGAATAGAGTCACTAGTTCTGAAGATATAACCGATAGAAAATAGGACATTACACTTTTCACAGAGTCTAAACTTTTGTCTTGTAGTATATTATTTCTTTTAACGTAATATAAAAACAGAACATCTAAAACATTACATACGTAGCATTCAAAATAAATCACAACAAAAGATGGGATCGTTATTATAACGAATCATATCAACGTAGCATTGATAATATAGAACCGCACAACGTAGCATAGCACAACATAAAAAGCATAGCATTGCACATTATAGCGTATATGACATAGCTTAGAACAATGTAGCGTAAGTAGCATTGCATAGGACAACATAGCATAAACAGCATAGCACATGACAACATAACGTAAACAACTTAGCGTAGCATCACGTAGCGTAAATAGCATAGCACACGACAACATAGCGTAAATAGCATAGCACACGACAAAATAGCTTAAATAGCATAGCACACGACAACATAGCGTAAATAGCATAATATAGCAGAAAATAGCGTAAATACCATTATAGTTTAGCAAAAGATAGCGTAATAGCATAGCTTAGCACAATATGGCGTAAATAGCATACCTTTGCACAACGTAGCGCAAATAGCATGACATAGACAACATTACAAATAGCACAGCATAGCACAACGTAGCGTAAGTGGCACAGCATAGCACAAAATAGTAGATATCAAATCATGGTGTGGCGTAGCGTTATCAACTTTGCATAGCACAACATAACATAAATAGCATATAAGTTATAAGATATGTAAGATACGGGAGCATAACATTTATACATCAGTGATAATGTTGGTTGACTGCTTCCATTGCACACAGTCTAAGTAAACCTAGCCTCAATATTATCCGTTTCACTCCTGTACTGAGTCTAGAAAGGTCCAGTAGAGGGTCGCGTACTGATGTCAAAAGATTGAAAGAAATATTTTTATCCTACAAGTTTATTGTATATATTCTTAGATCTTTTTTAATTTTATTTTCATTAACAATCAACACGTAGTATAAACTGAGTTTTAATTGAGTAAAAAGACGTTTTCTCCCGGTAAATCAGGTCATGCATATTAAAAACTCCCCAGAAATGCAGAAACCCCTGTTTTAAACCAAATATGTTCTTTGTCGTTTCAACGATAAAAGTACCCAATAACTGAAAAGTGAATGAAAGGTGTTATTTTTTATATTAATCCTTTTGACGCTCATGAACCTAGGAAGAGCTTCTAGCATACCCATTACATGTAAATCACAAAAGCAAACTGAAAACAACTGTTTGCTGTAAAGATAACGAGCTTCAAATGCCCAAATGAACAAATAAACTGCATGACATGGCTAAACTAAACACTCCATATTAGAGTGAGGAAAATCTCTGAAATGCACATTGATATGATATTGACATGTTCTGTCGTAAAGCATCATGGATCGAAAGCGCAGGATATTTTTTTATCGGAAAGCAAATGAAGGTAAACCAGAGGAGAAATTTACTTCCTCTTTATAGCAGATGTCTCCTCCTACGTCTTAACTACATTGTAATTACGAAAAGTTTGTTACAAAATATACCTTTATGAATTTAATGTCCCTGCATAACGTGGTTTGAGGGTCAAATCAATCATTTGTGATTTACAACAATCGCCATTCAAGGGCACGTTTTTTTGTAATTTTCTATTTTAAATATTTCACTGATAATTGTAAATTAATGCTATATGTATTATTATGACAGTGTCAGAAATCTCATTACATAAGCCAATCATCCATAGTCAGAGGACAAAGTATGAAGATTCACATAAAACTCATTGGCGGCCATTTTGTGTGAACACCTTTAATTCATTTTGTGTAGGAAAAATAATCGCATGGCTAAACGTTACGTTCTTTATTTGAATTATTACTGCTTCATTTAGTTTAAATACATTGTCTTACAATTGGAACCATTACTTTTCATTTTCCTGACATCACCTTATCTCCCCCCTAAAAACGTGCTACTGCCCCTTTAAAAAAGATTATTGTATATATTGCCAAACAAAAGCTTTACTTTAACATATATTTCGTTTAGTATTGAATGAAGTTACACGTCTCTTTTTCAAAACTTGTTTGATGCGCTTGTAAAATATCGATAATCGTTTTGTGTAAGTTTGCTGCCATGAACAAATTTAAAAGTTTATAAAAGTTTCATTTTGAAAGAAACTCATTTTATTTATTTCTGAGGTATTTTGATTGAATTTATGCCTTTTTAAGTAATATATCCTAATTATACTATTATGTGTAGATGTCATGGTGAAGGGATGAATATCGAATATTTTGTGTTTTTGTGTTCTATTTGTTGTTTGTATGTTGTGTCTTTCGTTAATTTTGTTTTGATTCTTTAAAAAAATCAGAAAATTTGAAGTTTTTAAAGGATTAACATCCACAAGTGGGAATGTTGCTATTTTAATAGAAACAATGGCATTCGTCGAACAGATATTCAATGTTTTATTACTTACTGAGGCGGTCGTAAAATATCTCTCATGACGTGGAATGCACTAAAACTCAAAACTAGACAATTGTGAATTCCTAACTGTATATAAGAGTTTTAAAACGTTAAGCGTCAAACATATTAACTCCGAGGAATAAAAAATTCACTTTGATGCCTAGGATATGTGCTAATATTTAAAGATTCCTTAAATGTGTTACATGTCATCGGCACTGTGACTTTAACAAACTGTTCATCTGAATCTGTTAAGATAGTTCAAGATTCTTCCTTAAATTATCATATTTATTAAATACAGCTGAGGTGTGAACACAATGCAATATTATGTTTCCATGGTTACCAGTGCCTAAACACTCCGTTTCAGTATGCCAGATATAGGACAAGAAGAATATGCCACAACATAAAATAGAAATTTTCGAAAATATACGTGACTAAACAATTGCTCTTTGATTCACAGTTACTGGTTATAATTTTCAGGTTGATGTATAAATCAAAAGAAACGTGACAAAGTGTTTCAGATCAAAGATGCTTTATATCTCTGAAGTCCATACGGTTGTTTCTTGGAATTGCTTACATACCTTGGACATCATATGAACAAATATATTCACACGCAAATATTATCTCCCGCTTACTAATAATCCTTTTCTATCGGGGTGCTAAATACTTTATTTATCGTATATATACATTAGTACACAAGAGAAAAATATCCCCTATCCTCCATAGTCACGATGACAATATTATTATTTTCGTTTGTTCCTTTCCAATTGTACTCAATTCTATACTAATATTGTAAAGAATTCACAGTTGCTGTAACCTAACAATGACACTCCCCATTTTCTGCTTGAAACCGTTGATTGAAAGTTGAGCTTACCATTTAAATGCTTGTGAAGACCATTAATTTCGAGTTTTAAAGAATGCACTCATTTCTTAATTCAAACAAATACTAAAAAGATTATTTTTCAAAAACAGTAAATAATGTCAATAACAACAACTGGCATCGGGAGTTGTGGGTTTATAAGTAAATGGTCCCCGGCGATTGAAAATTTGAACTGCGTTGACAATCCTCATTTTCTTCTTGAAACCCTTGATTGAAAGTTGCGCTTACCATTTCAATGCCTATGAAGATCATTAACTTCGAGTTATTAGTTTTAAAAAGGCACCAATTTCTTGGTTAAAACAATTACTGAATAGACTGTGTTTCAAAAACAGCAAAGGAAAAAAATAGCCACAACTGGCATCGGAAGCTGTGGGTTTATAAGTGAATGGCAATCGAAGATTGAAAATTGGGATTTCGTTTATATTTTCCAAATTTGAAAATTTAATTCTTAAAAGAAAAAATAGATTCAAATGCCACTAGGATAACCAATGAACGTTATCAATTGTTGAAAGGTTCCCACATTGTATTCTGTTGACATTCTCTTAGCATTTATTTTGTAAATTTAAAATGTTATATTGTCGCTGAGCGACTGGTCGTAGTTTTACCAATCTGTATTTTTTTTTATATTTACATTTGTATATACGATTGAGACATGAATAAGATCTTCTGGTCGTAGTTTTACCAATCTGTATTTTTTTATTTACATTTGTATTTTTTTATTTACATTTGTATATACAAGTGAGACATGAATAAGATCTTCTGGTCGTAGTTTTACCAATCTGTATTTTTTTATTTACATTTTTATTTTTTTATTTACATTTGTATATACGAGTGAGACATGAATAAGATCTTCTGGTCGTAGTTTTACCAATCTGTATTTTTTTAATTTACATTTGTATATACGAGTGAGACATGAATAAGATCTTCTGTCTGACTGACTTCTCCGCTTGGTGTTATTTTTCCTATTTGGAAATACATTATGCTATCAATCAGATTTGGATTGATATTGACAGCATGAGAAAGTTTGTAATAGTTCTTATATCAAACAACTCTTGCATGTACCAATGACGAAAGACTGACATACAACTGAAGATATTTTCTTAATTTTAGGTAGTATTTATTTCAGCCGTTGACACTTTCAACAGTGCAATGAAGTCGCCACTAATGCCTACACTTTAAACCATTTAAATGTGACAACGACATGACATATTGTGCATGCATGCAGTCATGAAATCCCAAATTTATCTTATGTATACTTCGTGAGACATCTAAGAGCGTTACTTAGTATTTGTTTCAATAACAGCATACAAATAAATTACAAATAAAATACAATTAAAATACAATTAAAAGTAATAGGATCGACAAGAACCATTGTAAAAAACTGTATACCTCTTCGGAGCTGTTACAAGCATAATCACCCATATGGTTAAACATAAGCGGTGTCCTCTTTTCTATATGTGCACATGTGTACACAACTGACTTTTGCCTCGATCAATTTTAACCCGAGTTTCCAAACTATATTACAGATGATTTCGTGAAGTCTCTTGATAAAAGGAGTTGTGATAGGTTTCACTTTTATTTTTTTTAAATCTCTATTAAAATGGCATAAAATTATTAGTAGAGAAGAGAAATAAACATTTTCTGAGATACGCCCTATGACCAGACGAAACTTGGTGCAAAAGTGCTAAAACCAATCAAAACTTCACATGTGTCAAATACCACACATGGCGAATTGTAAATGTATTCCTATGCTCTTAACACAAAAATAAGCATCAAGGATTTTTGTTTAGAATAAGTTACATTCTAAAGAAATAATGATTGTAGAATAACCTTAAATCTTTTCACTGTTCAAATTGCTTGAACACAACACCCAAACCAACCAACATGCATATTAGATGAGATGCAAATATTCCAAGTTTTTCATGTTGCTTAATATTTTGTGAAGAGTATTTATTCTATAAATATATCAGACCATTGCTTTTAGAATTTGTCGATTTATCTTTTGAGACGATCCCTCTCTTATGAAAGATAATACATACACCAAAGGTAAACATAGAACGATATTTACAAAGAGAGCAACACAATATACTTCGTCGACGAACGTGACTTTAACGGGTATGTATTATATATGAAAATATTAAACGTACAAAGCCAAATGGGAAAGTAAAAATTTGTCACGTACGTATGATCGGATTATCGATGGACTGTAATGAACTACCGGTCAGTATTTACAAGACCGCTGGTCATTTCGGTCACCTGGACAACTTCATGCAACGCACGTGCATTTGGAAATTTGTCCTTTCAGGTTATCTTTGACATACATGGATGATGAAAGAAAAGGCGTCAACAAATTGGTATCAATAGTATCTCTCTTGATTTTGTTTGCAAGAAAGTGAATACGTTTTCATATGGATCTACAAATGTTATTCTTTGAATGAATATACTTATTTTGAAAACACGTGATCTATATTTCGGAAACTGAGATCGCAAGCTTATTGTTTTCCTTTCCGATTTTTCCCGTTGTCAATCTGTTTAATCCATTTTCTTTTGATGAAAACATTTGTTTCGACATAATCTATGTCGTATAAGGAATTAAACAAATATAAATAAAACTATTTAAAAACATGTTAAACTTTAAAACAATTAGGCAAACAGTCCACTATATACAAGTAACCAAACTTACTTAATGAACTAAATTATATTTTAATCTCTACAAGTATATGGATTTTAAGGTCGCACTCAATGGGTGGAATTAATAACGATTGAATGCCCATTGGTTGATAGGAACTTGGAATAAATAACTATATATAATATTTATAAATATAAGGAAATCGTATGTGGAATTGATGCTGTTAAATCAATAGTTTGAGAAGAAAAAAATCGAATAGATTCTCATTACGTAAATCGTCATATATCTTTAGGTTGAAAACGACATGATATCTGTCCAGATGTGCAAATATTGTTTGTTTATTCTTTGCGTGATTGACAATTCAACTAAACCCGAATCTAAAAAAATCCAGGTCGTCAGTTCCATATTTGTTAATAAAAGCCTGTTGATCTAAATTTATTCAGATTGATTTAGTCCACAACACTTGACTTTATTACATAGAATCATAAGACATGATGGTCAAGCCAATGAATTCAATTGAAAGGAGTACATAGGTAAGATTTTACTATCAAACTACCAATACAACTTTAGGCAAAGTAACCGGAGAGAAAGAGCTCTGATTGCAAAGTTGACCTAAGACGAAAAGAACATTTAAATAAAATAAAAGTTTCGGAGACCTAAACAATACACACACGTAATTTGCATGCCCAAAGGTACATTACAATTGATATACTATTATAAAAAGATCTTTCATTGCACATTCTGTCGCGTGACATTCCACCTGGAATAAAACAAGACAAAAACTATGCCTGACATTTATTCCGCATGGTAGAAAGAATAACCTATAGGAAATTGTGTGACGTTTAAATCCTTTGATTATCATATGTATTTTAATCAGCTCAATCAGGTTTTCGTCAGTTATTGCTATAATTATATAGTGCATACATGCCAATTTCGTAGTTTAAATAAGATTCGTCTGAAATTTCCTGACGTCATTTCGTTATAATGGTGTCAACACAGACGTGAAAACAATCAGTTGAAAACAATGGGCAGTCCTGCTGTAGAATAACATTTTAACCTCTTCAAAGTTGTCTCGTTACCACATTTTTGTTGGCTCATTGTAATTAATCTGTTTTAATTCGGGTCTTGTTTTTGACACGCTTTGCGTTGGTTTTAATCAAAACATTTCGCCATGGGCGATGGTAAGTTGTTTCTTATGAAAGCAAATTAATCTGTTTCTATAATCCAGCATTGTCTACTGACACGATTTGTGTCAAACACGGATTAATTTCTTTGTAGATTGCTAAATTGATGTCACTTTTCAATTTCGTTTCATTTAAAATGCATTGATTTTAACAACCTTTTTCGAGAGTGTCATGAAATAAGTTGTGGCTTATATAAAGATAAGGGAAACTGTTCACAATCTTAATACATGATTTGGGAGATCAGGAAATATTGAAGATGATAATATGTAATTAGAACTAAATTAGCCTGCCGATCCAACAATCATCACGAAAATCAGATATTTTCAATCCTGTCATATCTTACTAATTTAAAACCAAAACGACTTTGTAAATATTTAAGGCCTACATTATAAATGTTACCTTTTTACTAATTTACTAAAATTATATACTTACATAACATGATAGTATTCATTGTGGCAACTTTTGTAATAGTAAATTAGTAAGTTCTTTTGAACTTTGAACTTACTAATTTACTATTACAAAAGTTGCCACAATGAATACTATCATGTTATGTAAGTTTATGTTTTAGTTCTTTCCTGCTCACCGAAATCAACAGGAAAAGAGTACCAATGTTTATATCACTTTTGTTTTGTACTCCATTTTACATGAAATAAATTTAGTCACAAACCAATTAATCAAAACGTGTCTAAATGACTTGCTCTTACCATGCACTGAATTTACACAACCATGTTAATTTCTGACCAATGAAAATGCCCAGCTGACGATCTGAAATTAACATTTACCGCACGTGAAAAGCCTTCTCCGCATGCAGATGTCAAGTGCACGAGAATATCGTGCAGAAGGTGATAATGGATGACAACTACAGTTTCAAGTGTGAATAGATTGACATGATGACATTGAGGGCACCTGTCAATATACAATCACAAGGCATGAATCGCTCGGTTAATGTTGTTAAGTAACTTCCTTGTTTATTTCAGGGAACATACAACGGAATGACGTGAAATGAGTGATTTTATTTTATCAGGGAAATATGAAAGAAATTTCGTTTAGGGAAACACACAGAATACGATTAAATATTTTTAACATGCATAATGTTTCGCTTGTTCATATCATATACTTAAAAGACATTTCGTTTGTCATACTTAAAAGTTACATAAAAGTTTAAACTTATCTTCAGGAAACTAATATAATTAATAAAAAGATTCTTACATCGATTACATATGAAAATTTAAAAATGGATAAAACAAGATAAGTTATAAGAACAAATAGTGTTGTATTATAAATGTTCATATATCATTTGTTGTAATTAACAAACATTAAAAATTCAGATATCGGTAACTGCAAAATTTCTATAAAATTATAATTTCAAACACGTTTTACCTTGATATCATCATAAGATGCTATTTTGAAATAGGAAGAAGAATATTTCTAAGTTGTAAGTAATTTTTCTAAACTTCTTCATTGATAACATTCCAACGATGTTTGAAAACGCTATTCTAAAAAAAAATTCTAAAACTTGATAACACTGCAAAACCTTATAGATCGTGACTTGACATAACATCGATATAAGTCGTAAAGTATCTGTTAAAAAAATAATATCAGTTTATTTTTCTTATCGTGGGTTGTATTTCACAACAGACAAAAAGCCCACGGCCTACCGTTGTTGAAGCACGATTTGAGCGCCCACGAATCAAGCTTCTAAGATCAGATTGTTTGAAAAGTCATGTTCTATAAATAGCAATCAATCAATAAAATACTGGCATATGATTGGTCTGTTCAATAAACGGTTGGGACGGAAAGGGATGCGCTTCAAAACTCTCAAACTTTGTCTCATGTGTCCTTTCATAAACACAACAATTACGAAATGAGAAATTAGAATTGCATTAATTCAAGAGAGTAAAGCATGCTAGTCGGCTTTCACGTATATCTCGTGCAGACGCGTTGAAATATACAACACCTTGCCTGTCTACCTGTAGAACAAATATTAACAGCAGTTGCCTCCCTTGCAATGGCGAAACAAAGCATTGGACGAACGGAAGTTATTCAGGTCATGATTACCTGTGGTAACCACACCTCCTTTTCCTAACGGCGGGCGTGAGTTTAGTTGGTGGAACAGCTACGTGTGTTCATATCATGGCGACACGGTAAAGAGTGGTTCGCTGGGATCGTTTTCACGAAATGGATTTACGAAATAATGGAGAAATTTGGAGATAACTTGTACCATGCCGTTACCAAACCGAATCGTTGAACCTCAGAAGTTGGGTAGGAAAGCATTGCACCCTGAACAACATGAGGAGCCTTTATCTGCCGAACTTGCGGTTTCTCATAACACCGTTCTTGGAGCGTTATATCAACTGGCAAGTCTCGTGCGACATGCGGACGACCTTTTTTGCGACTTGGCAGAAGAGTGTCAAAAAGTTTTCGAAAAAACGGAAAAGATTAATGAAAAGTTGACAAGAGTGAAAGACCATGTGAACAAATTGGATTCAAGGAAAGTGAAAATACGTAAGTTGTTTATCTTTTGTGATTGTTTAGTTTGCAGTCAAACGCTTACAGCACCCCATTGCTAATTCATTTCGTCTGTGTATTGTGTTATTGAGGTAGTGGATTTGAATTGAACGGTTTTCGATCAGGGCGCCTTCATAAAATCGATAAATGGTTTTGGTGGGAAACCACGTCGATTTGTTTTATATTTCCTGTGACGGTATTTGATTGTTTGAAAATAGTATAACTATTTGTCTTCTAGAACATAAAAGAAAAATGATATTATGAAGTAAAAGTCTTCATCTAAAAGTAAAATGCCTGTATTGTAAAGTAATAAGTTGATAACTGAAATAACTGTAGGTTATATATGAGGAAACAATATTTGTACAATTCAGCATATTGCTGAATGATTACTTTGTATAACTTGTTGCAACATGCTACTTAATAAATTACTATTTTATAACATTGTGTATATATCCATGTGATATAAGTGATAAAGGTTCACTATTAACTGTTTTATCATATTTGAGACCCATGGTTGCATTGTTTGTTTTGAGTTATTTACAAAACTAGATTTCAAAATATTTAAAAGTTGCAGAACTACTGCAAACTTTAGAATACTTATCAAGTCATTGAAGGTCATTTCCAAGTGAAAATACAAAAGAAAACCAAATATTGGCTTTTTTGTGTCTTATTTATACTTTGTAGATATAATCAGTCACATATTTCATGGCAGTCACAAACATATGTCAAAACACACTGTTATACAAGATATGAAATTGACACCATGAATGACAAGTAGTCGTGAAATATGACGATTCTTACATGTGTTGACAGTATAGAACATTTTGTGCGAAGATCCAAAGCTTCTTTTCCTTTATCAACAAACTTAATAATTAATTTTTTATACAAATCCATTTTCTAACATATGATTACCATTGTTAAGAAGTAAGTATAATATGTTTTTACACAACATGTTGAAAATGGCCTAGATTCACAAGCACACTTAAAATTGGAATATCCACACTATCAATTTACAAAATCTACCTTTGCCAAAGGTTTCTTACTATCATTTAAAAGAAATATCCAAATAGATGTTAAAACATGTATTTTTCCAAGAAAAACATAAGAGTATTCTACGGAAATACATTAAGTTTTAAAAAACATTCTAACTAAAAACTCAGGAACCACATTAACAAAGCCATGGACTGTTTATCCCAAGTTTCATGTTAAAGATTTCAAATGAGTTTACAGTTCCCTGTTGATCCTTATAATGCACGATGAAAGGTTCTCAAACATGTGTCAAATAATAACCGTTCTTTCTTGTCTTCAAAGTTTATATTTGTTTAGTTATAAAAACTTGTATTGTTTACTTTGTCAGAGGCCCAAAAATCCATAGGCTTTCTAAATCGACAAGCCAGTTTGTTTATCTTTGAAGGTTGTTTTTGTTGTGAAATTGATTTCTTTGTGAACAAAACACTAGTTGAAGAGTCTTTTGTCGTGCTTTCTTTGTAAATTTTATAGACTAATGCTTACTTTTTAAGAAACTATCTTTTCCATATCCAAATTTTGATTTTCCAAATCCATTTTATCTTATTTCTTCTGTTTCTAAAATGTGGAGTAAGATAAATTATATTTTTGAAATATCAATCTAAAATTTGCATCTTATCTTTATGAAAATGTGATGAGTTGATATGTTCCTATTTTACTGTTCACGATCAACCCCTCAATTTAACAATATCTCTTAAAAACCCAGATCAAAGGTCCTTGAAGTCATAATTCTTTATTCATAATCTCAAACTATTCCTATTAAAGTTTATGACCTTTATAAAAAGTTTCAAGGAGCATAAATTTAAGTGATCCAAATTCAAACCATCAATACTTTTCTCAAACGCATGAAATTCTTGTTAATAAATCATGAAGCCCTTGAAACTTGACCTATTCTGTAATTTGTAACCCTCAATTATGTGAAATTTGATTTTTAAATGAAACTAATCACACATTAAAACATTTAACATCAAGCGGGGAGAATAAGCTATTTAAAGTATTTACCCAAGTATATGTGAGGTTTGACATGAAATGAAATTGACCAAGGACCACAAACTTTTAACAAAAAGAAAATGAGTTTACCAATTTTGAAAACGATCACCTATTTGCGTTATGCTATGGAAATTTGATTTCACATTGAAAATGACCTCTTTAAGAGCAAATGTTACACGAAAGGAAATAATTGTCTAGAAGTCATAAATACTTAAAATTTACCCAATTTGTAACATATTCCCTCCATTAAGTGAAATTTGATTTTCAAAACTAAAAATGATCCCTATCCATAACAACCCAAAGTCCAGTCCACAATAGTATTACTTTCTCACGTCGTTTATTTCTCTTGGTCAACGTACAGTGCAAAAGAATGATTAATGGAATGCTTTAAGTTGTCAATAGCCATTTAACTCTCAGGGTCGGGTAGTACAGATATTTTGTAAAATGTGATTTTACCATTCATACTGTTTTATAGAGGTGTGGCGATACAAATTTGTTGCAATATTATTTTTCTCTCATAACGATATGATACACTATTTTCAAGGTTTTAAGAAAAATAAAATTGACCAATTGGTGATTTTTAGGCAAAATGAGCAATTCTTAAGTCAACGATACGTATAATGATACAGAAAAGTTATCAAGATATATGTGTATCCTCATATTAAGTATCATGATCGCTGTATACAATGATATATCGTCACACCTCTACTGTGTTCCTATATATAATATTACACATTGTAACATAAGCCTTCACTAATAATAATTATGATCATATGTAGAACAAACAAGTCTTATCTTTTAAACAAATTCTCCAAAAAATTTCCCCCAAATATACCAGTTTATTCTAAAGGTATTAAATTTGTGGGTAAAATATCTCCATTTACTAAACATGATTATCAGTACCTGTATAATATATTACCAAATATAAAGCATAGCCATTTTCAGACATTTTTGTATTAACACCTTTTAAAACAGGTAAATGGTTTTGGATAGCTAAGATATCAAAATGTTGTCAATTCATTTAGAAATTCTACTTTTGATTTAAAACATTGTCATTCAATTGGTAACATTTATTTTAAGTTTTGCAAGTTCCGTTTTTCCTTAAAACGTGCTACTGCCCCTTTAAAGAGTTAAAGAAACTAGGTTGCAAGACATTTCAAGTTTAGCCTGAGTTTTATACATGAGTCATGCTCTAACCCTTCATCACCTTTGATTTGAGAGATAGTTTTGCCCCTGGCAAAGTACAATTTGTCAAGGGATTTTGAGGACAAATTTTACATGAAAAGAAAAATATTGTTTGAATCCTACAATCTTATTAGTTTGGAAAACATTATTTAAATGCATTTCCTCCTTATATTTGATTAATTACAGTTCCTTCTTATATTTGATTAATTACAGGAAAAAGATTAAATTTCACAGGTATTTTCCTTCATCTGTTGAGTGGTTTATAGGAATATATAAATTTATTAAAAGGCTTAGTAAGTTAAATATATGTTTATCTGATATATTTTAAAGTATATAATGTATCTAAAAATAAGATACTAATTGTTATCTCCGGTTTTACCTGAAGGTATCTTAAATGAACCTGAAATTTTAATGTCGTTAAGAGAATTTATCATGGTATTCCTGTACACCTCAAATTTATCTGAAAATACTTCATCAAATGTCTTTACATTAGAATGCATCCAAATTTGTTTAGATTTTAATAAAATGACCAGAATACAAAGTCATGGCAAGGTAACAGAATGTCATAGTTAAAGGGGCAGTAGCACGTTTTTAGGGGGAATATAAGGTGATGTCAGGAAAATGGAAATTAATGGTTCCAATTGAAAGACAATGTATTTAAACTAAATGAAGCAGTAATAATTCAAATATATAACATAAAGTTTAGCCATGCGATTCCTTTTTCTTGCACAAAATGAATTAAAGGTGTTCACACAAAATGGCCGCCAATGGATTTTATATAAATCTTCATACTTTGTCCTCTGACTATGGATGATTGGCTTGTGTAATGAGATTTTTGACACTGTCAAAATAATACATTTAACATTAACTTGCAATTATCAGTGAAAAATTTAAAATATAAAATTATCAAAAAACGTGCTACTGCCCCTTTAACAGGTATGTTAGGATACTCCACCGACACACAGAGACTAGACAGTGTTTAAAGGCCAGAGATGTGCAATTTCAAACGTCATCAGCTCAACAAATAGAGGAGCTGTGTCATCACTGCACTTATAAAAAATCATTCTAGAACAGAAGTCATAAAAAGATCATTACAAAACATGTCTACATTTACACCCTTGGTAAAATTTCATGAAAGCATTTTAGCTCTAAGAATATACTAAGTAACCAGCGACATATACTTTTTGAGGTTGATTTCTTGCTTGAAGGGGTGTAAGGATTACCCAAGCTCAAAACCATCTTAATGTTAAAGCTTGAAGATGGTGACCTTAAATTCTTCTACAACAATGTCTTTACTTAAATAGTCGAGACCAATGACGAGACCATACTTATTGTTTGGCATATAGGATATTCCTACGATTGCTTAACAATTCTCCCTCCTTATGTCCCTACATGAATACCATTAACATTTCTCAAGCTAGTTTCAGGGGTGGATCTTGTAATTTTGAAAGTCTTTTTGAGCAATTTTTGAAAAATATTACCAAAAGGGGATTTGTACCCTAAACTCCCTCCTTAATCCACCACTGTAGATGTATTTCCTGAAAGCTCTCAATAGTTTTTCTCTTTAAAACTCACAGTTTGTCTCAAAAGTCTTTTTGAGCAATTTAAAAAAAAAATAACCAAAAGGGGGATTTGTACCGTAAACTCCCTCCTTAATTCACCACTGTAGATGTATTTCCTGAAAGCTCTCAATAGTTTTTCTCACTAAAACTCACAGTTTGTCTACTATCTTTAACACCGGTTGCATGCAGGTGCAACAGTTGCAGTGACAGTGCATTAGTGCAACTCTGCATGTTGAGGGTCCCAGGTGAATAACTCTTTGTTGGCCAAGTGCTGTAGTAATTTGTAAAACTGCCACGCTTCATAAAATTAGCTTGTCCCATTGAAACTACTGAGAGAGAACATACCCATTGTAAATGCACTTAGGGTAATATTTTAAAATTATGAGGTGTGTATGTGCTTGAAATAAATAATTGATTTTTGGGGTTTTAATTGAAAATATTGTACTTTTTCAATTATGATTTAATGTTTTCTTTGTTGAGAAATTTTGATGCTCAAAGAATATTGATTTTAATTTCTGTTTGTAACAAGGATATTTGCCATTTTCCCTTTCCTTTCAAAATTTGGATAATTGTATGTTTAACGTTTGAATTATCTCAAACATAAAGGACACTGACAGATGTTAGTGACAATGTCTAATTATGATAAAATGAAAATGTGTTTTATGGATGAATTATTAATTTCAATCAATGTAATTGCATGTTTCTAGAGCAATAAAGATGAGGAAATATTTTTTTCAAATAGATTACATTTAATTTTTTTTACTATTAAGAATATTTAGAGTAAACAAAGAGCAGTAAAATTCAACAAAATGATAAAAAATCATTAAAATTAAACTCATGAACCTAATTCTTATTTATCAGCCATTGTCATCTGAAAGATATCTCGATATTGAAAGTAAAAGACATTTTGATAACAAAGTTATTAGACGCCCAAATCTTGGACAACGCTACAGGAAATGGGGTTTACAAGGCTCCACTATTTGTGTTTGTTCAGACCAATAAACAGGGCTACCCAAACCCTCATAAGGTATTTTATTGTCCCTCTTGTGAATGACAGCTTTAACCCTGTCTGTGCCGTGTGCAGAGATATGCTGTGAGTTTGATCATATCATTTCTTTGATAAGATATGATGAACCATTCTTGAGACTGACTTTCAAACAGGAATTGGTACTGAAGGAATAAATTTGGGTTATCCATAACCTATTGGCCTCTTTATTAACAAGAGCTAACAGTTAAAGATAAAAAAGTAAGATTTGCGTTTAACTGCATGTGTGCATAAATGCAATTCAAAGATAACAAATCACTGTAGTTTCAAAAAGTCATCAGACTTCAAGTGAAGAAACTATTGAATCCCAACAACTTTGTTATTCAGTGTTCTTTTTAGCAGTAAGATTTGTAGCCTTTGAAAGTCACTGAGGTTTACAAGTTGGTTTGCTTGCATCAGTACAACCAAAAATGACCCAAATAATAAGGGGTATCCCTATTTCTTTAAACATACAATAATCCAGCTGATATGGATTATGGTAACATTTTGATGTGGATTCAATCAAACGGTTAACTTCCTCCTTGCTGTGGTCATCATAAGTTGCCAAGTTGAAGTGTATTTCAGAGTCATGGCCATACACAAAATGTTGCCTTGGGCAGTTTAGAAATCCTGTAAAAAGGTGTCCTTGTTTATTGCTGTCATGAAAGTATTACTTTAACTTTTGAATGAGGGTCCAATCATATAAGTGTCATTACTTTGATTTATGATCCCTTAATTGGATTATTTTTATTCTATGGGGGTTATCAGAGATATCTTTTTGCACCGGATTAAGGGGTTGAGTATGGTGTGTTTTGGCTCTCAGTGAGAGTAGACAATATTAACAAAATTCGAGAAACCTTCAGGTGAAGTTTTATTATAAAATAAACTAGTATATCAGATTATCATGAGAAGTATACTTAAGGTGAAGTTCCCAAATAAAGTAGATACCCAGAAATTTGGGAAATAAACAGAAAATTGTCCTGTTATACATTGTCAATATCTTAACCATCTGGTTGAAATAAACCGGATAATTCATAGGTTTGTGTATAGCAGAATAATATTTCTATATGTGTCAAAAATTGTCACAATATTGACATTCATGTCTAGATACTATGGATCATTCAGCTTTCATCTTCTTGTGTTCCGTCTTATTCTTCCGTTCATACAATACACTTGATGCATCAGCAGTTCCTCCAAACAGCAGATGGTATGCATCTTGCAGCACAATAGAGACAACGTCAATTGATGTCTACCTGTGGCAAATTGTACTTTCATTTTGGTTAAAAAATGTGTCAATTGTTAATTCTAGTCGAAACTTTGATGGGTTGTAAATCTTCTATTCAGTTCAAAACATTTGCCAAAAAAGGTCATTTTCAAACTTGAACATTAATATTAATCTTATTAAAATGTGTTTAAGAGGTTAGAAGTAGTAATGAAAATTAACGATGATAAAACAGGATAATTTTATTAGGGTAAAAACTTGAAATGAATGTTTGATATTATCCATGAAGAATATATTTCAGTAGGTATTTTATGCACAATGTTATTTGTAATTCCTATGCTAATATAACTTGACCATAAAAACTCAATATGAAATGTACACAGTGTACCAGATGTTGTATATTTCACCACCAGCTGTTTCCTAATGTTATGTACTTTCCATGTTAATATCTGTGGTTTATTTGTTACCTTGTGATACATAAAAGTACCCTATTGTAAAGCTTTGGTACTGTGGCGGTACAGGAAATGTCAACTTTGACCATATTAGATTTTGTAATTGTCAGATTTAAAGCTTTTCACTGCATTGCTTTAGAAAGGAATTCAAAGCCACATTTGAAATACCAAATGGTAAATTTGTACCTGAAAAATTAAGGTCTTGAAATGTTGTACAATTAATAAGATCCAAGCTTTCAAAAGATTGATTGCTTGTGATTTGTCACCCAAAGGTAAAAGCGCTTAATAAAGTGTTATCAAGCTTTGGTGTTTAATAAACAGGATTAGCATTTGGGTGTTGGCAGTTTTCTAGTTAGCATGTAGTTCAATGGATATCTCTCAATAATGTTTTGCCTTTATAAAGATTTGTTAATGTGGCAATGAAAACAATTATTGTCTGTGGTTTGTGGAAAAAATATTCAAATTTTCTCTTTGCATTTCCTATAGTGTTTCTTTGCAATCAGCATCTGAAATGATGATTGTTGAATGTCTGGTTAGTGGGTTTGCATTTAGTACATAACAAAAGGAAAATCTCACTGTTGTGTTATTATTAAGCTTTGGTATTGACTGTGGTGTCAGAACTAAAAGGGGGAATTAATTTTGATTTTGTGTGAATTATTACAATGCAGTGGGAGGGATGTTTTTTCTAATTCGTGAATAAATTATGTATTGTCCAATATTTTATTATAAACAGGTGTTGAATGGTAGAAGAGAGAGGAAAAGATTGTATTATATTTGGTTTTTGTATTAATATGCTTGTTTAGTTGGTGGGAGGTTTGTATTAGTCAATTGGAGAATTGAACAATTTGTTGGTTGGAATCAATAAAGGAATTGGAAATTTACTGAGAAAATCTTATTGGTCATCAGTAAGTTAAAGAGTACTATTTATGATATGCTAAAGCAATGAATTTCATTCATGAATTAAGTTTCAAACTAGTTATTAAAAAATTTAAAAAAATAAAAATTTAAAAAAAGTTTCAAACTAGTTATACTTGCTGTGAATTTAAAAGATAACTTTTGAAATAATCCTTTATGACATAAAAATAATGATGTGTAACATTTAGTTACCTCAATCATAAATAATCACCAAAGTTAAGATTTGACCGATAATCCGCAAAAGGACAAAACGATGTACCTTTTGTAAGACATAATCTCGAATGAAATGTGATTAAGACAAAAATTTGTGTATTTCATCAAGAGATATATCAGAGATTGTCTGATAGGCTTATAATCAAAGTCTCGCTACCTCATCAAAATAAATTATTGATAGTAATGGGTATCTTAATGTGAAGTCAAGGCCATTAACAATGCCACTTAATTTTGCTCACAGTTTACTAAAAAGTGAATGTTTTTGGCAGCATGATTTTATGCTACAATACTGAACATTGAACAATATAGTCAATGTGTAAAAAAAATTATTTTGTCAATTTTGTGTTGTTATGATAAAAATTTAGAATAAGAGATGTGACACTGAAGTTTTTTCGGTTGGTGAAGACTCGCTGTTAAAAGAAACAAACACAAAAGTATTTTAAAAATTTAATATTTTTTTAAAAGTGAGTGAAAATAATATTAAATCAATAGATAATAAGATCTGAAGTGTGGTAAGATATGATTTTCTTCTACTATTCTTCTTTAAAAAATTGTAAGAAATATGATTTGGAGCCTGGTTTCTTGCTTGTGTATGAGTGACAGGGTTATGGATGGAGTAGAATGGAGATGCAATAGATGGAGAGGTAAAACACAAAGGCCAAAAGAATTGATTTATATTTTATTATGATATTTTTGGTTATATTGTTCAAAAAACTCTCAGAGATGAAACCTTTTTTTCAAAGTTGCAACTCAAGAGTCAAATTTCAGACTTTATGACCCAATATTACCTTTTCACAGAGATCTATCAGTTTTAACCCTTCACCCCTACAAGCAAGATATCAGCCTCAAAAACAAATTTTGTACAGGTTTCTTAGGGGTCAAAGTAAAAGGAAAGGTAGTTTGAGGGAGAACAAAGAGCATACCTGAGAACTGATACTAATGCAATCTACCTGTCAGGTGTTTCAGAATTCAGGTAACATTATTGGTTACCAACACGACCCTTGAGCCTTTGGTTGCTACCTGGTTATTGCAGTTGGTCATGAAAATCCTTGGGGCTTGATAGGGTTTGTGATAAGGTTGTTACTTTATTGCCTGTTTCTTTTATTGTTTGTTTATCTGTATCAGAAAGATTGTAATCTTAGTCCATGGAGTGTGGATGGTTTTGAAACTGTTGTTTTGTGTGAAATTGCTTTGTATGGAATGATTGGATAAAGAACTATTGTTGGGAGAAGTCATTGTGATGTTTTTTCATATTTTGGGATTTTGAAACTATAGGTTCATCTATAATTATGAAATATGCTTGAAAGTCTTGAACTTATTTGTTATTTTTATACGAACAGTTTACAAAATTAAACTATGTGTGACTTAAGAAAGAGAAAATTTGTTTAAAGTCATTTTATGTAATTTTATTATCCTAGACCTATTTTGAACATATTTTTCACGTTTCAATTTCATTAAAGCATGAATTGTAAAATTCAAATATATTAAAGTATTTACTTCACATAGAGAAAAAACATCTATTCAAATCCTCTTCTGCTTAATTATTGCCAAAATGTATGCGAAAAAGCCATTAAACTTGTCCGCAATAAAAGCAGTTCTCTCATTTCTGCTAACATTGTGCCTTCAACTCCTTTAACTGCATCTATGCATGACAAGGCCTTTTGAAATTCTATCATGCAGACAAAAAGGGGGACTACAAACGCCCCCTCAAGTCTTTAATGGGAGCTTCATGACCCTGTTGTGTTTTAGAGGCTATGAAAGATGTATTGAGAGAAACAAGATGTAGGAACTTTTGTTGCTGTTAATGTCTTATAATGCAGAAACTATTGTTGCTGTTAATGTCTCATAATGCAGAAACTATAGTTCTTGTAAATGTCTCATAATGCAGAGAGTATAGTTCTTGTAAATGTCTCATTATGCAGAAACTATTGTTCTTGAAATGTCTCATATTGTAGAAACTATAGTTCTTGTAAATGTCTCATAATGCAGAGACTATTTTTCACGTAAATGTCTCATAATGCAGAAACTATAGTTCTTGTAAATCTCTCATAATGCAGAAACTATTGTTCTTGTAAATCTCTCATATTGTAGAAACTATAATTAATATATTTATCTTTATTTTACATAAAACTTTCACCGACCGGTGAATCCATCATGTGAGAAGTTGAAACTATTTAGGACCTGAATTTTAAAATGGTTAAAGCCGTAAAATCAAAGTTTGTAGATAGAAATAAATTCAATTTCCTCAATTATAAGAATTGTAGTTTGGTGGATGTTTAGGCTGTAGTCATGATAAAACTGTTCTTGATTTTCTTGAAGCGGAAGAAACCCTTTTAAGATATGCCATTATAGATACAAACTTAGTGGACTTCATGGCTTTTTAATCTCTTAGCTTGATAGTAACCAACATTTGACAGTCATTTTGGAGTGTCCCGTACGCTAGGTTGTCAGGGTGAAGAGATGTTCCAACACAGGAATGGACACAATAAGCTTTTATATCAGCATCACTGCTATGTTATGAGTCTATAACATAGTTTATGGACCTTAGGTGTGAACAAGAAAATAATGAGAATACTTTATAGTTAATTCTCTCAATTTACTTCTTGAAGGATTAGTAGTTTGCTGATGTTAAGTCAGTATTGAGAAGATGGTAAAAGGATGCTTTGTAAGTATTTAGCTATTGCAATTTATTTCAAATTGAAGTATCATATTTACACCTCTGCTGCGCCTTAGTCAATATTGTATATCAGTGTAAATCATTAGATCAACCTAATTTTTTTGTATTTTTTCACACATCAGAGGCTAGATTTATAATATTTTTCAAATAAGATACTATGTAAACCTCTGCTGTGCCTCCGCCAATATTAAAAAACTAGGTAGACACATCACTGTTTCATCTCAATTTGATAGTCGTATAGTTTAGTGATGTATTAAATCAACATGCAGAGGTATAATGACAATGCAAATTACTGAACTAATGAATGAGGACAAAGAACTGCACTGTTGGAAGGGTATCTGTTTCACATTAGTACAGATGGGGTTCCTATTCTTAGAATTTATAAGGAACAGGGTGTCGAATGCATATTACCACACTAATTGGTCCTATGATCATATTTCAATTCATTGCATGAGAGTCTGAGTTTTATTGTTGTTACTTCATTACTTTTAGATTACTCTGTTTGTATTTGATGGATAAATATGTTTGACTTTAAAAAAAATCTGAATTGCCAAGTTATTATTCAGACGAGAGTGGTATCTTTTTGTTGTCCTTAGAAATTAACAACATAATCAAACACCAGATGATCATGCAAACTATACTTGAATTTTCATTCTTGTCATTTATTCATTGAAAAGTGGAAATAATGTTACACTTAACAAACATACAAATCATGAAATGCATTCAAAATGGTAACTCTAAATCAAAACGGTATTTTATGAAGTTAGCTAAGAATGCAACATAATATTTCCAAGGAGACAGGAAATTAAATCACCATGAGCTTTTCTGGTCTTGAATTACCACACAGACGAAGCATAAAACACATCCGGTGTACAATAGACCCTGTATGTGATTTGTGGCCAATATCCTGTAATATTATCCCATTGACAATAAGAGCCATGACTCTCTCTGTTATCAGATAGGCTTTGAATATAAGGGTCCTTATTGTCACATTAGAAAACCAAACTTAATAGAAGGACACTATAATAGACAAATGATACAAACTTAAAGGGGATGTAGTAGCAGAATATTTAATGGATTTTGAATCACTGGGGAAACCAGCTTCTGTACAGTTACGCTATTAAAGGGGCATTAGCACATTTTTTGAAAGTTTTATGTTATCAGTTTTTCACTGATAATTGTATGTTAATGCTAAATGCATTATTTTGATAGTATCAAAAATCTCATTAAACAAACCAATCATCCATAGTAAAAGAACAAAGTATAAAGATTCATATAAAGTCCTTTGGCAGCCATTTTGTTTGAATACCTTTAATTCATTTTGTGTAAGAAAAAGGAATCACTTCACATTATATATTTGATTTGTTGCTGTTTCATTTTGTTTAAAGACACCGTCTTTCAATTGGAACCATTTATGTTCATTTTCCTGACATCACCTTAAATATATTTTCCCTAAAAACGTGCTATTGCCCCTTTAAAGGGCTTGATTCCTTACATGGCCAATAGAAGTGTCTCTTTAGTGTTCATCCAAAATACATGTTTCAAATGAAATGTTTTAAGTGTTCCTTAACATCATTGTACATATGCAGTTACAACATTATGATAGCTTAACAATACTTAAGGTGTTTGACTAGGTTTTGATTAAATGTGATGATACCTGGGGTTCAATGGCTTTACATGAACAAACAGGAGTACACATGTATTTAGAAACCAACAGTATTATCAAAACAAATGATCAATTTTTTTTTGCAAATAATTTCAACTAAACTGAAGATTTTAGAGATTTTTTTGTTATGAACAGTCAGCATACAATAACATGACTCAAATGATCATGTTCATCCATGTATGACAATGTCTAGACACATATTTCATCCAGGTTACACAAATATTTCATTCATCGGCACATGGGTATGATGCAGGTCATCCTCTGGTTACATTGTGATCCATGTCTATTTCCTGTCCAGTACTTGTTCAATGAAAGAAAAGATTTTGGTTTCTTTTTCTTGGTAGGTATTGACAAATGAATCTATTAAAGGCTTTTGTGGATTTTATTCTTCTGTGGATGATTAGGGATTTAGATGTTTGAGTGTATTCATGTTTTAATGGAAAAGACAACAGCTTATAAAGCCTTGTCACGTTTCTCTCAGTTGTTTCATTATCAAGGAAGTATTCTGAGAAATTTTAATTGAATTTAGAAAATTACTTGATTTTTTTATAGAATTCAATGTGAGTAAAAGATTTTTCAAAATGGAAGCCATGATGACAACTTAGAAAATCCAACTTCCTTTAAGGAAAATTTTAAGGGGAAAAAAACTTTGATTATGAAATATTCATCATAACCTTTGAACTCACTAACCATTGGTGTTTGAGCTTCTTGGTGTGGTGTCACGGGTTCATTTCCTGTCAGGTGCCATTCATGTGTTTACAGTCAATGAAAAGTAAGATTTTATTCAAAATCAAATGGTGCTCAATGGGTGCTTAAAAATGGTCAATTGATATTTGTAACGTCCTGATAAAACTCCACTTAGCATCAGTTCGTTCATATCCTGTTGAAATACTACACGAGGATGAAATGATGATTCACAAGTCATGCTTACTGGAGCAGATAGGCTAACGGTTATAATGGGTGATATTGACGACAGATATGTCAATCAAATGTAGAGATGTGTCCGTAATAATGTAGTGACTTTACTGGGATTGAGTTTTTTTTGTCTCTTTATCTTCAGTAATGTTCGTATAAATGTTAGCGATCAGCATTGTTTCTTAAATTGGAATTTGGATGCGGAGTCGTTCGAGATTATTTAAAAATATAATTGTATGTCAAGAAATATATGTACTGAAATATACAATTTATTAAGGTGGTAATTCTGTTTCATGATATTGTTATTAGAACATTATGTTTGAAAACATTTTATCATTAAGAAAATGTGTTGTCTCTGAATATATTGATAAATAATCATATATATATATGTCTAATTACGCATGAATTTTGGTTTTCATGATAATTAAATTTTGTGTGTGATGAATTGTGATAAATCATATATATATCTATTAAGAAAGAATGGTACTTCTATAATGACATCAGTAGTTAACCCTACAAACCTAATAGCCAGAAATCAGGCTAAAAAAGGTGTTATTTTTTGCTTCTGATGGGTGAAAGAGCTACATAACTAAAGCCTTGCATTGACATTTTGATGTGCAGATTTTCTGCCAATAAGATACAGCCTCATACATTAGAAAGAGAATTTTAAATTTTTGAAAATGTTTAAATTTTTCAATTGGAGCCTTATGAACTTATTTGTACATATGATCATTGTCATGTCAACCTTATCATGCAGATTTTCCCTCAACCCGAGACCGTACTGCTTATAGCATAAATCATATGATCAACATGCCCAATGCAAACAAGTATGATAAAGCTACTGTAAGAAGGATTTGTGAGGACAAGGGGTCAATATGTGAGAACATATTGCTCTAATTTTTAGCTTTGAGAAAGTAAAAATGCTGAGTTAGCAAATTAAATCAAACCGTTAGTTAATTTAGCTTTCATGACTTTGATGATATTTTGTTGCAATCAAATTAAAACAAATTATATGAATAATATTTGATGTTAATATGTTTTCATTTGACCGTTTACTCTTTCCGTGATGTTGACCAATGATTCTCCTCTTAAAATGAAAAACAATATTAACCCTTAACTCTCGCCTCACTAGAGGCAACCAAAGTTGCCCAGCAAAACAAATTAAGCATGGAGTTCACCTGACAATTAACATGTGACTTTGTGACTGTGATGTGACAATCAACATGTGATTAAACTAGCCACTGTCCAGTCTTGGGATTATCTTGCTATTTCATGTCAATTTACAATCCTTGGTCTGACGCTTGACCTCTATGACCTGTCAACAAAACTTTCATGGTGGAGTTTGAATACTGTGATGGATTTAATGCCCTTGTTGTTATCCTTAAACTTGTTGACTTTGTAGATTTATTGTCAATTTACAATAACAAAGTTAGCTTGGATAATTGAAGGCATTGTGCACAGTGAATGTTATGGGATCATATGTTAATTTAATGTCTTGACTATAATGGAAGTGATATGGTGGACTGTGTTTATGTTGCTTTCAACAAAAAGGAGGATAGAAATTTATCTGAGGAGATTAGTAAATTTTACATATTTAGAAATGTTACATTGCTTTAAGTAGGCATGGGTTAATAATGTGATACAATCCATGGTCTGGGTTATGCCAGAGGATCTTCAACTTTAAAAAAGTTGTAAGGGCTGTGTGATACGACATTGAATTTCAGTGCAGTAGCAGACATCATTAGCAGGCACCAGCCAATGCCTGCAGGTTTCACTACAATTAAAACACAATTTCTGCAGGCTTTCTTCCTGAATAGTCCACAACTATTAAAAACACATTTTTGCAGCCTTCTACAAAGTAGCGCCATACTACGGGTTCCTCTTTCACAAAAATGACCAATAGCAGTGTTTTAGTTCTTTGTCAGTGTTGCCTCAAAATAGCTCATGAAAAAAACTTCCAGGGTGGTCTTTCTTGCAACGGGGTTAATACTTTGGTTGACATTGTAATATTATTCCAAAGTAAGATAATAAAGTAACATAATTGAAAGCATTGTTAACAGTGCATGTTGTGAGATAATAATGTCCAAGTGTGTATTAAAGCACATCAACTGCACAGTTAAACACAAGCTTTGATTGGTCAACTGCACAGTTAAACACAAGCTTTGATTGGAGGGTTGCTGGAAATAGACGATTTATGATTGCTGCACAGCCTTTGTTTCTCTTTATGAGATTATTTGCTTCATTGCATATGGTTTTGTTTCCGTAATTGGCGAACAATTTTGACCTGTTATTTTCAAAATATTGAATATTATCTGCTTTGGGTTTTAATGGTATCCATGATACTAACCAATTGTGTTTTATTAAAATATTCTTCATGTAAGATGTTTTTGTTTCCAAATGTTCAGAAATTTTTATACATTAAAATCAATTGAACGTTATTAGAAATATAAGTTTATTCAATGTATTTTTAGATAACTTCAGCAAAATAGAAACAAATATTGTAAAACCCTCTTTCATCATATTGAGAATAGATTTGTTATCTTTTAAGTAAAAAATGTGGCCCAAGGGTTAAACTTACTCAATGAATGAAAGGGTCTGAAATATTCCCATTTCTTATTCAGGATTGCATGCATGGCATATTTCAGTGTATCAAAAATGACTTAAAAAATGAAGGTGTCAGAAATAACTCATAAGATGTCAAAGGTTTCACTCCGTGTGAGTCGCACCCAAAGTTATTGCCTTATTATGGGGTCTCATACAGTGCTTGTCAAGCAAAGTCATTCCAGAATTATTTATATATATATCTTTAATGGAATTTTTGACATGCCGAGAAACTGAGAAATTGAGAAATTATCAGAACCTTTCAAACTAAATTAAAAGAAATGGCATTTGAATCTATTTTTCCGCCATATTTTCTGGAAAACAAATACTATACTATGAGAAGTTGTTTAGAATATGTTTGGTAAACTGTCTAGATATATCAAACTGTTCCTAAAATAGATATTCTCTTATTCAGAATATCCAATTAGCTCTTAAAATTATTGAATGATATATCAATCTAAAAAGGTATTTACTAATGACATTTTCCTTATAATTAATGTCTATCTTTTTTATAAGGAATGATGATAAAATGTCTTCTGCAGAACTTATCTTTTATATTGACATTTTCTGAGTAATCAGTTGTCTAGACATGTGATTTGATAATTTAATGAGAGCATTACGAAACAGGTCATAATTCTCATTGACATGTTACATAAGTAATATGTAAGGTCACCATATGGATTCTAGCATGACCCAAAAGTTTTTGAAATTTTATTTTTTCTTCAAACAACAAAAAAATAATTTTTTGTAGCATGATTTCCAAGATATGTCACAATCAGAGGAAATACAGATATCTGTAAGCGTTCTGAAATAACATATGATCGAAATATGATTTAGGAACTTAACAGTAAACCTTTTCATGTGTTTTTGACAATCAGAGCAGACAGACAGAAAAAAAATATTATGATAAAAAATAATTTTGGGGAGGTTTAAAACACACCTTTACAGGTAACAACAAGCTTTATACATGACCATGACGGTTTCCCAGGTATGACATTAGATGATTTAAGGAAACTCAACAGTAAACCTTTTCATGTGTTTTTGACAATCAGAGCAGACAGACAGAAACAAATAATTATGATAAAAACTAATTTTGGGGACATCTACAGCACACCTTTACAGGTAACAACAAGCTTTATACATGACCTTCAAGGTTTCTCAGGTATAACATGAGATCACAATCTAAATATGAAAAGCTTTTGAAGTCTGCAGTGCTGTAGGCCATTCACTGATGAATTAATAGGCACTTTTCAGCATTAGACACGTGAGCGCCCAACAGTTTCCTTGTTGAGCTGAATGGAAACTTCTTTTCAGTCACGACACACTTGAGCGACCACAGAAATTGAACAGCCAAACGTGTGTGCAAAGTGTGTTGGCATACGGTTGTCCCAAACTTATGATAGAGATTGCTGTGTTTGATTCTATGTTTCTGTTGAGGCCACTCTGTACAGGAAATTTGGAATACGAAATATTAATCTGTTGATTTCGTGGTTGATTGGTCTTGTGGGAATTTTATTTATGTGAGGGAAAATTCAGGGGAATATTGAGCAGGTGATACTGAAAGAACTGAACTTTGGTATTGAAGTCTAAAGAAGACCTGATTTGACATGTGGGAATATGTTTTCATGGTTGTTATTACAAAATGGATACGGGATCACTCAGTTAAATTATGTCTTTGTTATCATACACGAAATAAGGTCCTTAAATTCATTTTGAAGTAATTATTTCAAAATTGGTAGAGGATTGTTGAATGAAATGTCATTACGATGATCAAACCTCATGAAAATTACAAGGATTAATAAACTTTATTGACCGGCCTAAGAAAAGACTTGTGAATAAACAGATTTCTTCATCCTCATGATCAACACAATAAAGGGGGCCTAGGACAGTATTTCTATTACAAACTCAAGATAAGGCACTGAGATGAACAATTGAAATAAAGTTGATAAGAAAAACGTGATAAGGTAAACAAAATGGAGATGCCGAGGTTAAAGGACCCAGCCCCCTTCCAACCGGGTTAATAATAGGGGTACCCGGTAACCATGGTAACAGCAGGGCCAGGGTAACAAGAAGCTAAATTGAATTATCAAAGGGGTGTCTATCCTTTGTGAAAGCCTCTTGCACTATACTGAGATGAAGGATGTCGGGAGATGGTGTGTGGCAGGGTTTCGTTCTACTGCCCTACTCTTTCACCTAGCTTATTGTTGCATGTTTAATCAGGCAAGAACTCTGAAAATAATGGGTCTCATGACCTGCTTGCATAGCCATGGGAAAAAAAGGTGCGGAATTTCAAGCTTTCCTGTCATTTGGCCAATTAATATTGACATATTTGAAACTGTGACTGTTGCAACTTTGAGTAATCAACCTAGACGTGCTTCCAAATTTATTTTGCAAATTCATTGAGACTCAGCATTAAAAAGCTATGAATCAAAAATGAAATAGATTGATGCTGTGACATATCCGTTAGACAAAAAAGATGAAGTTCATATATATTACAATTTTTAACTACAATTTTACAACCTTTGTTCTTTGTTGTCATCTCAAATGTAAAATGAATGAATTAGATTTTTCTAGGTGTTGGAAAAAAACCCTAAAATTCCAGAAGTGAACATGTCTTCAAAATAAGATGATAAGATGATATTATTAATATGTAAAACGAGCAAAACATGTCATAATCAGGTTATTTGGGGAGACTTTGTACTCCATTCATACATTCATCAATCATACTTTGCTGCCATTCATGCTGCATTGTCATTATGATTGACAGCTGACATCTCCTGATGAATAAATTAAGCTCTCTGTTTATGTCTTGATGAATAGTCAGTGATTAATAATATCTGATAATGATCTTAGTGTTGAGATGAAAAGTTGGAATGTTATTTGTGGATATGATGAATAATTGTAATAGAATAATCATTATTTGATAAGGACTACAAGTGGTATTTTGATAATGGAACAATATTCAATTAACAAATCCACATAATTTTAATAAAATACTGTATTGTCAGAGAAGTTTATTCGATCAAGTCTACAAGTGTTTATTAGCTTATTTTCATTAAAAATTTACTGATATCTAATGAACATAACAACATGTGTTGTCAAAAAGCTCCATCTGTCAGAGGTAATAATTAAATTATTTTAAGACTTCTCAAGTTTCGATTTTTTCAAAAGAAAAAATAAATATTAAGAAGAGTTAAATGAATTAAACAGTTTTCGTGTTCTCCTTTCTTTGTGTAAAGTTTGAGGACGATGCTCCTTGATGTCAGTTTGAGTTTAAAACACAAAGAAAGCCCAAACAGGTTGCCATGAAATTGAGAAGACTTTTTCCAAACAAACAAATCTCAAGAACGTGCTTAGACTTAAACGAATGGATGGTTATAAATGAATGAATTGTGGGAAACCTAACAGCATTTGTGTGTCCCGTGCATCTAAAGGGACCAGTGGTCAGTTTGGTGATGGACAAGACAATGGCAACCTGCTTCAATCAATTTTCTGCTTGATCAATAAATAAGACTGGAGGTAGAAGGGCTCCCTGCGGCACTGCTGTATTCAATCAAGTAGACCAACTTGACATGGCATGGAGTAGCCATTGACTTTGTCAACCTACGATGACTTTGTTTCATATTAATGACTATAAGCTGAAAATATGAAACAGTACTGTACTTTTACTGACAAGGAATTGTTAATAAATCAAGCTGATTAACATATGATTAGCTGGACACAAACCGTTTTAACATATCTTTCAAATAAGGAGCTATTAAGAGACTGATAAATTATGAAATTGAATATTTGTTTTGCTTTTCTGGTAACAATGTTTTCAATACATATCTATGTCAATATCTGTTATTAAAAAACAGACATACCATAAAAGTCTTTCAGCTAAACAATATCGGAAATGAAATGTGCATGATACAAATCAGCTGCTAAAGAACAATAACATTATTATCTATTTTCACTAGTTTCTCTTAACAGAAAAACATTGATATTCATCAGCATTCAGGAGGAGGTAGATGAGGAAAACATCAAAATATAATTTATTGTTCCAAGAAATATGACAGTAATTACCAGTGAATCTAACAGCAGCTGTGTTGAGTGCACACAGCATTAGCTGCTAATTACAGGTGAGCTGCACGTGGTCAGATAATTTACCTGGGGGTCAGTAGCTGGTCAAGAGGACGGCTATTGTTAGGGGTGAAGTTGATCACCCTCCCTGCCAGAATCCAGCTTCACAGTATCAAGAACTGTCAATAAGCCATCAGCCCTGATCTTGACATGCAGTGTGCATGGTATTGTCAGGTGTGCAGGGTAGAAAGGTGGCACGAGGTTATCTCTGGCCACACCTGAGATTGACGTTAGGCCCAGAAAAAAAAATGTTTCTGGTCTTTGATGTGATTACGCGGGTTTTTTAAAAATTTCCCAATCTTTTTTTTATTTATTATTGAACGTGAAGAAAAAATAAATAAATATAACATTTGAATCACTTTATCACTGCCTCTTCAAAGCACTCACTAACAAAAAAAAGTTACATTTTAAGAGCCCGCATTTCATTATTTTTTCTAGGCCGAGGGAATTATTTTGAATATAAAAAATTGAATATAAGGCATTTCCAATAAAGACTTTGATATTCAATTCCAATGTGAGATTAAAAGTGGTGATCATTGCACCAATTTTTCTATTTAAACATTTTGCATTACATAGCTTCTTTATAATAATAAATTGAATATGTGCCATTTCCAAAAAGGCTTTGATATTCAATGTAGTTTAGATCTCAAGCTTCATAGAAGAAATATTGAAATGGTATTTTGTATATGATATCAATTTGAACAGCTGACTTTTGATGTTAGGGATAATTCATGGTATATGAGATATTGCTTTGTGAACATGTGATCATGCAGATTCTGACATGCCAATGACAATAAACAGAGTACAATGGTTATTCATTCCATGCCATGATATTAGGTGTGATGAGTGGAAACAATGAAATGGTATCTGGTCCCAGCTGCAACACCTCTGGCTGGGATAAATGAAATGATAATCTTATTCAGAGTTCATCTTGATAGTGTTCGGCATAATATGATGGAAAAGGTGTTTGTGATAAGTTGAGTTGTATTTCAAACTCTTCGCAAGATGACATCCTGATGCTATGTTTGATAATCAAAAGCTGAAGTTGCATTTTTCATGTTGCACAAAATGTTGCAAAATCCATGTCATATCATGCTAGACAAAATGATTTAAGAATTAAGGTGACAAACATATTTAAATTGATTTATAATCATCTCAAAAGTTTTTAATAAAAAATTTGAAATATTGTTCTTATCAAGTTTTATAAGAAAAATAACTTCAATGACATCACACACCAACATTTAAGCAAACAAGATTGTAAAATTGATTGTACTTGAGATTTCTCACGGTTTTACCTGAGTTTACCTGTGTTTTCACCTTGTTGACTGATGACTGACAATTTGTTAGAGACAGACAGGTGATAAAGGTCAGACTGTACTTATCTGACAGGTAAAAACCTACCTTATCTACACACCTGTTACAAATACACTTACTCAACACTGCAGTCTGGCCACCGGTTGAAGCAAGATATATAATTGTGTATATATATGCTGCAATTTAATTATGTTTTATGTCAGTATTTATTTTTCATTTAGCTTTTGAACACAGCTGTTGAAAATATCCCTTTGTGTTTTCTATATATCTCTAGGCCAGCATGATGAAACATCAAAAAGAATATTAGATAACTTCCCTCATGTGCCTTTGGTATCAAATAAATTAAGTAGATTTGTAGTCTGAATATTACCAGTTACAGTGTGTCATATGACTTTCATCAAGTACTAGTGAGTTCTTGTACTACAGGACCAAGTGCAAGGATTATATACAAAAATTCAAACCTCTGATGAAACAATCAAAGCAAAAGTGTGATGTGCTCATGTGCACATATGAAAATTTGATACTGCTTATGTTTTACTATTTGTAAAATGAATCTTTAATAGTGCATGCAGCAAGTTTCACTTGATAGTGTATGTATCCTTCTGAAGTCATTAATTTGTACTATTAATACTTTTTGTATCAAACGCAACTGTTACATACATGTACTTACTGAACGCTACATTTATCTATATATTTTCATATTGTAAAAAAAAGTGATATGATGTAGTTGTTTAACATTAAAGTTTGATTATGTGCAAGATTTCAATTGAATAATAACCCAAGAATTAAACATCTCCTTTCATAGATTGTAGGGTTGCCAAGCTCACTACAGTAACATACAACCCCTATGCAAATAAATTGAAAGCCTATTTCCGCTAAATTGATAAATGCCAACTAAAACATTATCCTAAAGAGTTAGAAATGTCACTAGACCAGCAAGGTCACTGGGACAGGATGTTCACTTGATTCTAATTCATCATTCACATTTCTACTCACACTTCTCTTAAAAAAAAGTTTTAAAATATTCAACATGACCTCAAAAGACTTCATTGTCAGTTACATTATCATGACTTTACACTTTAAAGGTGGTATGGAATTAAAATTGATGTTACCAATGTGACTCTTTGGATGAAGACCCAGATCTGTCAATTCAGCATAAATGCAAATTTGCTTTCAGGTTTATCATTTGTCATCTTCTAATGCATAATTACCTGCATTTCAAATTCATCCTACTAGTAATACCATATTATACAAAAAAATCCTGCCAAAATAATTGCACATGAATCACATGAACAGGATTATAACACATTTATTGCTTTGGGCTATTGTTACATGTCAAAACAGCGATCAATATCATAATAAATGTCAGTAAGGACATGATTTTGTCTTTTTATTGAATAACATTTTTAAACGCCGTAGTCAGAGATATGATTTTTCATAATGTTCTGCATTAGGTTTGCATTGTTTCTGAAGAAAACATATCTTAAGTTGCTTCATGGGCAGTTTTTAAGCTGCATTTAAATTGCAACAAAATATAATATAATAATCTGATAATTGTAAGAACCAAGCTCTAATTTCGGCCAATAGAAATCTTATTAGGTAGTGAATGAGTCATTACGATCCTACTTGCAGAGATTGCTTAAGCCTTTTGGCATATTTACCTCAAAGAAAGAAAAACACTATAATCAGGTGATTTTAAGATTTCATTGATTCTCTCTTTGTAAGGTCAAATTATGTCATTGATTTCACCTATCAATCAAACTGTCTGACTCTAAATTGCCTAAGGAGTTATTGTACTCAGCTTATGAAATATGTGGATTACCTTCATACACTACTAAGTAGACCATTCATACCTTTTTGTTGATATTTAGTCACACTGTGATGTTTTTATATTGCCATGTTTACAAGAACTTTGATATATTTGATTTTTTCCCTCTGGAAATTGACAATAGGTATGATCAATGTAACTAACTACTAAAATTTAGATTTTTCTTTGAAATAGCCTAGAACCAGGCTCTGATCAAATAAATTCAGATATTGAAAAAACATTTACATGTAAATCTGACAACAGCTAAACAGTTTAGACTTAACATGTTTAATCAGCAATATTTGATATCAAGCTAGCATTTTGTCAAACACTTTGATAATTCCATTAACAAAGACACTCAACGGTTATATTTTCACACCAAGATCAATAGGGATCATTGAGGATCAATTAGGATCAACAGACAACCATAAAAGAAGTCTACGCTTCTGGCTAGTGTTCCTTGTATTAGAAGAAAGCCCAGCCAGTTGATCCAACATAGGTGTGTCAAGAGAGATTAGCCTTTGGCTGTGATGACAGAATCATTGTGCCTTAAGGCCTCCTGAGGCTTCTCTGGGCAAAGATCTGATAAACATCATTGTGTCAGTAACTTCGTAAGGGGTCAGAATATACTGATTCATATCTTTGTATTGACAGACTTTTGCGTCTAAAATCTAGCTTTTAATGGTCAGATTGGTTTGGTTTTTACATGCACCTATGCACCAGATAGAAATTAATCAAAACTAGTATTTATAACTAATGTCATGTTTATGATATTGGTACATGTGCAAATATCACCATTTACCTTGTTGAGAAAAGTTGCATAAGTTTAAATATTTTTATATCTGTGACATCATTGAGAAAGCCCTCTCTCTTGTATTGCTCTAACTTTAATGGTTGAAATATTTGCCAATCAGCTCTAAACAACAATTCACTTCCTGTATATTGTTACTTGGTATTTTTAAAATTAATGAAATACACAAGTTAGAAATAAATAATCACATAAATAATCATACACTTTTTCAAATCCATGTGAAAAAAATATAAACAAACAAATCATCAACTCCACAAGGAGAACTTAGCTCCTTTAGATTTGTTTGACCTATAGAATTGTTGAAACCCTTTTGACCAGCGGTCAAGAGGCTAGCTATTTCACAGTCTACATTGATATACATCTTTGTATCCATTGTTGGTCAAAAGCCTTCAGATCAGCTTCTGTATCTGATGAACAAGGATGTTACTATTGTGGCGGCTGTCACTTCAAATTGTATTGCTTTTAAGCTTGTGAGATAGTATCTCTTTATGGTCTATTTCAGTGAATATCACAGAGGTAGTTAGATGTAGCAGGCATTGAAACTATTGTCGGTTAGCGGGATAGACCTTTGATGGTCACCTACACAATTGAACTGAATAAAAAGGTGATTTAAAGGGACAGTAGCACGTTTTTAGGGGGAATATAAGATGATGTCAGGAAAATGAAAATTAATGGTTCCAATTGAAAGACAATGTATTTGAACTAAATGAAGCAGTAATAATTCAAATATATAATGTAAAGTTTAGTCGTGCGATTCCTTTTTCTTACACAAAATGAATTAAAGGTGTTCACACAAAATGGCCACCAATGAATTTTGTATGAATCTTAATACTTTGTCCTCTGATTATGGATGATTGGATTGTGTAATGAAATTTTTGACGCTATCAAAATAATACCTTTAGCATTTACGTACAATTATCAGTGAAAAATTGAAAATATAAAATTATCAAAAAAATGTGCTACTGCCCCTTTTAAGGCCATGGAAAAGTTATCTATTGCTGTCGAAAAGATCTATTTCTTTAGATTTATAAATACATCGAGGTCATATTATGAGTTATAGTTCTTACACTTATTTTGGAATTTTCGGACGAATTGTAGGAAATTGTTGAGTTAGACAATGTAGCAAGTTGTATTGGTAACAGTATTTTTGAGAAAAACACAGCTGTGAAATAAATCTTGACAATATGACGTTACCATGATGGGGGGTCTCTCACAATATGATCTATCACCCTGATAATCCCCTCCCCATATCTTAACCAGTGGTTATCACCATAATATCCTGGTATGTCCCGTGAGTCATATGTGAGGATTGCACCTCGTAAAGGCAAGGTTTAGCTCAGGTAGAATAAAAACCTTTTGTAAACATTGCAGTTTATTATCCAGGAAACATGAAAATGTTGACCCTTGTTGCTTTTCCTTTTAAAGGAACATTTCTCACTAACCTAGTTAATTGATCTTTTTTATTCAAGTTTTTGAAAGACAGTTTAAAGCAGGACTGCCTTGATAAATATTTTGTGTGAAAATAACAAGGTTTCTGAAAAAAATTAAGCCAAATTAATTTTGTCCTCACAGGTAAGGTATTGTCATATCAGACTCTGCTCTGTTATGTAAACCATAACTGTTTTTTTCTTTGGTTAAGGGTTAATTTCTTAGAAAGAAGCTACACTAAATGTTGAGCCTGTCTCAGTAGTTCTTTGGTCATATGAAACTTTACTGCTTTTCCTAGGTCATGGGTTAATCTCTACCAGAGAAACTGTGCTCTATGTTCAGTCTGTATGTTTGGTCATATCAAACTTTACGAATCTTTTCCTAGGTCATGGGTTAATCTCTTACAGACAAACTGTGCCCAATGTACAGTCTGTATGTTTGGTCACATGAAACTTTACTTCTTTTCCTAGGTTAAGGGTTAATCTCTGACAGAGAAACTGAAATCAATGTTCACCCTGCAGCAGTTTGGTGATAATTCAAACTTTACATATTTTCCTAGGTCATGGGTTAATCTCTGACAGAGGAGCTGTTCTCAATGTACAGTCTGTCTCGAGTAGGTGTTTGGTCATATCAAACTTTGCTTAACATCAACTGTCTGATATTGAAGATTATTTCTGACCACAATAGTGTGTATGTCCAGCTGTTGTCCTGATGCTGTGTCCAGCCTGTTGTTAACAGTTGTGTAAGAATAGCTGGACGCGTCTGGTCACTCCATCAAGATGACAACTGATTGTGGATGGCCTGCACAGATGTCAAGTTCACAAGTTGTCTTTCCTTGATGTCCAGTTATCTGCCACTTGTACCAATAATTGCTCACTCAGTGGTGTCTCATTTTGAAGTAACATATACTTATGTAGCAATGGTGGCTGATTTTGCACATTTTGCCAAGTACCTGAACATCTGTGTTGTCAAGACAAGTTGAAGCACTTGTTTTGTCTTTCCCTGATATCCAGATATTGAATTATTGCTCAGTCAGTGGTGTCTGGTTCGGCAGTTTATACCAATTATAGATAATTATGTAGAAATGTGTGTCCAATTTTGAACTTTTTGCCAAGTAAATGAACATCTCTGTACAATCCCAAAGCACTTGTATTAACTATCCTTGATGTCTTATTATTTGGCACTTTGTACCAATAATTAGTCACTGGTGTTTTAATTTTCAATTGGACATCTGTTTGGTCAAGATAATCTTAAAGCTCTTGTTATCAGAACTTTCTAATTTGTTTGCCATCAATCTTACATGCCTTAATTAAGTCATTGTCCATTTGTTACCCCTATGTCAAGATGACAAAAGATTGTGACACCAGAAAATAATTTCCCAAACAGATGTCCACTTAACACTGTTGTATTGTGGTTTGAAGGTTATTTTGTAATGTTGTGTATAAATTTTGGGTAATTTTGGGCAAATTACAAAAACACTTACATTCAATGGTAAGCATTAGCAATGGTAAGGGCAATTTTCATTATTTCAAATTCTGTACTGAACAAGTATGACAAACAAATCAACTACTTCTCTCAGCTGTATGACCATTCAATATTTTAGCATCTGACCTATCCTTCATGCTATACAAAGAAATAATTTAAGCATTGAGAAAGCAGTTGCACATTTGCATCTCTGTACTTGACTCACCTACCATGGAAACATGGCAATGTTATGAGCACTGGTGTAACAAGAGACTGGAGTATGTTCAGGATGTGTGAAGGTGTGGCATTGTTGAGCACAGTGAGACAAGAGACTTACAACAGACTCTTGAGGGTGTTCAGGAAGGCTGAAGGTGTGGCAGCCATTGTCTCCTGCTTCCTCTGGTTGCCAATCATTTGATAATACCTCATCAGAAGGGTTGGACACAATTACCATTCAGGAGGGATGATTCTGTCATTGTGCCAGAGGGTTGAACAATCCTTAGTACTTCAGAAACAGATTGTTACATATTTTTGGAGCATTACCTTACTGTTCCAACAATATTTTTTTGTTAGGTTCATACTTTTTGCAGTTTTTATTCCATGAGGCAATCAAACGAAACAAGGTTACTTTGGGGTGAAAAAGAAGGAATTATTTTTCTGTCAGATAATTACATGCACTTTTAACTGGGCTAAATAAATATCAGAATATCTCACTACTTTAGGGCACTTCTTCACAATCCAATGGGTTTTCTCAAGGGTTAAGCACAGCCACAGACAAGGCTTTATTTATGGTTTGGTTTGTATTCAAGTTTTTTATAGGTATGAGAATTCTGTCATTCAGAATGAGAAGTGTCTGATGTTATGGAAGGCTTGTTCGTTTCCACAGTTTTGTTTGACACATATATACAAGCAATAATTTCAACCTTCTGTAGCAATGTTACGGGGTATGTTACAAGTGTCATAGTTTGGTTGTATTCAAGTCCAAGGTTGTTTTTTAGGTTTGAGGTGTTATTGTTAATGTGAAGTGTCTGATGTTATGGAAGCCTTGTTGGCTTTCATGGTTTAGTTTGACACTTACAAGCAGTCTCCTGATGACAACATTCTGAAGCAATGTTACATGAGGGTGGTATGTTACAAGTGTCATGGATAGAAGGTCTGAAGTTGTTACATAATTCCGAGTTATTCTATGACCTTGAGAAACACTCCAGAGAGGCTCTGAGGATTATCTGTAACATACCAGCACTAACAAATGTTATGTCACAATGTACATCAGATGGTATACCTATTTAGCATTTCCTTGCTGACTGAAGTCTGTATGTAACAGGGCTTATCCACAACAGAAACCTTAAGGTTTCAATGGACAAGAGGTGGCATATCCTAGAAAGCTCAATCTTGATGATCTGTAAAGGTCTTGGCTTTTCTTGCTACCATAGATAACAACCATCATGACACTAAGATAACATGGTATATCTGGACATTGTCCATGCTGTGACCAGTTGGAGGGTCAAGAACTTTGATCTCCATTGTTATTGTTAGGTGAATGGGATTCTAATTGTTCCTCAGGGGTCATGCAGGTCCCAGAGTTGCATCAGCTTCCATTGTTGGGACTTACTGTAAGTATCTTGTACACTGTTTTGGGGTAGATGGATTGTGAATGAGGTTACTGTTTGGATGAAGATTGTTTCTTATTGTGAACATGTTCTTTGAAGTTGTTCACTCCCTTCACATCTTCCATTGTTGGACACAAATATAAGGATATATTGTACACCGTGTTTAGCTGGATTCATTGTCTTTGACTTTGATGAGGAGATGAAGATGTGTTTGGTTTGTGAATGTGTTTTGGACACTAGGTGTTACTCAAGGTCATTCATTCTATTGGCAAATTATTCCATTGTTGTAGATCTGTTGTATACTGTATTTAGATGGTAAATCATTTTGAGGTCAGAGTTTGCATGAAGATGAGTTGTAGTGTTTAGTGTTTACAACACTATATATTTTGATAATTCACTGAATTGCATCTTTACAAAATGGTATCTGTCAGAATGGATTTACAATTATCAGGTACTATATGGAGATTTGAAAGTTTATGAGTCAAGTTGAGTTTACAGCTATCAAGGATTTGAGCTTTGGAGGGGGTCAAGAAGAGGACCATTATTGTTAGGGTTCATCAATACCTGTCAATCAATATACTTTTACTGTTATTGGGCACAACTGGGAGGATGTCAATTCTCCCCGAGGTCATTCACCGTTCAGCATCTCCTGCCATTGTTGTTGCAATCAGCAGGTAGAGCTGTACAGTGACACCATGGAGTTACATAAGGTTTACCTACAGTTGGAGCATGAGGAGATGATTACAGACATTAGCTAACACTTGTGATAATAGTTAGATACTGAATTACAAACATCTCCACCATTTTACCCTTCAAACTCTTGTAAGACCCTAGTAAACTTTTATTGCAGGTGTTTTTAGAAGATGAAACAAAGTTCTCCACCATTTTACCCTTCAAACTCTTTTTAGACCACAGTCACCTTTTCTTGCAGGTGTTTTTAGAAGATGAAAACCATACTATGGATTCTATTGAATACTGATGATGATATACATTTTCGAACATTTGATAATGATAATGATCATAATCGATTAATATACAACCAGTGTATAAAATAAATTAGAAGGCCTAGCTTGTCCTGAAAATTAATTGGTCGATTCCTTGTGGAAAATAAAGACAATTTTTGAAAAGTTACCAGTCCTGACCAAAATGTAACAAGTTCTGGCAAAAAGTAGCTGCCTTGATTTTAGTGATGATAATTGGGTATTATAGGATATTGGTTATGTCAAACATGTTCTCCATTTTACTATGGTGATTTCTTGAAGACCATCATAAACCGTAAATATTGCAGGTGATTTAAGAAACTTTTCTCTCAATACGTCTGTATCCAATGATATCTTTGCTTTAATTGGGCCATCAATGTTCTTGTAGAAATATAAGACATAGGCAGAGCTAGGGAGATATCAGGGTGTGATATTAACTCTATCTACGAATCATTGACCTTCTGTTATCTACTTGCATAACAGAGGTTAAAGGTTGGGTAACGGGATATGAATATCCTCAGGCTACTGTAGGGTAAATTAATTGTATTATCACTATGGCAGGCTGATAGTGTTAATTTGGTGATAATTTGATAGTTATTGGCTCTCTATCTAGATTACCCCTTTGAGGGCATCTGTCTTTGCTGTATTGGATTTTCTTAACCCTTTGTCTGCTGGTCCTGAAGATTTCTGGATTGTAACTGTTGAAGCATTCTCTCCCCACAGAGGCAGATCAAGTCATGTTGATTTAGCCTCTGTTCTTTTACACCGAAATCTGTGGGTTCCGGCAGTTTCCCCTAGCGGAAAAAAACTGCATCACAATCCATTTGAATTTCTTTATCAAATGACAAAGCTTCACGCATGGAAAGGGTGATTCATATAACAATGCTTTTGCCTTTATTTAGTAGCCAAAACGATGATTTAAGAACAGCGTCGCTGATTGCACAACTAACTTTGATTGCCTCCAATCAGGCATCTCCCATTCTATCCCACAAACTCGGCGTAATATAACAGAGGCTTAATCAACATTTCTTGATCTGCCTCTGTGAGGAGAAAATGCTGTTGAAGAGGCCAATCCGAGTTTTTTCTTGATGTCATCAAATTATGATTCTTGTTGGCCAACAATAATATTTGACACTTACCAATATAGCAGCTGACTTGTTAATGTTAGAGTTGAATATCATTAGTTTATATATTATTTGTAACCACAGTTTATAAATCTGAAACTTGACACTTTGCATTCTTATAAGAAGCTATAAAGAAATCATACTTAAAAATCATGGATTTCATCAAATATTTCAGGCAATATTGTATTTACATTCTCTTCTTGTTTTTCAAAGATGCCTTCACCATAATATGAACTATGGAGGTTGGCAAGTTCATTGACTCAGCCATGTCACTTTTTCAACAAATGAGTAAACTGTATTGTCAATTTATTTAATTCATTCATCCCAGAAATACATGAATATGAAGTCACTACAACATCACTTTCGCTTGGGGCTAAATTCAAGGTTTTGGAGTCTCATATCTTTTGACAGGTTTAATGACTCATCTTTATGAAATTTACAGGACAGTTTATAAAGTGGGAAGTTTTTATAACTGACTTTCTCACACAAATATAGACATATTCCATAATTGTTGAATGAGCAGCTAGGCCGTATAAAATCTATGGTGTTTGGTTTTCTATGGTGTTTGTATTCAGGATGGGAATGACTTACATCAATTTTCATTCATTTCATTGGTTCAGCAACTATATATACATACCTATATGATATCATTTATGTCATGCAGGATTGGGTTGAATAGCATGTTCAGCGACTTTGGGTCTGCTGAATGGCACAATATTATTAGATACAATCCATTGTTCAAAATCAGCGAAACATTTCTTGAAATATACAATTATTGTTTTGAAATATACAATAATGTGTTTGAGATGTACAATTATGGTCCTGAAATATCCATCTCTCAAAATGATTAATGATTTGTAAGTAAAAGCTTGCTATAGTATATTACTTATAAGCGAGTGATATTGTTGTTTACACATTAGTTGAAATGATGCAAAGCCAGTTAGTATGCAAGTCTATTCAACATAATATTTTTTAGATAACATGCATGGTTCATGTTAAGAAGAGATTTTAAGAACACTTTATTTCTGACATAATGAATACACTAATAGACATGTACATTTTGAAAATTTTAAATGGTTAAAATTAAATGTTAATCACGGTGGCAAATAACATTCTTTTGTTATCAATTTGTAATTCTTTTAAATTAACATTACATGGATTGTCAGTATGAATTGAATAACATAAGAGGTTATTAAATATTGAATATTAAACTTATTCATTTTGCGTTTCGAAATGTATTGAAGTTTAAAACAAAAAAATCAGGCTCAAAAACATATTTGTTACTGGTTGCTCAGAGGTGACTTAGGGTTTCAATAGGTAGGGCTATTAGTGGTTTTATGAACTCTATGATCTTTGGAATCATGTGACTCTGTCATAAATTGATATTTATATCTGTGTTAGGATATGCGTGAAGACTCGTTATGCTCTGCAGTTACCTGGTGTACTTGGTTCAACTGTGTAAACAATGTGCACTATTTGTGCAATTGATTTCCGCAGTTCAAGATGGCCGCCATTGTCTTTGCACATATTGAACCAGACCGTCTGTTCTGTTATGCAACTGGGATGATATGTAATTACTAAGCATGTCAATACTGCACTTATTGCAACTGTAGATCAGAATATAATCTTTTGCAGACCCTACAACATGACATAAGCTGAGGTCTTATTGGGATAATCATTGTTACTGAAGAGACAATGAACTACCTGGATGTTTTTAAGAAAAAACTAAATTATTCTGACTTATCCTTACATGTGGAGAGAATTTGATGAGGTGTATGATGTATCATAAGATGTATGATAAGATAGTCTCAATAAGTGTTCATTTTAATGGTATGATTATCATCAATATCATTGATATCCAACATCATATCAAAACAGTAAAGCAAACGTATAGAAGTGCTTAACTGAACAACAGATAAAACCATTCATCGTGGTGTCAATACCAATTTTAATAATAATGTTATTTATTAAGTGTAAGGTATTGACTAAACCTTGTTTATTAACCCTCTAAATCTTATTTATCTACAGATTGATATTGTTTATTGTCCCTGTTGACATAAAATGGCACTCACCAATGCCAACATATTTATCACACATGGAGGTTGTTTTGTTTATAGGTTTGTTCCTCCTGACAATAGGGTACAATACACAGGTACGAATATCAGCATGTAGATCAGCCTTATACCTGAGGTGGCAGGTGTTACAACAATAACTCTCCAGTCACACCTGGCCGTTGTAAAGGTGTGCATGCAAATCTCAGGTGGAAGATGTATCTCCAAAAAAAGTAATAATGATAAATTAAAATGAAAAAATATGTCCTTTAAGAAGTTTAGATAGCATTCTTATATATACTCTTCAAGAAAAATTTATGAGTTCATCATTATTCAAAATCATATTGATCTTATTTGAACTATTGAAAATTTTAATTTTGGGTGGTCTTATTATATTGTTGAATGTTATCTAGGCATTTTGAGTGTATGACAAAAATTCTTAAAGAATTAGATATTTTTTTCATGTTGATGTTATACCACTCAATAACAAAATGTTTTAGTTAAGAAAATAAATAATGTTACAGAAATATAAACAATTAGGAATTATTCACATTACACACCTCAATGAAATTTACATACCTTGACAATATTTTATTTTTATTTTGTTTCCTTGTCTTCAAGTACATAAGGATTTACAGCAAAATGTTACAATGTGCTGCTCTTTCACCTGAAACATTTATATTGATATATGATTCTTTCATCAAAAGAGGCTTACTTGACTCCAAACTGAAATAAAGATTTGAACTTAGTCTGATGAAGATGCTTGGAAGGGGTAATTAAATCTTTGAATTCTATTGTGCTACATTTTTGTTAACGGTACTCCATCCCTCTTGACTTGAAATAGGAACGAAAGTTTGATATTTTACGTGTCACAAATGCAGATGTATTTTCTCACTTTGACATAGAGCAAAAAGCTTAAACCACATTCTTTTAACAACTGTATAACTAAAATGAGCCATGTTTGTAAATGATAATGTAATCAACATGGCTTGCATGACTTGAACGATGAAATGATACACTGTGGATTACCTGTATTGATGGGATGAATTACTAATAATGTCTGTCACAATTGAACCCTGAATAAAATATTACCAGGTCCTTGCATACAAATGCTAATGTGTCAAGTCATAATTGAATACATGTTGGAGTTGGCACTTGACAGATATTTCTGCAGATCAAAACAAAGTTTGTTTTCTTTTATTCTTTTTATATTTGTTTTGTTTTGTTTTTGTTTCTTTTATTGTTATTTCACCTTTTAATACAAATCCCAATATGTCAAGTTCTCAATTGAATTATTTTGCAGTCAACACTTTGGAAATGCATTTACAGATAAAGACATCTTGACTACATGATAAAATAATTAAACCTCTCAATAAAGTCACTTGAACAATATTTAATTACACTGATAATATAATTATCTAGAATTAATAAAGACAAGAAGAATATTTAATTACAGGAATAATATTATTATTTTCCCAATTATGTGGAACGTCTATCACATGATACATAACACCATCAATGTCGCTCTAACCCCTGGCTATAAATAAGACATAATAGATTAATGAAGTTGTTAGTAACGGTAATCATGAAAGGTGCTGACACATGAATAATACACAAATAAGGGATAGGTGTTGTTGTTTCATGGTGTTGTTGTTCTTGATTATATGGTAGTTTGTTCTTTGGTCACTTGCTGTCTTGTTCACGATATTGTTCTTGTTGACAGTATTGTCACCTTTTTTGTTCTATATACGTCTATTCATGATGTGTGTAGTTTTGGCAAACTCTTATCACCAATTTGTTCATGAACAATTGATGTTTGTATTTTACTTGATAGATGTTGTTTGACCTGCTTATTGATGGTTGTTTTGCTTTCTGGACATAAGGTTGTTCTTGATATTTTGTACTTTTCTTTTACTATTATCTTTTTTTTTTAAGTAAAGAGGGGGAGTACCATCAAAATACAGTAATGACACTCGTTGAAAGTTTCACATTCTAATGTAATGTTTCGGGGTCCTTGGACCCCCTTCATCAGACCAAATCTTTTTTTTTTCTTGACTTGTGTCAGCTAGATGTCATCTTTCAATGCAATGGTGCCATACCTTGTTCCCTCAGGACTTCACTTAGTTTTGTTTGGCAAATGATGTGAAGTGTAGCATGCTATCACAAGACTGTTGGTTGGTAAAGGTGTATATATGTTTATTGAACTGCAAAAGTTTCACATAATGTAACTAATTGATAGTGCTTGTTAGCCTTAATGCAACTAATTCAGTAATCCACGATATAACAATGATGTTCAAGGACAATATTATGTTTGGTGTTGTCAGCCATTCATTGAATGTCCTTTGGGAACATTTTGCTTCAATTCCTTTGAGTCCTGTCTTGTGTTGTATTCTCTTTGGCACGTATGTTGTGTTAATTAATTCTTAGGTGTCTATACACAGGAGCTTATCAAGCGTAATGTCGTCAAGCCTTACGACTCAAGATCACAATATATTGTTAGATGTCCATTCTGCTGTTCATGGGAACAAATCGACCATAGTGTTGATTTCATGTCTAGGTGTTTGATGAATTGTAGAAATGCATTGTTGTCATTCAGGCATTACAATGTCTTGGTCCACATGAGCAAATAATGTTTAGTGTGAGTTACTCTAATGTCTCTAGTTACACAACTGATAATGAAACTTAGAAGGGCAGAGTCAGTTTGACGTAATGTCTTTGAATTTCGATTGATTGTAGATTCTACTGATGATACAAGTAACTAGAGCATGTTGATTATTTCATATCATATGCAAATTAAATATTTATCATTTTTGTGTTCATAGCAAATTATGCTTACTTTATTAGCAAGGACACATCAGTCCATTAGCAAGGGTGTTATAAGTCCAAAGTGAACAAAACAATTGATGGTTTTCAACAATAATCTGAAGCTTATTTTTGAAGTGGCATGTGATCATGTGAAATTTAGTGTTTTTTAAGGAGGTTGGATACAAAATATCGAGGTGTTAAGAAATATCTAAATATAGTCTTATGTTGTTGAAAAGAAAAATTATTATTAATTTTATAAACTAAATCATTAATTGATTAATAGCTTTTTGCCCTCACACTGGCAGTAATAAACAAACAGGTTTTAAGTTTTCAATATTACAATATGACCCTTCCGGATACCCACTAACAAAGGTATCCAGCCTTCTTAGCAACATCTTCCTACGCAAAACCTAAAACGCCAGTTTTCAAACTGTCAGTTTTATGCCTTGCTGCATAACCTTGAGTTTTCTGTGCCTGCTCTCTAGTCTGTAGGGGCACTATAGCAGCACAGAAAAGTAAAGGCTCTGCAGCAAGGCATAAAATGACAGTTCAGAAACTGGCCTTTTAGGCTCTGCGTAGGAAGATGCCTTAACAATAGTGTGGAACTTCTAAACTGGCATGTAATCATGAGAATTATTTTTGCTTGAGTGAATCATTATATTATGGGAAAATGATATGAACCAAACACATACTTAAAAGTAAACTTAATCCTGCCAAATCTCTGCACTGTAATTAGTAATTTGATATCATAAAAGAAAGTTTCAAGCAGCAAATATTTTTAAATTTCACCATTGACTTTCACTTTATATGTACTTATTAAGAGATTTAAGCATTACCATTATAATCTTATCATAAAAATGGCTATATGGGTCACAAAAGTTCAGAGCAAGTTCAAAAACCTACTTAAATTAAGAACACAAGTACCTTGGTACTTGCACACCCATGAACTTAAAATACAAAGATTGTATAAAACGAAAAGAAAAGTAGATAAACTATCAAAGGAATAAGTAAACAACAAACTGCTATCAACCTGACGATCTTGTAATATGGTATTAGGTGAAATTCCAGGTATTCTTACCTTGACTTAAAAAACACTTTCATCTTGACAGTATAATAACCCAGGGGCAAACAAATTGAGGTCAAAATAACAGATTTCATGCAATGGTATAAAACTGTGTAATTTATTCAAAGTTGTGATTCTCCCATGAGATTGTAGGGTTATAAAAGGGTATTTATCCTCTGCCTTTTCTTCTAACCCCCTTGTTGACTCCCTGGGGGCATTTTACCTTTTGAAAACATCCAGGTGAAAACAGGTGTTTTGAGATCAAAGGCTTACAAGGTAGGTCTTCTCAACTCATGCAGAAAGTTTTCACATAAACTTAAAGTTTTACAGATTGAGTTAGAAACTTAAAATGATCTGAGATCATTAATGCTCATGACTGGGAGATCACAGTCATGTCTACCTGGAGTTTACCTTGGACTAAAAAGTTAAAGAGGAAACGGAAAGGTAAAATATGCTAATAATAATATTTAAAGGTAATCTTTTTGAAAAGTTGAGAACTAGTAAAAGTTCAAGTTTTAAATAGGTTAATAGGGTTTTCCTAGTTCGATTTTTGTATAATCACTTTTTTAACTTGCATGATTAAAAATCAGGTTTGTATTTTCCTTTGCCTTTGACATTTCTTATTCATTAATCTTATGAAGTTAACTCAGTTTTAAAAACTTTGCGATTAAAATGAAACATAAACAGTTTTGATTAGTGAAAATTTAGTCTATAACAGTAAATTTTGCAGAGCTTTGTCTTGTTGCAAAATAACATTTGTAGTCTTTTACTTTGAAAAATCATTTTGAGGTAAAATTTTCTAGTATTTAATAATTATTGAAATATCAACTTTATGGTCTAATGTTTTTAAAGATAACAAGGGAAAAAACTTTCAGCTTGAATTTTCATGAAAAATCTATTTCTTTTGGAAGAAGTGAATGTTTTTAACACAACAACCTCTTAACACGTTGCAAAGTCTTTAACGAAGCATGCTAAAACACGATCATGATAATTAGATTCGATAGGGCAAATTACCAGTCTGTCATTGGCAGATAACCAGACTAGATTGATGGGGAGACGGACAGGAATGTGGACTATTGTTACCCTAATTGACCTGTCATCGTGCTGTAACAATCAATGACTTGGTCAATAAATTATATCTTGTCTTACCGGAATTTGTACAGGTTGAATAAAGCATTCAAGGATTTATTTCTTGGTCTTAGGAAGGTGCAGGAAAGATATTTTAGAATCTACTGTGTTAAGTTGGTGTTAACTTTTGATTTTGATCATTTATTCAATAGCTTATTTAAACGTTTCCTTCATTTGGCTGTTTTCTCTGTTTAATATTGGCCCCTCTTATCAACTTGGATTTGCAATTTTGTGAACTGGATTTGTCTAGCAATTTAAGAATCATCAATTTAATATGTATTATGAATTTGATTTGTCGCAGTCTGATAAAAAACGATCTAGGAAAGCAAAATATTGACTCTATCTCGGTTCAAACTCTGTTCAGCTGATATTTCCTCTCCTTGAAAGTCTGTATCATTACTAAGTGCAGGTAACTCCAGTGTACCAATCGCATTTTTGCCGCTAAAAACTATTAACATGTGGCAATGTGATTGAATTGCTGATGACTGGGTTTCGTCTGCATTAACTGTATGGATAAGGCAATGTGCAAGAAGGTAAACTGCATTCAGACCTTAAGTATGACTGGGTTTTGTCTGAGCTTAACTGGTACAGCAACATGCGAGTAGGTGGACTGCATTCAGACCTTGTGGAGGGGAAACTCTCTGATAGAACACGTTCAATTCCAGGAAGCGTCAATATTTTGAAACTTTTAGTCCTCAGAACACGGTCTATTGTAATCAGAAGGTTGAATTTATTTGGACATATCAATTCTGAGGGGTCACTTATGGCTTTGTGTTTGATCAATCATAAGTATCATTAAGAGAAATCACTCTATAATATATGTATTATTATTATCATAGTAGCTGACCTTTCAGTCATAATATCATCCAAATTGACCACCTGAATTAAAAAACTCTTACTAAACATTTTCATCACACCTTTAATTGATGTTATTGCCCTATAAATCAGACCCAATTATATTATATAAACCAGCTCAATCAAAACCCATTTTTCTAACCATTATCCAATCTTCAACTGTTCATGTCCAATAGATCTTATCCGAGTATTGTATATCAGGTTCTAGAAGTCAATGGCCGATATAAAAACAGAGGGCAGTAATTTAAGAATTATAAATAGCAGAAACCATGAGGAGCTACTCTGAACCAGCAGTCCTTATATACAAACTGGGCAGGTAAATGTTGACTTAATCAATTCCCCATCATCGTTGCCACATGGCACAAATAGCCCGTGATGGCTAAAGCTTATACCTGTCAATAGTTCATTGAACTGTCCACAAAGGCGCTAGTTTGCTTGGAGAATACTCAAAGAGTTAGAGGGCATGGTTTGGTTGTTAATGAACTTAGTCTTGTGATGTCGCATCTGATTTCTAATGCTCTGTGCATGTTGTGATTATTTCAAAAGAAAAATATGTCCATTTGGAAGGTTCAGAAAACCTTTTGCTTTCATTTAAGGTACATTTCTATCATATTTTACAGTTCACTTTTGACAATCAACAAACTTTCAGTTCGCTGAATAATTTTGTTAAATTTAAATTATAAACAAATTTGATTTAAAAAATCTCAAGAGGATTGAAGTTGAAGTCTGGTCTTGTTTAGCTACCGATTATGACTTTTGAATTCCTACCTTCCACCTATCACCAGGTTCCCATTTAAACTGCTGGGTGAATGGGAAAAGTGTGTATTGGTATTGCCCAGGTTTCACAGCAGAATATATACAGTTCTGCATGAGATAGTTCCCCAAAACCATGGAGTATGGCAAGTTTTGTAGGAGATTGATGACAAATAAACAAGTTAAATTGGCCAATGTAAGTCTTCAAAAGCCAATAACCCAACTCTCCTACCCATGAATGCAAGCACTTTTTTTAAAAAGAAAAAAACCCAACAAAACAAATATGACCCCTCCGAACAAAATCTATCACTATCCTTGGTTCTAGATTAGTCATTTAATTTTAACAAAGAATGTAAATCTAATTGGTGAAATGCACCTGTAACTATCGCACAAACGTTAACAACCTTTGAAGTTTAAGCTATGTACCCTCTTACAAAATCTCATCAGTATTCTTTGATGAGGAGCATAGCGGTTTCTAAGAAAATCACGATGTGGTTGTATCATAGTGACACTTTGAAGTTGGACCCAGTGTAAGACTGTGAAGTTAGACTGAGTGTGATGTGTGATGATGTGAGATGTGATGTTTGTCAAAGACTTGACAGGTCAGATTCTAAACATCACTGTTTGGGAACCTTGACCATTCACAGGTAGCTGACTGGAGATTGGCAGTGACATGGCCAGAGGTGGACGTTTGGACAGTAACTCAATGTTTGTCTAGTTTAAAAGTTTCAAGAACTTTCCACCTTTTCCCTCTTCTGTAATCACTAAGGCAATAAACTTGAACGGGTCACTGGCCAAAGATAGGCTGCCGAGGAATAGTCTTGCATGTATGTTCAAAAGGATCAAAGTAGCTCTAATGTGGCTCAACTCACCTGAAGAAGGGACTAGAACTAGCCCAGGAACGTCGTGTGAAATAAATAAAGAAGTTGAAATCCATATCATTGTCTTGTATATCTAATGTAAAAGTTTCTATGGAAATTATTTCTATATTATTTGATAAAGGATCATTAATATTTATGTAACAGATATCTAAACAACAAAATATTACTTTAATGCCATACAGCTCACCAAATCCTAGAGAAGGGAATATTCTGTTTAAAATCAGATATTTTCTTGAGTCTATTCTGTTCCGAATCATTTGATAAATGTAATATATGTTCTTTAGTCTATTCCCCTTAAAAACAGGTTGAAAATCTTTCAGATTTCTCTTCCTTAACAAATTTTACACATTCATTTCCTGTTCATTGCAAATGACATCTTTTATTTCTTGTGCAAGACAAGACTCCTAGATTAATTTTCATGGCTTGAAAAAGTTTACACGATCAATTAAAGTATTTTTAATGAAATCATATTGACATAATGCATCACAATTTGATGAGAAGAATGTCACGACTCAGCAATTTTTACACCCAACTATTGATTAAAGTTAAGGGTATGTTGTGAATTAGTTATGTAGTCTCCATGGTTACTATGGATGATTAGCCAAGCTGTCAAAGGTGCAATGAACGTGTAGTCTGATGTTTGTTTACCAGGGAAGTAATCTTCCGATTGTTCGATCCATCTATAATGCTTACATAATAACATTAATAGAAATGTAGTTTGCAACAAATGTTATAAATTTACCTGGATTAAGCATTAAACAAGACTTTCATTTAGAAATTAATTTAAGAATGGTTTTTTCTTTATCATAGTAAAGACCTGGACAATATAAAAATAATAAGTTTTTAGTTTAATGAAGAAGGGAACATTTATTAAAAGAACAAAGAAAAAAGAATTATAAAAAGGGACAAAATTGATAAAAAATATTACCTTTGTCATAATAGTAAGTTAGAAACAAACTAAGGAAAGAATATGAATAAAAAATATGTTCACCCAATATTTGAATACAGTCGAACTTGTAGTAGCGGCCACCTCTATAGAGCGGCCACCTGCTAGTTACGGCCACCCTAAAGTCCCCCCGAGCGATTTTACATTATATTTTACCTCTATAGAGCGGCCACTTGTTAGATGCGGCCAGCGGCCACCCTAATTAAGTCCCGAGCGAAGGCAAGACTTGTTAGTAACGGCCATTTGCAATCACATGACTATCGCACTATGAGTGAGATGATTGTAACATTCACAAAACAATAAAAAATCAGTGACTATTTTAACAAATAATTTTTAAGATCATCATTTAACAAACTATTAATGACTATTATATCTTTATTGATTATAAAAACTACATTGTATTTTAAATTATGTATGTGAAATATGCTCTCATTTTAGAATAAAATATGATTTAGAATTTTCGTTAGTTGTCTTTGAGTATGACTGCATACCCGAACCTCTATAGAAAGGCCACCTCTATATAAAGGCCACTTTTGGTCGGTCCCTTGGGTGGCCTTTATAGACAAGTTCGACTGTATGTCCAAAAATATTATTCATGATTATGAGGACTGCTTCAATATTGTAAAATCTAGGGGTCACTGCTTCTAGAAGTCCATTAATAAAGTTTGAGCAAATATTGTAATACCATTTTTCATAATATTTGTAATGAAGTATTGAAAGTACTGATATTGACACAACCAAATGAAAATATTTAGAAGAGATCATTTCGAATATAGCTATCTGTTTTCATAGTTGCAATGAATCATAAGGCAACAGAGATGATGTTGAAAAGGTCTTAAACATTTTGAAAAGGCAAGTCCAGAGAGGTTGTCACTTATGGGCAAATACTCTTTCAATATTGTGAACATCTTCCCTTTTAAGAAGACACCATCTTAACAATCTGTTATGGCACGTCTTGTATCCAATTTCTAAAAGCCATTTGACATGGTATACTTATTCTATTAACAATTTTCCATGAGTCAGCTCCTTTTTTAATCAGAAATTCCGAAAGCCCATCTTTCCATAGTGTCCAGCAACAAAGTATCTTTATTCTCAAAACTGCCATTATGTTCTTTACAGGGTCCGTATCACAAGGCATGGTCCATCTACTGTCAGAGATTAATTTCTTACCTTATATGTTCAACTCCACAGGTATCTTTTAAGACTTTGTTTGCATTGGAAGAGGTCATGAGTATTGACCTTCAGACAAGAGCCTTGGCTAAACCCTGATGAGGTTCACAAACATGGATTGAAAGGCTGGGAGAGGTCCTTGGTCTCACGAAAACAGGAGTAGTTGTCCAGAATACAGTATGTGGACAAAGGATAACAGTAGTGGTCAAGCAAATAGTATTTGAGGACAAAAAACTCTGTTCACATTAATCCACAGGTAGCAAGTCTTTTCAGTTGGGGGTATTTTGAGATCAATCATGTCACTGTAAGGGGAGGTAATTAGATTATTTGGGAGCGGTGGATACCATAAAAAATTTGGGATGTTTTATGTTTCCTTAATCCAGCAAACTGACATTGCTAACATACAAACAGGAAGGGATTTGTCTTGTTCTACATAGAAAGTTAATGGCCCTGTTGCTAAACCCAAACTTTAAAGATTTTTTCTGCAGTTGTTATTTTGGAAAATATATTTCACTTAGGACAGCTTCAATGTTTTGCCACAACGCTTATAGCTGAAATATTTCCCAATGGGTGTTTTGCAATAAAGTGCACTTTTTGCCTTGATATATCATAGTTAAAGCAAAAGACGCTAAATATATTTTACTTTGTCAGCAAGGTATATTTATTTGAAAAGAAGTATAGCGTAACCTATACAAGACCTATCACCAAACACATACATATTCTATTGTTTTGCACGCAAGTATATTTCTATTTTTCACAACCATATTAAGAAACAAACATTCCATATTGCCCATTGACTATACAACCAAGTACAACATTTTCCATTTTTCACAACAGTTCCATTGTGATTGGAGCAATATTTACAATAACCTATGGCTTTGTCCTCTGTTTACATTTCCTACCTGACCCGAATCATGAATTTAAGCCAGCTACCACAGGGCGTAGGTATTCTATTTGTCCTTGGCAGGGTTGTAGAGTATTGAAGTAGCGTAACATACTCAAACCTGATGTAAGGTTAGAAATTGAGAAAGCAAAATGGGTTTTGAACATTCGTATCTGTGTTTTCATGTCTGGAGTTTCATAAACTCGGTATGGTATTTAGATTTGTTCTGTTTTGGCAATTGTAAGGGAAATAAAAGAGAAGTGGATTAGATGTATAGACTTTGTGGCAGATATGTATGTATCTATACCATAGAACCTAAATTGAAAATATTTGTCAAGGTTCTCAATGTTGCCTTAATGCACTAGCATATCTTACTTAAGATTTTCAAGAAAAAGTGAGAATGAAACAGGGAACTGAGATCAAATTGTGTTTCCCTTTGACAGCCTCAAGTATACAAAATTGCAAGATCTCTTTATTATAAAACTTTTATTGATGTATTTATCTCACAATGCATAGTATATTTTGATAATGGGAAGCCTGTTGATATGAATCTTTATGCAGAGATTTTATCTAGGAAATCATAGCCAACCAACCACATTTTGCTCTCAAATGAGTATCAAAAAGAAATCTCCAAATATGTTTGTTCAAGATTAGAAGTAGATCCCACATTCAAGGGAAGGGAGGTAAATGGAATAGCAATTTACATATCATCTGATATATCTGTTGCATGGATAGAGTTACTAAGGTGCATTTCATTACATGAGCAATACTCATCAATGCAGGGGGTGGTAAAAGGAAGAGCGAATGAGACATTACGCATCAATTTCCATAGATAACATATAGTAGTGTTGCAACGTTGTTTCCTGCTGTAAATTTGATTGATTGAGAATGATATTCACAAGTGACAGACTACGTAGGAGGTGAACGGAACAGCCAAATGTGTAGTTTGCATGTCAATATCAGGTGATAAGAAGTCCAAGTGTTGTGTTTCCTGGGGTAAATTTGATTAATTGAGAACTGATAAAGCGGAGATGTATTTGTTGAGAGGGAGGTTATGCTTTTGTTTGGAGAGATTATTTTGCTATCAGTTAGACAGACAGATTTTATTATTGAAATAAATAGTTTACTATTGATGAAGATTTAATTGAAATTTTCAAAATTGTTAACTAGATCTGATTTACTAACAATCAAAGACATAAGTTTCATAAATTCACATTTACATTTATTTAAAAATTTAGAACATCTTGAGATCTAATACTACATTTTAAGGAAAAAAATTATTTTGTACTATTCAGAATTTGTCTGAAACAACCTTGCGTGAAACATTTACAAAAGGTGTGTTTTAAAAAAAAGTTTTATATGTACAAATCGTTAACTTTTTAAATTTCTCTTGTAAAGAAGGAAAGGCTTGTTTAACATTACAAATGTTTAAATTGTTAAGATTTGACAGTATGATATATAAGATCACAACCCCTCTTCTGTTAGTCTCTCAGACAACATGATACAAATCCACTAATTTATCACCAGTAGACAGTTTATCCATGTTTTGTCTCTATAGCTTCTGTATCTCTTCGCTTACTGCAGAGTTCTTGATTAGCAAGCCCACATTTACAAGTTTTCTTGTTTCTTTTACCTCCCTATTAATACATGAATAAAAATTTTCAGTTTAGATATATTTGAATATGTATATTTTCAATACCCTTTTGATTGTTGAAACCTTTATTTTGATAACAAAACATGAAAATATTTTACCCTTTCTCACTGTTAATTGGGAAAAAGGGTTAGAATGTTCAGTTTGAAATCATACTTGTGGTATTTGTCTTTATAATTTTCATTCTAATAAAATAAGTTTGGTTTCAACGTTGTAAATTTGTATTTAATGAAAACAGAAATAGATATTCAAATATTTCATATCAATCTAATGGAACATATGGTTTAAGATTTACGTTTTCATTAACCATTTGAATGGTGAAACATTATATGAGGCTTTTGATTATGGCTTTCAGAACATGAAATATTACAAAACACGAACATATTTGACCGTTTTCACAGTTAATTTGAACAAAGGGTTAGAATATTCTGTTTGAAATCATATATGTGGTACTTGTTTTTGTTATTTTCAATAGAATGAAAATAGTAAGTATGGCTACGTCATTTGAAATTTGTGTATTATGTGTATATAATATAAATATAAATAGATATTCAAATATTTTATATCAATCTAATAAAAGATATTCAACCCAACATGGCAGATAATGATACCACCACAAATATGTCCACTTATAAGTTCTATTGTGTATATTATTAGAGCATACAATCCCTATTATTGAACATGCAATCCTGCAGCAGAATTAACCAGGCCTGAGCTAAAGGTATGTTAAGTAGCTGTTTAGACAGGTCCACGTCCCTGTGATAATCACGGCTTTATGTGAGGTCTTCTTATCTAGCGTAGGACTGGTTAGCTGCCTGATGTACTCTGTATGTCTGATCCTCTGGTCTAGATCTGTGTATTCTCTGTATGCCTGGGTCCCCTTTCACAAAACCCTAACGTGATTGTAAGTCCTTAAGGTAGTCTTAGTGCAATGTAAAAAATGGGAGTTAAGGTCAACCTTAGTAAAGGTTGCTTTGTGAAAGGAGGCCCTGATCTTTTATTCTAGATCTGTGTATTCTCTGTATGTCTGATCTTTTATTCTAGATCTGTGTATTCTCTGTATGTCTGATCTTTTATTCTAGGTCTGTGTATTCTCTGTATGTCTAATCTGTTTTTCTAGGTCTGTGTATTCTCTGTATGTCTGATCTTTCATTCTAGATCTGTGTATTCTCTGTATGTCTGATCTTTTATTCTAGGTCTGTGTATTCTCTGTATGTCTGATCTTTTATTCTAGGTCTGTGTATTCTCTGTATGTCTGATCTTCTGGTCTAGGTCTGTGTATTCTCTGTATGTCTGATCTTTTATTCAAGATCTGTGTATTCTCTGTATGTCTGTACTTTTATTCTAGGTCTGTGTATTCTCTGTATGTCTGATCTTTTATTCTAGGTCTGTGTGTTCTCTGTATGTCTGATCTTTAATTCTAGGTCTGTGTGTTCTCTGTATGACTGATCTTTTATTCTAGATCTGTGTATTCTCTGTATGTCTGATCTTTTATTCTAGATCTGTGTGTTCTCTGTATGTCTGATCTTTTATTCTAGGTCTGTGTGTTCTCTGTATGTCTGATCTTTAATTCTAGGTCTGTGTGTTCTCTGTATGACTGATCTTTTATTCTAGATCTGTGTATTCTCTGTATGTCTGATCATTTATTCTAGATCTGTGTGTTCTCTGTATGTCTGATCTTTTATTCTAGGTCTGTGTGTTCTCTGTATGTCTGATCTTTTATTCTAGGTCTGTGTATTCTCTGTATGTCTGATCTTCTGGTCTAGGTCTGTGTATTCTCTGCATGTCTGATCTTTAATTCTAGATCTGTGTATTCTCTGCATGTCTGATCTTTAATTCTAGATCTGTGTATTCTCTGTATGTCTGATCTTCTGGTCTAGGTCTGTGTATTCTCTGTATGTCTGATCTTTTATTCAAGATCTGTGTATTCTCTGTATGTCTGTACTTTTATTCTAGGTCTGTGTATTCTCTGTATGTCTGATCTTTTATTCTAGGTCTGTGTGTTCTCTGTATGTCTGATCTTTAATTCTAGGTCTGTGTGTTCTCTGTATGACTGATCTTTTATTCTAGATCTGTGTATTCTCTGTATGTCTGTACTTTTATTCTAGGTCTGTGTATTCTCTGTATGTCTGATCTTTTATTCTAGGTCTGTGTATTCTCTGTATGTCTGATCTTTTATTCTAGATCTGTGTGTTCTCTGTATGTCTGATCTTTTATTCTAGGTCTGTGTGTTCTCTGTATGACTGATCTTTTATTCTAGGTCTGTGTGTTCTCTGTATGTCTGATCTTTTATTCTAGGTCTGTGTGTTCTCTGTATGTCTGATCTTTTATTCTAGGTCTGTGTATTCTCTGTATGTCTGTACTTTTTTTCTAGATCTGTGTATTCTCTGCATGTCTGATCTTTAATTCTAGATCTGTGTATTCTCTGTATGTCTGATCTTCTGGTCTAGGTCTGTGTATTCTCTGTATGTCTGATCTTTTATTCAAGATCTGTGTATTCTCTGTATGTCTGTACTTTTATTCTAGGTCTGTGTATTCTCTGTATGTCTGATCTTTTATTCTAGGTCTGTGTATTCTCTGTATGTCTGATCTTTTATTCTAGGTCTGTGTGTTCTCTGTATGTCTGATCTTTAATTCTAGGTCTGTGTGTTCTCTGTATGACTGATCTTTTATTCTAGATCTGTGTATTCTCTGTATATCTGATCTTTTATTCTAGATCTGTGTGTTCTCTGTATGTCTGATCTTTTATTCTAGGTCTGTGTGTTCTCTGTATGTCTGATCTTTTATTCTAGGTCTGTGTATTCTCTGTATGTCTGATCTTCTGGTCTAGGTCTGTGTATTCTCTGCATGTCTGATCTTTAATTCTAGATCTGTGTATTCTCTGTATGTCTGATCTTTTATTCTAGGTCTGTGTATTCTCTGTATGTCTGATCTTCTGGTCTAGGTCTGTGTATTCTCTGTATGTCTGATCTTTTATTCAAGATCTGTGTATTCTCTGTATGTCTGTACTTTTATTCTAGGTCTGTGTATTCTCTGTATGTCTGATCTTTTATTCTAGATCTGTGTGTTCTCTGTATGTCTGATCTTTTATTCTAGATCTGTGTGTTCTCTGTATGTCTGATCTTTTATTCTAGGTCTGTGTATTCTCTGTATGTCTGATCTTTAATTCTAGTTCTGTGTGTTCTCTGTATGACTGATCTTTTATTCTAGATCTGTGTGTTCTCTGTATGTCTGATCTTTTATTCTAGGTCTGTGTGTTCTCTGTATGTCTGATCTTTTATTCTAGGTCTGTGTGTTCTCTGTATGTCTGATCTTTTATTCTAGATCTGTGTATTCTCTGCATGTCTGATCTTTAATTCTAGATCTGTGTATTCTCTGTATGTCTGATCTTCTGGTCTAGGTCTGTGTATTCTCTGTATGTCTGATCTTTTATTCAAGATCTGTGTATTCTCTGTATGTCTGTACTTTTATTCTAGGTCTGTGTATTCTCTGTATGTCTGATCTTTTATTCTAGGTCTGTGTATTCTCTGTATGTCTGATCTTTTATTCTAGGTCTGTGTGTTCTCTGTATGTCTGATCTTTAATTCTAGGTCTGTGTGTTCTCTGTATGACTGATCTTTTATTCTAGATCTGTGTATTCTCTGTATATCTGATCTTTTATTCTAGATCTGTGTGTTCTCTGTATGTCTGATCTTTTATTCTAGGTCTGTGTGTTCTCTGTATGTCTGATCTTTTATTCTAGGTCTGTGTATTCTCTGTATGTCTGATCTTCTGGTCTAGGTCTGTGTATTCTCTGCATGTCTGATCTTTAATTCTAGATCTGTGTATTCTCTGTATGTCTGATCTTTTATTCTAGGTCTGTGTATTCTCTGTATGTCTGATCTTCTGGTCTAGGTCTGTGTATTCTCTGTATGTCTGATCTTTTATTCAAGATCTGTGTATTCTCTGTATGTCTGTACTTTTATTCTAGGTCTGTGTATTCTCTGTATGTCTGATCTTTTATTCTAGATCTGTGTGTTCTCTGTATGTCTGATCTTTTATTCTAGATCTGTGTGTTCTCTGTATGTCTGATCTTTTATTCTAGGTCTGTGTATTCTCTGTATGTCTGATCTTTAATTCTAGTTCTGTGTGTTCTCTGTATGACTGATCTTTTATTCTAGATCTGTGTGTTCTCTGTATGTCTGATCTTTTATTCTAGGTCTGTGTGTTCTCTGTATGTCTGATCTTTTATTCTAGGTCTGTGTGTTCTCTGTATGTCTGATCTTTTATTCTAGGTCTGTGTATTCTCTGTATGTCTGTACTTTTTTTCTAGATCTGTGTTTTCTCTGTATGTCTGACCTTTATTCTAGGTCTGTGTATTCTCTGTATGTCTGATCTTTTATTCTAGGTCTGTGTATTATCTGTATGTCTGATCTTTTATTCTAGGTCTGTGTATTCTCTGTATGTCTGATCTTCTGGTCTAGGTCTGTGTATTCTCTGCATGTCTGATCTTTAATTCTAGATCTGTGTATTCTCTGTATGTCTGATCTTTTATTCTAGGTCTGTGTATTCTCTGTATGTCTGATCTTCTGGTCTAGGTCTGTGTATTCTCTGTATGTCTGATCTTTTATTCAAGATCTGTGTATTCTCTGTATGTCTGTACTTTTATTCTAGGTCTTTGTATTCTCTGTATGTCTGATCTTTTATTCTAGATCTGTGTGTTCTCTGTATGTCTGATCTTTAATTCTAGGTCTGTGTGTTCTCTGTATGTCTGATCTTCTGGTCTAGGTCTGTGTATTCTCTGTATGTCTGATCTTTAATTCTAGATCTGTGTGTTCTCTGTATGTCTGATCTTTTATTCTAGATCTGTGTGTTCTCTGTATGTCTGATCTTTTATTCTAGGTCTGTGTGTTCTCTGTATGTCTGATCTTTAATTCTAGGTCTGTGTGTTCTCTGTATGACTGATCTTTTATTCTAGATCTGTGTGTTCTCTGTATGTCTGATCTTTTATTCTAGGTCTGTGTGTTCTCTGTATGTCTGATCTTTTATTCTAGGTCTGTGTGTTCTCTGTATGTCTGATCTTTTATTCTAGGTCTGTGTATTCTCTGTATGTCTGTACTTTTTTTCTAGATCTGTGTTTTCTCTGTATGTCTGACCTTTATTCTAGGTCTGTGTATTCTCTGTATGTCTGATCTTTTATTCTAGGTCTGTGTATTATCTGTATGTCTGATCTTTTATTCTAGGTCTGTGTATTCTCTGTATGTCTGATCTTCTGGTCTAGGTCTGTGTATTCTCTGCATGTCTGATCTTTAATTCTAGATCTGTGTATTCTCTGTATGTCTGGTCTTCTATTCTAGGTCTGTGTATTCTCTGTATGTCTGGTCTTCTATTCTAGGTCTGTGTCTTGTATGTCTGATCTTTTATTCAAGGTCTGTGTATTCTCTGTATGTCTGATCTTTTATTCTAGGTCTGTGTATTCTCTGTATGTCTGATCTTTAATTCTAGGTCTGTGTGTTCTCTGTATGTCTGATCTTTAATTCTAGGTCTGTGTATTCTCTGTATGTCTGATCTTTTATTCTAGGTCTGTGTATTCTCTGTATGTCTGATCTTCTGGTCTAGGTCTGTGTATTCTCTGTATGTCTGATCTTTAATTCTAGGTCTGTGTGTTCTCTGTATGTCTGATCTTTAATTCTAGGTCTGTGTATTCTCTGTATGTCTGATCTTTTATTCTAGGTCTGTGTATTCTCTGTATGTCTGATCTTCTGGTCTAGGTCTGTGTATTCTCTGTATGTCTGATCTTTAATTCTAGGTCTGTGTGTTCTCTGTATGTCTGATCTTTAATTCTAGGTCTGTGTATTCTCTGTATGTCTGATCTTTTATTCTAGGTCTGTGTATTCTCTGTATGTCTGATCTTCTGGTCTAGGTCTGTGTATTCTCTGTATGTCTGATCTTTAATTCTAGATCTGTGTGTTCTCTGTATGTCTGATCTTTTATTCTAGATCTGTGTGTTCTCTGTATGTCTGATCTTTTATTCTAGGTCTGTGTGTTCTCTGTATGTCTGATCTTTAATTCTAGGTCTGTGTGTTCTCTGTATGACTGATCTTTTATTCTAGATCTGTGTGTTCTCTGTATGTCTGATCTTTTATTCTAGGTCTGTGTGTTCTCTGTATGTCTGATCTTTTATTCTAGGTCTGTGTATTCTCTGTATGTCTGATCTTTTATTCAAGATATGTGTATTCTCTGTATGTCTGATCTTTTATTCAAGATCTGTGTATTATCTGTATGTCTGATCTTTTATTCTAGGTCTGTGTATTCTCTGTATGTCTGATCTTTTATTCTAGGTCTGTGTATTCTCTGGATTATAGGTAAAAAAGTCCTCTGTAAAAAAGTCCTCGGAAAAAAAGTATCAGTAAAAAAGTATTTGGAAAAAAAGTCCTTATTATTGTAAAAACAGATTAAAATGATCTTAACATAAATTTTAAGGTAAAGAAAACATAAGATTTAGTTAGAGTATTTAGTGCCAATTTAATTGTGAATTTAACACAATGGTTATACTCCAGGAAGTAGTCAGAGTACTGTTTGCCAATTACAATGTTATTTTAACATAAGGTATAATCCGGGAAGTAGTGAGAGTACTGTTTGCTAATTACAATGTGATTTTAACACAGTGGGTATAATCCAGGATGTAGTGAGAGTACTGTTTGCCAATTACAATGTGAGTTTAGCCGATTGAATCTAAGCATTTTGAGCTGATTAAATCAACTCATAAATTGAAAATTGGCTTCTGATGAAGATATAAAAGCATTTCCAATACATTACAATACTACAAATCTCATCATGGAAGTCATTCCTACCAACAAGGGTGGTTTGAAGCTAGTGTTAGATGGCCACATGTACACAAAACATGCAACCCGCAAAACAAAGATTGTTAGAAATGCAGCCGCAAGTCAAGTATTAACTGTCAGGGCCTGGTTTGGACTGACTTGCAGAATGAAAACCCGGTAGTAAGCAAGACTCATAACCACTCTGGTGATGATGTTCAAGTGTCACTGACCAAACTCCGTATGTCAATGAAAAGAAGAGCGTCTGCATAGACTGTGCACAGACATTGCATCAGGGAGGAAATCTGTTCCAGAGTTTCTCAATGGTGTGGCCAAAAACATCAGACTGAATAAAACATCTTAGGGAGTTGTATTGTGTCAAAATGTTGTACATTGTTGTGATTAAGGATGAATAATCTGTGTCCATAATGTGGTTTTTAAAAACGTTTTTATTGTTATACAAATGTGATATTTGTAGTTGAATAAAAGATTAGTTGTAGTTGTAAGTGCTTAGTACTTAGTAAAATACATTGTTGTATGATACAAATACAAATGTCTTGTCTATTACATTGTATTATGTGAATAAATGAGTTTATAACCAAAAACTAAGTTTTTAGTACTTTTTTTCCGAATACTTTTTTTCCTAGGTAAATTTGATACTTTTTTACCGATACTTTTTTACCAAGGACTTTTTTTCCGAACACCATTCTCTGTATGTCTGATCTTTTATTCAAGATATGTGTATTCTCTGTATGTCTGATCTTTTATTCAAGATCTGTGTATTCTCTGTATGTCTGATCTTTTATTCTAGGTCTGTGTATTCTCTGTATGTCTGATCTTTTATTCTAGGTCTGTATGTCTCTGTATGCTCCTCTGTCTCTTCATCTGTTCTTCTCTGTCTCTGATGATTCGGTATAATTCTTGATATATCATTTGTATCTTTATAAATCTTGAAAGAACAATAAGATATTCATGATATTTGGTTAATTTCATGCCTAAACAAATAAAGCCATACTATAAACCATGAAACCAACTAAAACTAGAGAATTTTACCGAGCAGTAAAATCTTTAGGTAAATGATCTCATGAAAACCAAATTTATGTTAGCAATTACAATACTTTTGTATCAAACAATTTGGTTCTTTAACAAACATACCATGTTCAGTTATGATACAGAAATCAATTTTTCTGGCTCAATTATGTAAGAATGTTCACACATAAATGGCCACTTTTGTATTTGCCTGATACTTTATGATTTCTTCTAAGAGTACACATTAATGGGCGATTAATGAGATCTGTTATCGTCTGATTATGATGATTATGTCATAAGCTGATATCATTTTGGGAAATTGGTACAAAACGTCACAAAAGAACATGCTACTTCCCCTTTAACATGAGGCTATTAAATATTTTTTCAGAATTGGCAGAATTTCTGTAACTATCAATTGAAACGGTTAAAGAAATGCTTTCTATGGACACAAAAATGTAATGCCTTTACTAGATCCTTGCATTCAAACAGACAAGATGGATAGATTAACAGTTAAGGTCACTTAATCAAATTATCCTTGTGTATGTCTAACCTGTCAAGCTTAGTATTATAGGGCTCTTATGTCTATGTTACCTGTTAACGACTCTATGATCCCAGGTAAGTTGACACCTCACCTCCAGCCCATGATCTCCTGACATTTACTTACACCAAGTATACAGGTCTACTGTATACCAGATGTCTGGTATTTCTTACATAGGTGCAAAAACTTTAAAAAATTCTTTGATGTTTGAAATATGAATGAAATAAGGAAATGGAAAGTTTTACGGTAATATTTAGTGTTGGTGTTAAAGGGGACAAAAGGTTACAACAGGTATATTCTTTATTGAAAGAAAGAATTGAATCTGTATAAAAAGCTATCGGATAACTTTGATATAAATCAAGCCACCAAAATATTTGTTAAAATTATTCATATTCTTAAAAATATTTCAACGTTCTTGAAACAAATCTGATCTCCTTTTTAATCCAGTTGTCTCTTCCTTAATTGGATATTTTCACCTGTGATTCATTATACCTACATATCTACCTATCTACCTGTAATCAGCTGACCGACAGGTAAGGACTATCAGTAGCTGCAGCAGGTGGATCTATGAGTCATACTTATCAGGTAGATATAACACACCAGGTGATAGTAAGTGGTATTGTGACAAGTGTTGTATGACCAGTCCATGTTGTATATTTCATAAGGAGGTCACAATTTACCTTTGTTTATACAGGCCAATGTTTTTTTATGAGCCTAATACTAATTAGAAATATATTTGTGCTAGGTTATACAGAAGAGTTCGAATATGAATAGTTTGTACGATGCATCGATATTGAACTAATGAAATAAAAAGTTTGTTTTAATTTTGGGTCAAAGAATAAAGTATATCATGAAATGAACATTTATTATGTTCAGGTTTGGTGGGGCTCAAGATGCACTATTGATGGCGTCGTTACAATATGTGGCAGAAAAGCTTCGTAATAAATGATGATAAAAAAAGAGATTTTTGATACGGTATATAACTTCCTTACTGTTGTCATGAGATTTCATATGTTATGTGACATTTTCCTCATGTTAATGTTTAATTATAACATATATGTATGCTAATGAGTTATGATTATCTATTCAAATAACAGTAGGATGACCTAGGTGTTATTATAACAAGACAGGTGTCATGGTATTATGTTACAATAGATAATCCGTTCTTATTTGGGGATTCATTAAAATGTAATTAGTGTAAATAATTAGGTATACAATTACTCTGATAAAGAAAACTTCCTATGGTATGACTAATTATGGATATTTATTTCCTTATTTAAATTACAAACTTACAATAATTAGCAGTGGTTCGACTCTTGTCAGCTGTTAGATAAATAGACAGATTTTATAAATATGGCTGAATAAAGTAGCATGTGAAATAAAAGGTGTAAATGTGTTCCTGGTTTGAGAAGTGATGAGAACTTCTCTTTATTATATGAAAGGCGGTGAAATACTGGGTTTTATCAGTGAAATAAACTGTCTATCAGGCAACAGTGACAATATATTATATCGTTACTGGTCAGGTGCCGGAACTACTTTCAACCATGTTTCTTTAAAGGGGTAACTTCAAGTTTTAAAGATTTTTTAATTACATATTTAATTACAAAATCATATAAAAAATAGAATACTTAATGTAGTTTTCCAAAAACCAGGTTTATTTCATCTCGTGACACTCATGAAATATCAACTTTTCCCATGACACTCGATGAAATAAACCTGGTATTTGGAAAACAACATTAAGTATCCTCTCTGTATCTACACTAGTTGCAGCATTGGTTGTATTAATGACCTCTGCTTTAATATTATGTCATCAAAGTTCAGAGGGCTAGAATTTCTATATGATATAGGCATGATCCATTCAAAAGATACATATGAATCTAGCTTTATTCAGTGTACAAAATAGATTCCAAACCTAGCCTGTTCTGAAAAGTAATTGGTCAATTCCTAAGGGGAAAATAAAGAAAAAATTTGAAAAGTTACCAGTCCTGACCAAAAGTAGCCAGTCAAGGACTGGCGGATAGGCTATATTTTAAACACTGTTTTAATAATATCAATTGAGATATAGATATGTTTAGCTATGATACGTTTGTTATCAACAATAATAATAATATAAAGAAGGCCTTATTAACCCAAAAGTTCTGAAAATCATTAACCATCAAATAAATAATTTCAGGTAAAAACAATTATATCACACCTGTCAAAAGATTATGTCATCCTTGTAATCAACAAGGTGGTGTCATTTTAAGATAAGGTAAATTAAAAAAATGATTAAGAAATATTAACAATTCATCTTATTTAGTAACAATTGAATCACCTGTTGTGTTCAGTGATTATGATATCTATGTAATCAACCAGATGACTTTTTAACGTGACAGTGATTGACAGGTGATTGGCAGATGACCTATATCAGGTCTCTTTTAGCTTGTCTGACACTCTCAATACCTGTATTGATTTATTGACCTAGAGCTTACCTGACCAAATCACAGATTTATGCCACTTGTCAATGATATATAAATGTCTATGGAAAGGAGGTCACTGATATATATGAGATCATTGAAATATTACTTTCATTCAAATAATAAGTTTTTGTCAGCATTCAAAAGAAAAATTTTTTGTTTTAAAATGGAATGAATCACAATGGGATATGTTTAATTTAATGATGTCTAATGTTTAAATTGTTTTGTTTTAAAAAAATACATTTCGTTAACTAATTATCACTCATAGTTCATATAGCGGTGACATCATGGAAGATGGTTATTCCATAAAATTAATGTTTGACATCATATTGACACAAAAAAGAAAAAAAACAGAACATGTTTTTCAAATGAAAACACTAGTTAGTAAGCAGTAGAGTATTTGCAGAACTTGTCTGTTCTCACCATTGAGTAGAGATTGAACAAAGATGAGTGAAATTCTTAGTCATGGCTAAAGCAGAGGAGTTACCATACATGTTCTTGTGAAGACCCTCTTTAATGATTCCAATAACGTTTTCTATAAAAACAGAAATCTCCCCAGATATTTAAAAATTTAAATGGATAAATTACCATAACCAAGTATTGTTCCTCTTTAAAAGAATAATCCAGGATGTATAGCTCAAGACTTTACTAAATGCATGTTAAAGAGCTGATTATTCAGCAAATCAGAAGAAATTTTCTTTTTTACAGTAGTGGACAAATCTATGTTTTTATGTGTATTTCAAATATAGTGAATAAAGAGTCTTAAATAGCTGTGGCCATTTGATCCTGGTGTAAAATCATGGACTGAAAACTCAGGACTGAAAAAATACCAAGTTAGAAGAGTTAATCTTTTGTATGAATTGAGCAAGAAATCAAGATTTGAACCTCAAGTCTCCAACAAATGCAATTTTTAGTTAGAGAATTGATAAACCAGCCAGTCAATTCAATAGTTTATTATTGGAGTTGAGTTGATGAACCAGCTGAACATTGTGAGTTCAACAGTAGATTATTGAGGCAACTACAGTAATCCTGGTCAGTTATGGTCAATATGAGGAACCAGCCAGTGAATTCAATAGTTTATTATTGGAGTTGAGTTGATGAACCAGCTGAACATTGTGAGTTGAACAGTAGATTATTGAGGCAACTACGGTAATCCTGGTCAGTTATGGTCAATATGAGGAGGAGAATCTGTGCGGTCAGTCTGTCAATACTCCTAACACTTACCCGGACACAAGAGCTTTCCCTTGCCTCTCCAGGTGTTTGCCTTGTGTGAAGTGTTGTATGTCATGTTTGGAGCTCTTAGGCTGCTTAGCAGACAAACACTGCGGCAGAGTAAGAGACAACGGGTGTCACTCTCATAACTGACCACTTGAGTATGGTCAGAAGTCACTAACCCCTCAAACTGACCGATGGATAACGATAATATTTGTCACATTGATAGGATGATAATGGTATAGGTTATGATGCTGTAGGGCAAAGTTGACACTTTTGGAAAGATTGATGTCAAGGTCAGAAACAGATAGGCACAGAAACTGTTAAGAAGTGAAGAGAAACTATCATCATAATAGTGAAGACCAATTGAAATTGGCAACAACAAAAAACTGGGAAAAAAGGTAGATTTCATAATCATCATCATAATCAACACTTATTGGTAAATAAGTTTTTCAGCAGGAGAAGATTTGTTTATTATGAGTGTGGATTTGTCATCCTTTATCGTTATTAATTACATTATTATTGCTCATAATATGTAATCTTAAGCCAAATAAATCATCTGTCAATCTACGATCATGAAATTCAGTTTTTCCGTTACCCTCATCATCAATTCATTAGCTAATATTGGGCTTAAGGCCCCTTACACACAACAAAATCAATTCTGTAATAGCATTCATTGGATTATAAAAATTTCATTCAGCTTTTATGACCCACTTCATCAGCCAGATTGAGCCTATTGAGAGACTCTGCCATATTAAGTCGTCAATATGCCAATATGCAACGGTGGTTGCTGTTTTCACAATAGATTTCAAAACAAGACTGATAGCCCGCTTGTTATGTTTTGACATCAAACCAAGTTTAAGCCGGCCCCTTGAATGGAAGCAAGATGGGAATGATTGGACTCTTGTTATGTTTTGACATGAAACTAAGTTCCAACCAATTCTTGTGATCAGGGTTATTGGCGCCGGGCATTGATTCACTGCCAATGGCGCTGCTTCATAAGCTAGCTTGTGTGATAAATGCCATTAACCTGAGCAATAGAACTGCTTGTACACTATTATTGTTTCACTTAGCGGTCAGTAGGTGGCAAAGAGAATCAAATTCTTGTTTATTAGTATTGGTAGGCGGCCATTTTGGTTGATACTGACCTTCATTCAATTTTCTTTGATCCTTAGAGTGAGCTTTATCATCACTAGGAAGGAAGTATCAGACGGACAGTTATGTTTTGCTTCAATTACTTCATTATGCTCACTTCATGGACACACCATTGGTTATTTGATTAATATAATCGAATGTCAGTTGTTGCTTTAAAGGGGCAGTATTAAGTCTTTAGATGAATAAAGTGATCTTATGACAACAAAAATAAACGTCACCTATTGCAAAACAGTGTTTTATATGAAAAGTAGCAGTTGTTTTGAACATACTATGTTGGGTTTGGCTACAAGAATCCATTTCTCCATCAACATTGACAAAAAGGTATTCATACAAAAATAGCTGCCAATAGTGTTCCCTTTATCTATGACTATGGATAATCTGGTTGATTAATTATCAGTACATATTTGACCATCTTCAAATAAGACATATAATCAAATTCTTTGGGGAAAATTTGAAAAAAACCTTAAAAAAACATGCAACTGCCCCTTTACCTCCATAGATAATTAGTTTATCTGCTCAATTGTGTCACCCTGTCTTCATGTTTCATAACTTCCACTTCCAATCAAGCAAGTCTAAGAGAATCAGGTTGAAGTTATAATTAGTATTGGTAGGCAGACAATTTTTCCAGAAAGCTCTTTGATCCTGGAAGCATATAATGGTAACAAAAGAGGATATTCTTGTATAAGATGTATAGAAAAGTGCCATTTATCCCAATAGAAGTTCTTTATATAACTTTATGGTACTTCATGATACTTAATGGTACTTTATGATGCTATGATTCAACTGTGAAGTGAGTTGAGATGCTGCATTATGTTTTAACCTTTCACATGCAGATCCCAGAATAATAAGTTTATTCGTAGGCAGTGACCTATCATAGGTTGTTAACTTTGCTTTGTTGAGATAACTGGGAATATGTCACCTAAAACGACTTTTTGAGTCGGAAACTAAAGTGTTAACCACTAAATGATTCTTCAGAGCAAAATTAGTTGTAAATGGTGTTGCTGATAATGTGAAGGAGATATTTCCGATGATATGAGCAATCTATTGGTTCTGAAGAACATTAATGTATAAACCTTGTCATGATAAACTGAGAATCAAATCAACCACAGGCAATCAGACTCTGAACAGATATCATAGAAAGTCAGATGTTGTCATGAAGGTTGTAACATAGAAATACTATCAGGAATACAAAGTTAAATGTTATGGTGAAAGAAATATGTACCTTGTTGTATCAGTTAGTGCCAAAGTACACTAATGAATAATCCATGTCATGATAAAATGGAAATGTATCAACAGAATCCTGGAAAGGTTCTTAACATTGGGCATTATCTGGAACGTTCCTTCTTATCAGGTCTACTTTGAGGGTGTAACAAAGAAACCCAGCAACCAAAACACTAAAATGTAGTTTCTGTATTGTTGAGATGATATTTCACCCATGCGTGCAATCTTATTAGTAAAGAATTCTCTACACATGGTCCAACAAGGTTTGGAAATGGCATAGGGTATTGAACACCAACTCAATATGTTGGGGTGTAGGAGATATTTGTCTTGTATGAAATCTGATCAGATTGGTAATCTCTAAAAGGTTTTACCAAGAACAGCATATTCTATCAGATATATCAACTCAATATGATGTAGTATAGAAGATAATTGCCTCATTTGTGCTATCTGATCGGCGATATCCTTTCCATAAGATTTAACGAAAACACACTGCAATCCTATAAGAAATACCAACTGAGTATGTTGTGGTGGAGGGTATGTGCCTTCTGAAGGTAGTTTAGAAGATAATTGCCTCATTTGTGCTATCTGATCAGTAGAAATCCTTTCCAAAAGATTTAACGAAAACACAATTTTAAGAAATACCAACTGAGTATGTTGTGGTGGAGGGTATGTGCCTTCTGGATGCTATCTGAGAGAGTCACAGCATGTCCGATGCACCAGGAAGGAACCAGCATAACACAGATACCTCACGTGAGGCGAAGCCGCTCTCTAAACACTCCGTCACATTGGTCTGAAAGACGCCCTTTATGAGACAGGTTTCACACGATCCAGAATTGTTTGCTCTCTGTTTGGGCTCTTGTTGAATTCTGTTTGGTTTCGGCTTGTAACATTGCAGAAAGTTGATGTAATGACTGAATTTGGAACATCTTGACAAAATGGGATGTATTGTGACATTGACATGCAAACAACTTGGCATGCCTTTTTTAAAAACGGATAATTTTTATGTTTGCAATTTTGAATTGCTTATTCAATTGATGGTTTTATGCCTTCAAAGTTTATAAACTTTGTATATCAATTTTCATTTCTTGAGCAAAATGATTTCTCAGTTGTCTCTCTGAAGAATCAAGATATTCATATGGGTACAGTTATTCTCTCAGGAGCTTTTCTCCTTTCTGTAATGAGTTAATTTCAGCAAGATTCCAAACAGTAAAAGTTGGATACTTTTAAAACGGCACAAAGTCAAAGATATCATATGTTCATTATAATTATGAAGATTATTATAAGGATGTTATGCTCTGTTATTCAAAAGTATCTTTTATGGCTTCAGGGAGTAAGTCACTTTAAAAATATTCCAAGAAGGTTATTTGAGATGTTTGTTTAGTTTCAGTGGAAACACAATCCACTAGCCGGGCAATTAATGTCTATGTTATGTACTGTTAGGTTTTGACCCTGGAAACTTGTGACCCATAGTCACTTAAGCAAACTTTCATTTGCATTTCCTTTGACTGTATCCACAAGAGTTATTCAAATAAGGTATTTGATAGATACTCTGACAATTGGGGTATGACAGGGAGATACAATCGTCCATTGTGTTTTTATTATGTTTGCTGGAAACTGTTGACACAACTTCTGTATCAACATTATTTTGTGGCTTATGGAAAGTAATTTTGGAACAATGATGTTTCCAACTGAGGATTGACTTTTGATTTACCCTACTTTAAATAAAGAGCTGATTATTTAATTAATAAGAGTTAGTAGATGTAACCTTTCAAAAACACTCAGTTTCATAGAAATTTTTATTTTGAAAAAAACATGTTTATACAAGCAAGCAAGAAATTTAGCCTTTACTTAAGTTAAAACAGGGAGGGACTTGATATAAGTAATCTACAACTGTGTTATTCACACCCCTATCTCTATGTATAGCCTTTAGAACACTTCACTGACAGAATTATGGTTGTTCCTAGTCTTCACACACCAGAATAAACAGAATATCTGAACATTCTATTTATGTTACACCACCCTGTTTCAATATCGACAAAATATACCTCATATGTTTCAGAGTTTGTGTACACATCCACCTACGTAAAATTCTGTATGTTAGTTCAATCACTCTTTAGTTTGTTGATTGTATGTTTGTAGTCAATACATGACCCCGTTTCTATGTAATCAAGTTTTGACGCAAAATTTCTTTTAATGATATGCTTGCAAGCTTACATGTTCAATATCTGATAAACAATATGACCTTTCTTCCTGATGAACCAACATGTTTTAACTTTAATTATTACCTTCAAAAACAGTTTTAGACTGCGTGATCTACATTTCCGAATAAGTTTTCTTATTTTTTCAAAATATCTACAATGCTCTTTATATGACCTCGCTCCAGTGTCATTTACTTAAACCTAAGTCGCAGAATTTTTTATGGCCACCTACACAATTTCTTTTGTAGCTGACTCTACATATCGGCATGAGAGGAATTTATGTTGTGAAATCTTATTGGGTTTCGTAGTACGCTATGTTTGTGAATGGAGGTGGGCGAGAGATAAGAGGGTATATTGTATATTCGTGAACTAGCCCTTATTTGGTTCATTGGGCCTCTGATCTTCTTCCAGAATTGTACACTTAATTGACTTTACATCTTGTTAACCAGGCTATTGATATGAATAGGTGTTGGCCCGAAATGTGTTATTGTGATTGAAGTTTCTCTTATACAACTTTTGATACAAAAAGGCCAGTTGGTTGGTTGGTAATCTTAGATTGTGATAGATTGTGTGGTGTTAATAGTCATCAATATATTAATTATATATTAATGATATATATAATAATGTATGAATCTAAGTCTCTTATGTAGTACCGTAACAATATTTTATATGAAAATAATTGACAAGAATACATGTTACATATTAGAAATATTAAAGTATGTTTTGCTTCTAATCAATAACCATTCTCTATTGGCACTTAATGGGATAAAACTAGAAAACAAAATAGAATAATAGGATTTGCCATTACTTAAAAATCTGAGTAAAATATCCATTTATGAATAATATTCTCAGCTTTTCCCAAATGAGCCATACACTTCAGATAAAGGGTTAATGTAATTGTGTTACAAAAATGAGACATGCATGAACAAGAATTTGTAAAAAGTCATTTCAATGAGAACTTATGGTGAAGTGAACCTGAATTTTACATAAATGTTATTTTGTAGCCTCTTTATTATGGATGAATAAGCAGTAAGCTCATTAATCAAACCAAAACGTTTAAAAGGTGTAGGAGTGGTCAATATGAATTCTTAACCTATATGGTCAGTTAGATAAATTGTCATTATGAGTAATCGACCATGGCCTGAATAGTTCCAAAAATCTTTTTTTGAGAAAAATATAACTTTAGTAGAAAGATTATGTGTTAAGTTTTGACCCTGGAAAGGAGAAACATAGTATGACAAGAGTTGTCTCCCATGAATTGTTGAATTGTAGTTATTGCACTAAAAGTTTTGTATTGAGTTCATAAATGAAATCAAATGCTAACTAAATTCAACTGAAATATTACAGTTTAAGTTGTATTTTAAAAGATATGTTTTGATTATTATGTACATTTTCAGTTTAAAGTATTCCGTGAAGGAACATTGTTATTGCTCCTTGCTAGCTGTCAAGCTGCTAGCTGGATTAATGTCAAAAATCAGTTGACACAAAGTAAAGTTTCAAAGCAAAATACGTAAGAGTATAAATGATTCTACATTTCATTAGAATTTCAGAATCATCTGTTTGTGTTTGGATCTCAAACGTTCTTGAGACACAATATGGTATTTTCTTAAGAAGAGAGGATACTGATATTTTAGAAAATACATATAGTTACCTAAAAATAACAATTTACATTCAAATATAACCTAAAATAAGAAACCAACTACAGAGACAATGATTGGAGCAGTAAATTTCAGTATTTTTATTCAAATATTCAGTTTCCTTAGAACCCAATATTCAAACTATACCTCTCTTTCAGCTGTTGGAGACCTGAAGCAGTTTAGCCGAGTAACGGAGCATCACGTGGCGCGACATGGCTTCGACTGCTACCAGTTCACCCCTGATTCCCGACCCCACTGTATCAAGGACGCCTATTCACTCTCAGAGGTCACGCCGACCAAGATCCTCCGTGGCGCCGACATCTACAGGAAGGACGGTCTCTGCAGTTCCAACCTCTTCAAGTTATGGCCAATTGTCCTCAACGATCACAAGAACAACAGCCCTGACCTCAGCTTGGCAAGAAAGGTTGGTATATCATTATGGGGGAAAGCTTTCACTGTGTTAACGATGATTTAATTCATTTTCTGAAACAAGTTCTTACATACTTATAGTCCAAGGGAATCTTTAGTTATTTACCCTTGTAAAAAAAGCAGATAAGAATTTTGGAATTATCTTAATAAATATTAAATAGTATTCTTAATCATTTTGTATTTAATATATTTCATTTATGTTTTTTTATGCTTGTTTTTTTCAAAATGAAACTTTAAGTTTTCTTGATTTATAAATGGTTATTTTCTTTGGTTTTGTATGTTGACTTGCATCAAATGATGTTTATCTAAGATTTAAAAGATGTCATATTTATGATCATTACATCACAGGGTCGGATGGTGGCTATGGACAAGGGCTACAAGGTTCTCAAGCTGCCTGAATGTCGACGGACAATTCACGAGTTTGATCTGGAAGACAGCAACAAGAGAGAGGAAGAAGGAATCGACTATTTCTGCGAACCCTCCGTCGTCGAGATCGATACTTCAGGAGCAAGCTTCCATCGAATGTCATCTTTCAGAGATTCACTCCGCGACACAAGTTTCAGCAAAATCGACAAGAAGAAGCGCAGACGGACCGTATCAGGTGTTCCTGAAAACGTCTTATATGAGATAAGTCAATTTGAACGACAAAAGCGTTCAACATTTGACACAGTTCCACGAAATAAACCACGAGCATATAGCTTTGACGACCTGGATGCAAAAACAGATGTTGAGAAAGATGAAATCCTTGCTCAGTATTTTGATGAGATTGATGCAAAATATGAAGAAATGCTTGAAGAAGAAAATGCAAACAAGGAACCCAAACTCTTCAAATTCCTGCCATGCAGAAGGTCCAGATCTCTCCCACGCTGCGTGAAGATGTCAAACCGAAGTATAGAGCGTCATCAACACGGCAGTTGCGCAGGAAGTAGCTACGCCAGTTCGATAAGTCTCGCGAGTGAGGTCTCGAACGGTTCTAGGTTGTCCCGCGTAACTAAGAGATCCAGCATTATCAGCAACAAGATCAAATCTCTTGTCCACGCTGGCAATGCTAGATTGAGGCCCCGTCCCAAGTCCCTTGACCTTGACGCTATTGAACTCTGTCCAGAAGAGAAAGAAGAAAAGTCAAATCTGCGTAAAGGAGCTTCTCCCAGCATGCCTGCTAACATCGAACAGACGACTTCCTCTACAGATAGCATTGTGGGTCCTGGGACGTACTATTACTTCAACAGCAACACCATTCCTCGTACCCAGGCAAAGAAGTATGATTTCCCCTGGGAGAGTTTACCAAAAGACTGGACCACGTCTGTGAAACTGCGGGAAATATCAAAAAGGAAATCGATGGAAGAGCGTAACTCTTCTTCAGGTTAGTACGAATTATTGACCTTTCTAGTATTGTTCCCTTCGGCCTCATGCTTTAACTATAATAGTTCAGGGCAAAACTATACTTTATTGCAAAACACATGATGGTTAGGGCTACTCTATTTCTTAAATATTGTTTAAAATAAGTTATGAAGAAATTCTAGTTCTGTTTAATAAATTTTTTTATATGGCCAACGAAGATCTTTTACCTGAAAAAGAATGAACAACTTAACATAAAATAAAACAATAATAATCATACCTACCAAATGTTGGTCCTAATAATGATAATATCACCAAATTAATCTATCCTGAAAAACTATGAGATGTTCTTATTTTTTTTAAATATAATGTTTACAAATGAAACAACAAGATATATATTCATTGTGAAAGTCAGCATGATTCTCATGAAGGCAACATCCACCAGATTTAAACCTAAAAACAATGTTGTCAAAGAAACAAACAAATAACCTACTTCAGTGTATAAAATAGATTGGAAACCTAGCCTGTCCTGAAAATTAATTGGTCAATTCCTTAGGGGAAAATAAAGAAAACTTTTGAAAAGTTGCCAGTCCTGACCAAAAAGTAACCAGTCCTGATAAAAAGTAGCCAGTTTAAGGACTCGCGGACAGGCTATGTTATAAACGCTCCTACTTTGATAAAAAAATAAACTCCTTCCTTTCACAATTTATATTGTTTTTAAATCACCAGACCTAGATTTCAAATAATAGAAACAAAAACAAATGCAGGACATAATATTTGAGTAAAATATCCAAGCGTTTTTTAACCTCAGTCACATAAAAACTTACATTAAAAACTGCCACGGCTTGAAAGAAAAATACCTAGTCAAATGATAAGTAGTTGATGAACCACAAAATTTCACAAAATATACATACAAAATTATTATAAGAATTATTTATATATAATTATGAATATTAAAAATACTTTTAAAAAAATCATCCCAGTGTGTTAAAACCACATCCCTAGAATAGCTGCCTCTTATCTATCATAATTAACTTTAAACAGAAAAAAATCCCAGCATGTTTAAAACTAAAGATAGCTGTTTGTTATCTGTCATTACTGTGTAACTGTGTTACGATGATACCACCCACCTGCATTTCATAGCAGGGATCCCATCGTGTGTCACCTTGGTCTTAATCTGCTTAATTTACAACTAGCCTCTAATACCTTGAATTCTTACCTCATGGAGACTGCCTGTGGTCAGTGGATTAATCAATTCATGACACATTGGATTATTGGCAGATTAAGGGATTAACTCATTCAATTTGTGGATGAATTCAACACTTTGAAAAGTAGGAACAAATCCAAATTGTAAGTTGGTTAGGAGATCTGGGATTAATGGATTAAGTCATTGAATTTGATTGATTTTAAGTAGAAGAAAATATTGTCAAAATGTAAGGTAGTTAAGGGGTATAGTTATAAGCTTATTAAGACTTGTTTAAATATAACCCATGACTTGTGTGACAGTTTAGTTGGAGTGTTTTTTGTGTTATGGAAAGGTCATTGTTTTTTGTTCAGAGAGATTTTATTCTGGAGTTAAATATATTTGTAACTTGAAAAATGGTTTCTGGTGAGTAGTTTTGATTTTAACAAATGTATGTAAGAATTTTATGTCATTTTGTAGAATATCATATTATATATTATGTATAAAATCATTATTCTAAACAGATTTATTTTACTTTATAAACTTTAAATTTCTTTGTGATTATTCTATTCATATTCAAATTTAACTGATACACTTTAAGTGATTTTGCTATTTATTCAAAATGCAGCCTTATATTTTATATTTGATTGATTAATTTCATTGATGTCACTTACAGAGTTAAGTCTCATTCCAAATTTTGAAGTAAAGTTTTTTTTTTAAATGACAAATAAATATCTTAAAATCATCTAAAAATCACTAAGTAAGTAATTAACCTTTACAAAATTCCCTTTAAAAAAATCAAATGTATTATGTTTTATGACATTTCAAAATAAATCAAATTTAGTATGTTTCAAGTAGCATATATGAAAATTAAGAACTTTGGAAAAAATGTCATTGATATCATATAAATTTTAAAAATATATAAAAATATATAAATATTAAAAGATATGACAATTAAAAAAAATTCATTGCATTATATGATTAAATAAAAAAATTAGAAAAAATTAAAATAAATATCTATTGGTTTCTACGTTCACAGGGGCATGGAGTGCGAGTGGCAGCAGCAGTAACCGCCAGTCTCTCGACTCGGCCAAGTCCAGCATGCCGTCCTCAACCTCACAGTACTCTCTGGGGAAGGACTCGGGGCGTGACTCCCCCTCCATGGAAGACAGGTGCGCCCTTAAATGTTTACTTCTGTTCTTGAAAGGTTAAAATGTTTACTATGAAAGTACAGTAGAACATGGATATAGCGAACTCGGACATAGCGAACAATCGGATATAGTGAACAAATTTTCAAGTCCCGTCCCTATATAATATCATTAAAATTATATGTGTATAGCAAACATCGGATATAGCGAACTAAATTCTTTGGTCCCTTGGAGTTCTTTTTATCCGAGTTCTACTGTATATTGAAAATTTGGTATTTGACACAATTATAACTGCACCTCATTAAAGGAAAAGAAATATCTCACCTTCAAACTTGGCAATGAATTTTAGACAATGTGCATTTTCTATCTGGTTTCTTATTTGTTCTAGAAGTAAATGCTGGATATTTATGGGATATTTCTCTTTAGCATTCATTAAAAGTCCAAATTAGTAGTCTTCATTTAATTGATAAATAAATGAATACCCAAAAGATTGTCCTCAATAAGTGACCAAACCAGTGGGTTAAAGGTTTTAGAAACATTAATAATGACCCTAGCAATTAGGTGTACACGATTTGTTTATAGGTATCAGTCTTGTTTTGTACAAAAGATAAAATAAGATGTTAAAACAATGGCTTTTATCAAGTGCTTGCTTGTAGAAGTTATATCTCTTCTCAACTTGTATGCTTTCCAGATAAACAATAGGACCAAATCGTAATGAAAGATTCTTTAACTAGATTGAACAGGGTTTATTTCGAGAAGTCCAAAGTTAAGGTCATACGTTAGAATGATGTGCAATTATGTATGTTGATGGTTACAAAATTTTAAAGCTTGTAAATGTAAATACACTGTTTTAACCATTCTCATCAAATGAAGTTTAAAAACTCTCTCAAGTTTTGTCTCCACAAAAATAACAAGCCATTACTGTCCTGTTGAACAAAGTTTATGGAGTTTTTAATATTCAAAATTTCTCTATTTCCAGGCATGAAACAAGCACATTTGGGTCTGCAGAGCCGGCAACACCTGTTGACGATATCGAATCAGTCACCGGCGTCAAGTCTCACTTCACCAAAATGGACACTGACGCCTGGCTCCAGATGCTTGCAATGAAGGCTGCCAGTCGAGAAGACATCAGCGATAGTAGCGCCGAGACTCTCAAAACCCTCTCACAGCTCACCAAGCAGAACATACAGGCCCTTGACCTCATGTCCCCAGTCCTCAAGGGACCTCAGAAGCTGGATGATGAGGTTTCATCAGTCTACTCCTTGGATCAGGAAGGGTTTTACACATCCTTCCACAACGACAGCGGACTCAGAAGAAGCACCACAAACCTGGATGCAGATGTTGATAAGCTCTCCCCTGTCAAAGAAGCTCAGAGTATGCTCAGCATGTGCAGCACCAATACTGTGGACAGTGTCATCTACAGGCCTAAGGATGGGGAGAAGGTTGGATCACCTCCAACTGGGAAGCGAGGAGCCAGGGGACCACCTCCTCCACCTCCTCGACGGACCAGCAGTATGGAGGTCTGTGAGAAGATACCAGAAATTGATGGGAACAGCTCCGGGGGGAGCAACTCCACCCTCAATGATAGTGTTAAACCAGGGAAGAGTCTCGACTCTTCCTTTTCGGAATCTGACCAAGAAACCATCTATGCAAGACTCAAAACAAAAACAAAAATTTCCTCTGGGATGTACCCATCCTGGTGTTCAGTTTCGGATGAAAGTTCTCCTGAGAGTTCTCATGAGAAGTTGATGAAGGGTGTTAACGGTGTTGCTTCCAAACTTTCGCCTTTCGATGGAAGCTTTACCAAAGAACACACTGTGATGATGGCAGGACAAGGTATTTCCCTTGACGCCCCTACATCTGTAGGGATGTCGACAAAGGGAGAAGAAATGGACTTTGAAGGTCATACTCTCCCCAAGAGGTTCACAACAACAAAGAGTGTAGAAGAAGAGGAATACTGCACAAATTCTTGGCCAAGGTCAGGAATTCTCAAACGAGATAAATCTCCCAATGGCAAAACACCAAAGACTCTCAATTTTGCCCCAATGATAAACATGTTTGATGCAAAATCCCCTGAAGGGGTGCAGCTCCCTCTTCCTGAGATGTCCTCATCATCTTCAGATGAAACCAAGAACTCTGCCAGCTCTCTCACAAGTGCCTCCGATGATGGTTCAGGATACAAACTTGCTATACCACTTGGCACACCAGAAACTGTTAAGAGGCAACATGGCCAAATTCCCATGAAATATCAACCCATTATAACTGTGAAACCGCGTCCAAGATCTGCAGTTGAGTCTGGACAGAAGTCAAGTGCTTATGTTAAACTGTCCCCCACATCTCAGCAGTCAAATTGTCAAGTTGTGTATCCTACAAACATCATTAAACCAGCTACCTCTTCAGCTCCATCCCAACAAAACTTCCGTAACCGATCATCAAGCTGCAACAATCGTGTACGGGCTCACTATGCATCCACAGACATCACGTCTCAAAGTTCAGGGAGTACTTCGTCCATTCCTTCCTTGAGCTCCTCTGAAGGCGGCTACATGGACATGAGGTCTGCCACTCTCAGAAGCAACCAGTCAGACACTTTAAGCAGCAGCAGTTCAATAGCCTTTTCTGATTTTGACTCAGGGAGTTTGACCTATGTGAGCATGTCCAGTGCAAATTCAACACCTACAAACTCTACACTTACTCTGACACAGGATTCAGGGTCAGATTCATCTCTTTCTCAAAGTGGAGACAAGCTCTCCAGTAGAAGACCAGATGTAAGAAATGTGTCTGTTGTGAACGGATCATCTGTCACTAGTCCTCCAACATTCAGCAGTTTCACAGGCCGAGACACAAGATCATTTGTTCCCAGTGTATCACCTTCACCTACCATTGAAGCACCTAGAATTTCTATGCACAGATCTTCCACAAACTCTCTAGCATCAAATGGTTCTGGATCAAACATTTCATTCAAGTCAAATTCTTCCTTACCTCACTCAAGAACATGGCCCAATGCACCAATGGGCAAAGAGTCCAAGTCACCACATCAGTCTACACCCATCCAGAAGAGCATGACTTCTAGTCAGTCATCATCTGCCTTGAGGCCCTCAGTCCTAGCAGTGTCTCCTATACAACGTCCACAAGACAGACGAAGGTCTGCCCCTCTACCTGGTCAATCCCCAAGCAGTGTATATGCCCAGGGATCTCCCACAAGCATCAGATCAGCCGACTCCAGTACCTCGAGCAGTGGCAGAAGTGACTCATACAGAGTTGCCATGAAAACAGAATATGATCGGAGTTCACCATCAACCCCCAGAACAGACTCCTATAGACCTCAGTTTGGCAGGACCAAGTCTGCCCTAATAGTTGAACCTGAAGTTGTGAATAGAGCAGACTCTTACAGATTTGCAGTGAGGAATACGAATGGTGTTGTTGACAGTTCTCACATGAGGAACTCATCCTACAGAGTTGCCTTGAAAGAGGGTGAAGAAGATTCAAGAATGGAAGCTCTTACTTCATGGGATGGGAAAGGAAAGGACATTAGAAGAATGTGTATAACTGACATTGACCAATTAAAGTGCTATTCTGATGATGATGCAAAGAAACCCAAAGAAAAGAGTGGTGCTTCTTTTGCAACCATCAACAGCTCCAAGAAGAGGGTGTCATCAGGGTCTGATCTCGAGATCCTTCTCAAACCAAACAAGTCACCATCTCCTGATCTATCCAACAGTAAGAAATCCAAGGAGAAGGACAAGAAAGAGGACAAGAAGAATGCCAAGTCAAGATCATCAACCTACATCAGATTTGACCCTATATTTGAAGATCGAGAAGATTTCATGAACTCTTCCTCAGACACTCTTAAGGCAGGATCAATGTCCTCTCTCCGCCAATCCAGTGAGAATGTCAATCGTGAGGATGGTCCTCTCCTTGGTAAAAGACTTCAAGCTCCTCTGCCAGTAGGCAAGAATAAGGGGTCTCACAAGAAGCCTGTGGATGAACGAGCAGTCATGTCAATCCTGGACAGCATCAAGTCAACCATCAAGTCAATCTCTGGCAAAGGTCCGGACAAAGAAGATGATCATCATGCAGCATTTAAGTATGGATCACATGTGTGATCACACTGAAGTGTAGTGCCAGAAAGAGCACTGTCTATATCCAGATCCAGATCTTACATCAGTGGAGTCATAGTGAACTTGTGCTGTTAAATATTAATGGATCTCAACCCATTCACGACAGAAGGATCCATATGGTTTTGACTTAGGTGAAAAAGATCTCTTACCTTTAATCAGAAAGTCCGACAGGACCTCCTGATCTGATGATCTTCTACAGATAATGATGAACTCAGTGTGAATGAATTACGTAGATCATGAAGGATCATAAAACAACATCAGCAGATCCAAAATGCCAAGGATAACTTCAATGGATGTCTCAAGAATGAGTTCTACGTTGCACCAACGGTCCAGTTGTGATCTTGTTGTACCCTCCAATCTTGACTATGTTTGTTGTGGTGCAAGGATCCAGAATGATCCATCCATGTTGTCAATGGACCTTACCCATCGTTCCAAGTTATAGTTTGGATCCAATAGGGCTCAGTGCTTATTTGTGAACAGTCTGTACGGTTCAAGGAAAGTCCATTGTTGATCCTATATGAGACTAAAAAGTTACATATATTGACACAGTGTTTATGATTTAAGAACTTTATACTTAAATCCTTAAGTTAGTTATGATTATGAAGTCAGTGACAAATCATAAGATCTGAGTCCTAGGTTTTATGATCTCTTAAGGTTGTATATGATATGAACAATCTTGATAGGAATGAAAAAGAATACAACTATTTTTTACCAATTAAATTATCATCGCGACTTTATGATTTCATTGAAAAACCATAAACATAGTCATATAAAACTGAACAAGGGATAAACTTCGAAAACAACTTAAAATAATTATGTAAATAAAAAAATTAACTTGTACATTTCCTGTATTTTAAAGTGTAGGTTTGGAAATTTGTTTTGTTTTTAAACTTATATCGTTAGTAAGAGGGACATATATGATTTTTTTTTGCTGTCAGGAAAGTAATTTAAGCATTTTATTTCTTAATGAAAGAAATCATTGTAGACAAATGATATCTTTGTATATTTTTTTGTTTAACTTGAGGGTGATTATTGATTAAGGTTTAGAGTTTTATTTTTTGTATATAGAGTCAAATATATATATATCTCAATAAGTAATTGTCAATCAGAATTGTTTTCACTGGAAACTAATGGAAAACATAGTTTATAGCTTATACTATATTGACATACTGTTATTTCTGTTTTGTAAGATCAGTTTTGAATTAAGCAATTCTGTTACAGGAGTTTGTTGATATGAAATTTAAGAATGTTTTCATGTATGCCAGTAGTAAAATGTAAAGTCAATTTAATAGAATTAAATGAAGTCAAGTTTTTTCAAAAGATGTCAGTTTAGGTATATTTATTGTCAATTGTTGCAATTAATGTTATTGGAAAGTTTTAAGCAAAGTCAACTAGCAATAACATCATTTACTGAAACTTGTGAGTGCAAAAGCAACGTTTTGTTTAACTGCCAATGTTTGTGAAGTTTGTTTACTAACTTTTGTCAACTAATATATTTATTTATCATGGTTGAAAACCACAATGTTCCCAGAATATCCATCATTGATCATAATTTCACTCCTTGCACTATATATCCAATAAATGTATACATATGTATATCTATCTTGTTTTTGTAAGATAAATTATATTTCTCAAAACCATTGTCATTTAAACAGAAAAAGATTTATATCAATCAAATTGTTAAAAATAAATTTGAAGTAAGGATAATTCAATTATAAAAAATCAATAATCATCATGGATGTTTCTATTTGTTTCATACTTGTTGTCATCAATTTTGTTCATTTTTCATAGTGATAGGTGAGAGAATTTGGTTTAATCAGAATTGCCATAAATTGTTTGATAATTTTAGTTTGTAAGTAAAGGTTTATTAGATTTTCCATGTTTTAGGTAATTAGTAAAGTTTGTTAACATTATAGGGATTTAGTTATGACTTTTGTTATTTTGACTAATTTCATTATTGAATAATGATAACAATTAGAAGAGTTGTCATAAATTGTTATGAATATATGATTATGTTATGTATTTTTAATAATACAAGGTGTTGTTATGTTTCCAACCCCATTAATTAGTTGATCAATTATCATTTTGTCATAGATGAGTAATAGATCTATTATTTTATGGATGTCTTGCAAATGATCTTTAGTCATAAGGTCAATTACAAGTAGATGAATAATGTTTCTTAACTTTAATATCTATGAAAAACAAATGTAACATAATTTCATTTTCATTGAAGAGATGTGATCATGATTTTCCATTGCTAATGAATTTGCATCACTTACCAAAGTAAAAACTAACATTTGCATGTTTTAATGACATAAAGCTTTTTAGATGACATTTTATTTCACAGACACAATCAGCTATCATATTTACATTTCATAGATGGGTAATTAATCAAATATATTAATATATTTTCAAAAAATATCCATCACTTGCATTGTTGATATAACATTAAAATATGATTTTTATGATATCAAGTCGGAATCAACATCAATTGTATTATATTTTCATCCTCATTAATTAGTTTCATTAATTAGATGATTGATTAAGAGTTAATGACGAGCTGTACATATCCACAGTAGAAAAGCGGTAGGTTTCCATGATTAGCAAGCCATCTCTAAGAGTGCTGTTGGATTAGAAGGGACTCTTCGAATAAAGATGATGTTCCCGGATCATTCCTAGAATGAAATAAAGTATTTTAGATACTTCGAAACTGTTTTCTGTTCTTATATGCTTTTTTTCAAATATGGAGATAAATCCATTTTAGGGGGGGTCGATTCAGTGTATTTTCTAACCCTATATAATAACCTAACAAAATAAAGAAAAGGATCAAAATGCCACACGCCAGATTTTCCTTTCCAGTTACTAATCCAGTGCAACAAATTTTTTCAACTCCCTTGGTATAGCAAGATACAACTCTAACAAGATCGTCAGGAAAAAATCAAAATGATCATTCTTTCTACAGAGTTGTTCGTCAACTCTTTTTCCCCCATCCTATCTCAGGGTACAAACGTTACGCTAACTCCACTAATCTGTACCCTGGGCTCAGAAGTTAGATTCGCTCACGCGGCCAGACTTGGAATATAGCCAATCAAATCATTATTGTCGATACAATTACAACAAGAAAATGATTTGATTGGCTATATCCCAAGTCTGGCCGCGCGAGCAAATCTAGTTTCTGATACCAGGGTACAGAGGTACAGATTAGTGGAGTTAGTGTAACGTTCGTACCCTGAGACAGGATGTTTTTTTCCAAGTCAACCTCTGTTGCAATTTGACCAATTATTTCTTTTTTCTCAACTCCCTAGCAGTGGAAAGATTCAATTTTGATACTGTCCCTTTGTATCAAGTGGCTTCTCTCTTGTCAGATTTAGTTATGTGTGAGAAAGTGTTTTAATTAATTACTGGAATTTTTAAATAACTTTGATCACAACCAATGAAGATTCTCTAGTCCAGACCTTCACAGAGGTCAAGAGGAAAGAAATGACTTGAATAAACAAGCTTTTGAGTGAGAACGGTCATTCCTATAAAAAAAACGTTTTTTCAAGGAAACAGTAGATAAGAGTGCCACAGATAAAAGGGCCAAACCTTGGGAGATCAGCAATCTAAATTAACAGATTTTATATTTTATGCCCTAATATAAAACCTAAATTTATTTAGATTGAGAAAACAGGCTCCAGCTACCACAGGAGCTTAGACTTGACTTCAGTGGATATTATAGGAATTAAATTTATTCTAAATGTGAAGTGGAGAAGATGTAAATTGAAATGAAAGCAGGGTTGCTTATCCTTATTACAGCTCATTAATCAAAAACAAGGTCATAATGAGTGGTTTACTCAGATCTCCAGAATCACCCCTCATGGATCTGTATATTCTCTCCCCAAGGACACAGAGGTAGCTCAATTCACAAATTTTTTCTGTAATATTAATAGTAAATAAGACAATAATGTTTAGATAAATTGGAAATACTTATCTTTTTGGCAGTGCATTAGACGCTAGATTCTGACGTCTAAGCAGGGTTGTCTTTATGATTGAGGTCCTTTAGTGAGGGATTTTAGGAGTGCTTCACAAATACTACAGGCTAATATGGATTCAATGAATGATTTTGGAACCATTTGTTCTGATTGTCTTAATTCATTTTTAAATGTCAAATATATGATAATTGTATACTCCCTTTCAATTACAAACCTATCAACAGTCTAAAACAGAAGCTGATATGATATGACACTATTTCTACAACCCAGTACTTTGTTTGCCAACCATCTACATTGTTCACATTCTCTCTCCCACAGGCAGATAAAGTCATGAAATGTTGATACAGCCTCTGTTTGTGGGCTAGAATGGGAGATAGCTGATTGTAGGCAATTAAAGTTAGTTGTGCAATCAGCGACGCAGTTCTTAAATCATAATTTGGCTAATGAATCATGGTAAAGGCATTGTGATATGAACCACCCTTTCCATGCGAGAAGCGTTGTCATTTGATAATGAAATTCAAATGGACTGTGGTGCAAATTTTGTCCGCCAGGGGAAACTACCGAAACCCACGGATTTCGCCGTAATAGGACAGAGGCTGAATCAACATTTCATGACTTGATCTGCTTGAATCTGATCGTGTTGTCATTTCAAATTGCTTTATAACCGATGCCAACAGCTATCAATTAAAAATGACAACACAATAATTATAGGGTCCACTCCGAGATTCGAAATCGAACCCCTGTGGTATCAACATTTCATGACTTGATCTGCTTCTGTGGGAAGACAATGCCTATTTATGAGTTATTTTTTAAGCGTTTATTTAAGAATTGAATGTCAGTTTGTGTGTTTGCACTGGAAAATGAACGATGTAAAAGCTACATTCAATTCTTAAGTGAACCCAGCGAGCTTGCGAGCGGGTTCACATGAAAGTTTGAATGTAGCTTTTACATCGTTCATTTTCCAGTGCAAACACACAAACTGACATTCAATTCTTATAATTTCGCACCATATATGGAATGGAACGGCGGAGTGATATGAATACTGTTTTTTCCCTTTGAACGAGTAACACTGCGACATGCGACCAGAAATAATCCCAATTTGAAAAGAAACTGAATATTTATCAAAATAAGTCTGTGTTATATATGAGATAAGACAACATGATGCACTAAGAATTTCTAAATGAAGCGCAAACTTGTATAAAATCCCTTCGTGCAAGGACAAGAGATCAGAGTTATCTGCCTTACATTTATGCATTAGACGTCGTGTCATGCTGACCGCCATTTGCAGGGGTATCTTCGTCAAAATATGTAAACAACAGTAACTAGTGACATGTAACTGCTCTATCGATAATTGTCATCTCTTGTGTATACATCGTGAGAATGAAGACAGTCTTTGTTACGCTTTACAGTACTCAATAATGACCGTAATGCAAATATTCATCTCGTTCCGTTCGATCAGATCTACTATTTTGCAATAAATGATTAGCCTATCAAATGATCTAAAACAAATGATAAAAGTGAATGTTTTCAAATCAAAATAATCTACTTGGAAAATAAAGCTATAATTACAATTCCATTGGTAATTTTTACTAACAAATTCTTGAATAACGTTTGGTTTGATGTTGGACGGAGAATCAAAGTAGTTCCGGTCAACGTTCACACAAGTATGAACACTGTTTTTGTGAGTTCATAGGAAATGAATCGATGAATCTTCGATCACATGACCATGCCCTAGACCAATCAACGTTCGAGGATATGTGTAAACTTCAGAGTGTGAAATTATTGAATATTATCTTAGCATTTTGCATGAGGTTTGTATCTTCCTATTCTGCTCACAGAGTCAGATCAAGTCGTAAAATGTTGATCGAGCCTCTGCTCTTCTCTAATGACTGGATTTTTGTCTTTCATCTCAAAAGTAAACTCTCCCGTTCCAGCATCCCGTTTCGTTTTACTAACATACACAATTGACAATACTGATTACACGTGTATAAATAAAACAATAAGATAAATCGTAAAAATGCATGCACAAAAAAGCCACACCCTAAAGCAAAAGTGACGTGAAGCCTGATGAGCTACAGAGCCAGTGGCTCTATTTTTTCACATACCTGATATATTTAAATATCAACAATAACTTTGTTAAGAATAAAGATGCGTCTTGTTGGGGTCAGTGACGTTATCCGCTTTTAAAAATAAATCATATCTAATAAAACTTTTATGGTTATTGCAAAACTCGGTCAGAAGTTATCAAACGAAATTTTCTTTTCCAAAAACAAGGGTTCAAGTTAAGTTTCAAACCAAGTAAGCCCCTTGCAATACCGAGGCGTACATGCAGACCTCGGAAGCTAATTTCCACGAATAGACACAATGACTTAGGGATAACCCAACACACAAAAGCGTGTGCATATATATTTGTAAGTTTTTTATATGAATTATTACAGAGCATGATGTACTAGTTACCGACTGAGACCGAGGTGTTCAAGTTAAATGAAACCTTGCGAACGTGAATTATGAAGACCGAGGCCGTTGGGACGAGGTGTCCATGAATCACGTGCGCGAGGGTTCATCTAACTTGAACCCGAGATCGAGGTCGGTAACTAGTACATCATGCTCTGTAATAACTATTTTACACACCAGCTCAATGCTGTATAAATCCAATTTTAACATGTTTCATCGGTTAAAATCAGTTTTGATCATGTGGATAAGTTGGGTAATGCATATCTTTCTTAGAAATAATGAGCAGATGAAACATTGACTCTAGTAAGAGAAACAATGTCTATTTCAAGTAGCTGACATTGGCACGAGTCTCTTGTGCTGCACGTGCAATCTGTGCAATCTGTGCGAAACCATACAAGCTACCACAATAGATTGTATGCCGATATTGTAATATTGTTGGAATGACAATAATGCTGAGGAATATATGGATGACAACTTCTTTGTTCATTGTATGCGACGTTTCGACACAGATTCTTGTGTCGTTCTCTATGCTGAGGAATATATGGATGACAATTTCTTTGTTCATTGTATGCGACGTTTCGACACATTCTTGTGTCGTTCTCTGCTTGAGAACGACACAAGAATCTGTGTCGAAACGTCGCATACAATGAACAAAGAAGTTGTCATCCATATATTCCTCAGCATTATAGCTTAAAAAAACATAATTTGATATGGATATAAACATTTGATACCAATGATTTTGTGTATTTAATTATAAATAAATAAAGAACAATTCACAGTAATGTTCCTCTTCAGGAAAAAAGTGAAACATAATCATTTGGTAAAGAAAAACATGTTGTGATTTCAACAGGCCTTCGTGGTCTAATGGATATGTCGCTGGGCTTGAAACATCCTGCTACATCAGTGTATATGTCTCCGCTAATGCTACAACCTATCCCCTGATATCCTCCTATAGTCTTCTGCTGACGGGTGGTTGCTAAGCTATTTATAGCCTGTCTGTTTTCAGTCAAACTATTTCGAACTCCATACACTGTGTCTAATGTTGTCGCACGTGGAAATCTAAGAGCGCGTGATTTGGAGCTTAGTGGGAGACTGCAATGAGAATCAGATTTATTATCTAATAGCACTCCTATTGGTTAATTTGAATCACAAGGTGAGCACGCGGAACGAAGCCAAGAAACTAGTTTGCGGCTATCGCTGAAAGGGCATCATTTGATTGGCTTGCTATAAAGCGATACGACAGAAGACTATAAGAGGATATCAGGATATCTTATATCCATTAGACCACGAAGGCGCTGATGTAGCAGAATGGGCTTGAAAGCAACCGGTCACCAGTTCGAACCCTCGTTTGGAGTGCAAAATTTGTAAATGTCTTGAAGTGGAATATTGCAATTTTAGTTAGTGTACCTAATTTGGAAAGCAAACTTTTGACTAAAATAAATTTTTGCAATTTAAAAAAATCATTGTTTCACCATCTGATGTTAGGCAATACAGGGTGTTTATCATGAATACCCGCTTTGTGGGATGAACACTTCGCCACATGCATTTCACAGGCAATTCGAGTTGGTATGCAAGTGAATATTCGAACAAAACAAAACAGCAAGTGTGTAAGGGTGAAATTGTTACCTGCAAAGTCAAATAAAATGTAAAAAGCGTTTTGATACATGGCATAATTAAGTATATAGATAGCCTTACATCGGTTATGCCATACACATGTGCTCCCCACAGATGCAGCTCAGTGCGAGCAATCCTCTGGTCTTATTGGCCAAGATCTCGGGTTTTCGTCAGGATGCTCTAGCGGCAAAACGTTGCAACTCAAGTTACACACTGGCTCCTTTGTTATGACCCAGGTGTTCAACAACCATACTAACGTTATCTGAATAGGGCCTGGGTGTTTAATTGGATGAATACTAGTGTTCATAGGGATGAATACTAGATGTCATATGGATGAATACTAGAGGTCATATGGATGAATACTAGAGGTCATATGGATGAATACTAGTGTTCATTTGGATGAATATTAGTGTTCATTTGGATGAATACTAGTGTTCATGGAAATGAATAATACAGATCATGAAAATGAATAATACAGATCATGAAAATGAATACTACTGTTCAACATAGTAGAAATTGGTGACAAACACCGTCAGCAGTTTTATTCAAAATAAACAACAAAAGACAATGAAACCAACATGTGTTCTTAACTCATGGAAATGTATCCATTCTTTTTCTTGGGTTAACTTGTTGATTGTCACTGTTCCGCAGTTGCTGACAACTGTTGAAGATCCTGTGTTGGCTCTGTCAAGACCAAGTTTGGATTCAATTTTCTTTTCCTTAGCAGATGTAGGAGTCTCCGATGGGCTTGCTGCACTGTCCCTCAATAGTTCGGAGATTCGACGATTTTGGCAATCAGAAGTGCATTTGTAGGATTACACGGCCTCACTTCTGTGTCCTGTCTGTTCCCTGATCAACTGTTCAGGAACATCTAGTTGGAACAGACGAGTTGCTGTGGTGGCGTGTAGGGAGTGCCCAATGATGTTTAGACAAAACCAAATGTCCTCTTTGGGTTTTTCCAATGGACGGAAGTAGAAACTGTCTGGGGACGATTTTGGATGCATTTTGGCCATGTACAGCTTGAATATCTTCACAGGGCAGCGATCAGGATTCTTTGCATTTGCATACGCACGCACACTGTGTGGATAAATGTTTCTGTGTTTGAGGCCACCGCCAAAAACTCAAATCCATTTCTGTCTTTCTATGCTCCATGCCCCCACGTAATCCAAAGTTTATTCCATTTTGCCAGAAAACCCTGTCCACTAGGGCTATCGGTGTTGTTGTTCCCAGAATACCTTTTGCCTCAATATCTCCTCTTTATCGATTGATATCACTTCGGCCTTTCTCCTCTGTTAAGAAACTCCCTTCTCATACATACTCTGCAGAGTCCTGTTAAGTGTTGTCTTCAGATCCTTAAACGTCGAATCGGAAAAGAAATCCACAGGATGTCCCTCTGTCGCCAGATGTCTTTGAATTCAACATATTATTCCAAGAGCACTTTATACAAGGAACCATCTGCTTTTCTTAGGTAAGCCACAAAGAGGGATAGAATTCTATTGAAGTCTTCATTTGTAAAGCTGTAAATGTCAAGTTCACTCTTAGACAGCAAGTAGTAAACAGTCCCTTTCTCACCGCCCTTGATTTCACCATTCTCCAAAAACTCTTTCTCCAATTTGTGAAGATTTTGTAGGTCCACTTGTTTTTTCTACGGAAGTTTTCTGGGATGGGAGTTCCATGTCACTGACATCAGCGAAACATTTTTGTCCAAGCAACATAATAATTTTAAAGTAAATGAATAATAGTTTACCTTGTTCACTTGGAATATCAGCATGTGGTTGTTCCCCCGCCCAATGTGTCGGAAGCATCAAGCTGAGCCGCAGGTTTGATCTTTTGACTTTGAGATACTATAAAATAAGAAAAGAACCATATCATTTTCAATTGAAACTTAATCAAATCGATTGTCATTTTATTTTTAGAATGATCTTGAAGGGTTATAATTGATAAATGCATAGATAAGACAAAGACATATGTAGTCCGATGTCTGCTATGGTTAACTTTATGGTACTTTAGTTTGTGTACATAATTCTCACCGATTTCGTTATTTCTATTTCCACATTGTAACATTTTTCATCAAGATTCGTGTTAATAAGAAATAGCCTGGAAGTCCGATGTTCTAACAATTTATTTTTGTTATGTTATGCAGCATGATACTTAACTTTTGTCTGGGTGAATGGTATACATCTATGTAAAAACAAGGTTATTGCAAAGAAGTTTTTGATTACTTTACCTTCCTCACTTGGGGTGTTGGGTTGTTTCCTAGAGATGTTACGGTTGTATCCTACCCAGCATGGGCCTCCACTGTCCAGCGTCAATTGCAGATTCGATTGCCTGACACTGAGACACTATAAAGAAAGACACTAAACTAGTCTTACAATTACGAAATACAATGAATAAATTGGATTACACTGTATTCGAGTATAATTACATACTCTTATCGTAATAAATGGGATCAGCATTTTTGTGTTTTTACGTTTTTTATGTGCATGTAATATATGACTTAGGATGTTTGATTGCTTTGTTACTTACTGAACTTACTGAACGTACTAATCTAACTTTCTAATCTAATCTCTTCTTTACACACTTTACCATGTCTGTGCTAACTTTACTAACTAGAAATACTTATCTTACTTAACTTACTAATATTACATAACTTGCTTAACTGACTTACTTTACGTTCCTTTACTTACTTACTTTGCTTACTTACTTAATGTACTTACTGAATAAAATACTACACTTGGCAACAGAAGTAAGAACTAACCTGTGGGATCTTCTCAACTTCTCAGCAGAGTCATGAGGGGGTTTAAATCCGAGTCGTCAGATACTGGTTCTGTTTCGAATAAAACAAGTGTTATTATTTTAAAATGTTTGGTTGCTTTGTTATAAACATTACTTACTGAACTTACTAAACATACTAATCTAACTTACCTACTTTACACACTTTACCATGTTTCTGTGCTTACTTTACTTACTAAAAATGCTAACCTTACTTAACTTACAAATTTAACATAACTTGCTTAACTGACTTACTTTACTTTCCTTTACTTACTTTGCTTACTTTACTCAATGAACTTACTAAACTTACTGAATTTACTAAACGTAGTAATCTTTCTTAACTTACTTATATAACATAACTTGCTTGACACATTTAACATACTTCACTTACTTTACTTTTTTACTCAATTTACTTGCTCAGGACAAACGTGTATCAAAAAGAAAAACAAAATAACATAATTTTACCTACCAGTTTCAACTTTATACTTCGTTTGAGTCAGCGATAACTCAAGGCTTTCATAATCTTCCATTATATCTAATGCCTGAGTCGTTGCTTCATCAGTATTGTAACCCTGTGCTGTTTGGTCGATTTTGCCAGAGTGCAAATATATTACCGACCTCGGTTCGGGATTCATAGCTGATGAACACTAACTCGGTGCTCAATTTGCACGTGCGTTAGTGTTCATCAGCTATGAATCCCTTCACCTCGGTCAGTAATGCGAGCAATCCTCTGTTCTTACTGGCCAGGATCTCGGGGTTTCGTCAGGTTGCTCTAGCGGCAAAACGTTGCAACTCAAAATATCTCCCTTATTTGCAGCCACTGAAATCACTTCTTGGATACCTTTGACTGGGAGCGTCCTTGCCGGTCGTATACAGTAGTGATATGGAAAATTACATGCCTTTTTGTTTATTCTTTAATAATACTGTAAGGGGAAATATTTGAAAAATCATATATAGATTGGGTTTTGTATGAGATAGTATTGTTGTATGTTATTTTTTTATGATAAATTTATTTTACTTATTGACCAAAAAAATACAATGACAACTGAAGATAAATAGAGATATTTTTTGTAAAAGGAAGAGTCATCTCCCATGGATGTTAAATTTCATTGATAGCTGTGCCGAGGCATACTGAAATGACCGACTCTTTGTGAATGACCATTTTTGCACAACTTACTTGAATTTCCTTCAATCAAATTCTACCTTTCTATCCCATGTATTTGGTTAATAAGAACAGAGGATTGCTCGGGTGTGACTGAGCTACACCTGTGCGGAAAGAATACAATATATCAAGAAATTCAAAGTGAAGAATTGAAATTGATATACATGTTTCCTGTTTTAATATTTAACCCACTAAAGTTCGGAATGAGTTCCCATAGATAGAAAGATATTCTCAGGACCATATTTGAGAAAAATATAACATGAGTTAGATAGTGTTATCATAATGTTATCATAATGTTAGTTGAATAACCTGGGAACAAAACATTATACATTCATACACATAGTAGAGGAATGATAATCAAGTCGTAATTTTATTCACAAATAGCAACGATATGACCTTTTTGATATGAAGTCAGCATCTGGTTGATTGTTTTTGCTGGGAATCCGTACGGAAGGACTAAACCGCTATCAAGAGAGCTATAAATGTTTATTTTGTTGTCGAACATATTTTTGTCATGACAAATGAACTTTTTTGGCCCAAGATGCCTTTTCAATCTTATCTTTTGTACTGCTGACAAGATTGTTATTAAATGATTTACTAAAGACGATATTTTGCACATACTACTTGATATTGGTCATGATTCATTTCAGAATATATACATTTATTATAAAGACATACACAGAGACGTTATATATTTTTTACAAAAACGAGTGACTTAAAGTTATTTGTTTCCGAGCGAGAGCGAAAAGAATACCTTTTTAAACGCACGAATGATATATAGAGGATATTATATGAGTGTCAATGATATACTATGTTTACGACACGAGTGGCTAAATATTAGTATGTCATCGGCACGAATATAATATTCTGTTTATTACCGTAGCCCCAAATTAAAGAATATCCTCAAAAACTACTTCTAAGCATAGGCGGAATACCCGCCGCCGGTCCGTATAGATTGTGACGTCATAGGTGAACCGTGACGTCAAAGCATTGTTAATAACGTTACGTCACAATGAAAAAGTGATATTTTGCCCTAGGGCAACATATGAAAAATATGAACCTCTGTATGACTGCCCTCGTAGGTAATAAAAAACAATATGATATTTTTGCAGGGCTTTTTGAGTGAAGTTGAATTTGAAGTGGAGGTGTACTCAAGAGTATGAAGGTGTACTGACATAGTGTTAAGAAGTTGTTGCAATGTAGTAAACAAAAAGAGTTTGCTTTATACGTTGTTAAGTTTGATCATTGCCGGTTTTATTTCTCGCTTTCCATCCAAATTAAATTTAGTAAAAACAAGATTTTGTTGATATATTCTGAAAATAAAAATAAATACTCAATGCTCTATTCAATTTAACTAATTTCTTATAGACATAGAACATTCTTCATTTATTGTCTACCATGCAATGTGCTTGATCTTAAGAGTCCACATTATCAGTGTAACTGAACTGTAACTGAATTTAATTGATGAAACTGGTCTGTGAATAAAATCCCAAAATCAGAATCACTTTTTACAAATGAAGTCGTATTTCAATTGATACAGTAGTAAGGTTGAAGCGATCCCTTTATACCATAACATATGGTGGTAAGATTATAATTGGATAGTTGGCTGTCTAATTTCGGTTAATTAACTGTTATTTTCAACATACGTGTAACCATCAATGCTTTTCCAATTTATGTCTCACTGCTAACTTACAAACTTTTCACAAACAAAAGGAAAGAAAAGCCAAAATAGCAATATCTTATGAAGACTGAATCGATTTCAATTTAGACATGTAAAATGTTCAAATATTGAATAAAATTGGAGATTTCAAATCACTAAACAGCGTGAAACCAAAATAAGTCTTAGACAAATATTTTATTTAAAGTCAACAGAAACGCATAACGTTGCTTGTCGGGGGGTCAAAAACTGATATCAATGTTTCCTCAATTTTCACCCCCATCTGGTCCCAAACATGCTCAATAGGATTGGGATCCGGAAAACGTGTGGAAATTCAATGGTTTTAGTTAGCACTTTATCATAGATCAGAGGACGTCTACTTAATTCAGTATTAAGTATTTGTCGAGTCATTAGCAACTTTTGTCGAGTCACATACCAGCTTTTATTTGCAAGGTCATTTTTTCACTTGTTAGATCCATTGCAAGTGAAAAGTCATTGGGAGTCATATTACATGTCAAACACACGGTAAATTTATATACATATAAATAATATATAAATAATAAATATATAATTATATACACCATTGTCATACAACCAATATCTTTGTTCAGTTAGATTCATAGTGATATTCGCAGGATATTCACTCTTCGCTTATTTATGAGAAAAATACTTTTGTCTCCAAAGTGTGATCGTTATGTCTAACGGTAAGCGGAACCAAAATGATTTCTCCTTTTTGTTGAATTGAGTTTGCAGTATGCGGTATGCAGTTGCACAAAGATAAGAAATGAATCATTGATAAGTAACTGAAGGTGATATGGACTGACTTTCTTTATCATGAATATAGACTCTTTCAATGAAATAAATTAGTGATCTATTATCTCTTTACGAGGATAACAAGGTTGTCGACTTAACGATGCAGTTGATGACATCAACATTTTTTTTAGTTGTAATGCTATATTAAAGGCATTTTGAAACAATGCATCAGAAGAAAGGTGACTGAAGAAACTGGTCTTCAATGTTAACAATGTTATTTCTTACATTCTTCCTTGGCGTCCTAGTTTCTTCTTTGGAGAACAAAGCTCTCCATCCGGGTCCTATCGGCATCTCACTGTGCAAACAGATGTGTTTTACAACTAGCCACTGTGAGATATTCACATACGTTCCTAGTAGACTCGCCTGCTACTTTGGGAATCTTACAAATTTTCCTGGCGAAGATTTCGTGATGGGCCACTTGAAGGTAACTTTTTGTTGTACTTATATTATGAGCTAAATACATAAAATGAGCACTAAATCAAAAAAAGATACTTTAAAAGTTTAGGTCATATTGTTAATTCTGAAATCATTTTTTTACTATATGTGAAGGATGGCGCAAATGGCATGATATATTAGCAATGAATATCTGTAAATCAAAATTTAAAGGGCAGTAGCACGTTTTTTGATAATTCTAGATTTTTAAATTTTCGCTGATAATTGTACGTTAACGCTAAATGTAATATTTTGATAGTGTCAAAAATCTCATTACACAAATCGATCTTCCATAGTCAGAAAACAAAGTATGAATATCCACCTAAAATCCATATGCGGCCATTTTTGTGTGAAAACCTTTAATTCATTTTGTGTAAAAAAAAAAGGGAATAGCATGGCTGAATTTTACATTATACATATGAATTATTACTGCTCCATTTAGTTTAAATGCATTATCTTTTAATTGGAACCTTTAATTTTCATTTTCCTGACATCCCCTTATATAACCCCTTAAACGTGCTACTGCCCCTTTAAAACAAGATTACTAATCATTTGATGAAATTATACATAACGAGTTAGTGGTATCTTTAAAAAGAGGTTTTACTAATGATTTTGCAATAACCTTAAAACACAATTTTTTAAAAATATTGTTAGTTTATTCTTCATTTTTATTTTGTAGTTATAATATGATAATGAAATGAACCTGTATATGCATGAGGTTGTTTTAACGGATATAACGAACTCGGACATACATGTAGTGGATATAGTCCCATCCCTATATAATATCATCAAAATTATATGCGTATAGCGAACACCCGATGTAGCGAACTAAATTCTTTGGTCCCTTGGAGTTCGTTATATCCGTGTTCTACTGTATTTTTTATATAATACACAAATGGTACAAGATAGATGAGTGGGCTTTAAGAAATCACTATATTGAAACGGTTTTAAAAGATAAGTATAGAATCATACATTCGTTTTCAAGATTGTCAACTGCCAACTCGGAAATTGCTTTCCTTAATTTTTCATTGTCGATTCTTGTACAATACATCAAGAAGCAACTTGCAGATTTAATTGCTGACATTGTGGTCGAAAGGTTCTAACACCCTAGACTGACAGTTTAAGAATGATTACAAAATTGGAGAAAAGAATCCATTTGCGTATATAATCATCTGTATAAACGAAAAGAAATAGATGATACTTAATGTAGTATTCCAAATACCAGATTGTTTTCATGAGTGTCATGGGTAAAGTTGACATTTCATGAGTGGCGCAACCAAGAGTGAAATATCAACTTTACCTATGTCACGAGATGAAATAGACCTGATATTTGGAATAATACATTAAAGTATTCTATTTATTTCTAACTGTTTTAATGAAATTTAAAATAAAAATCACTTTAATACTGGAAAGTGACCCCAATTTGTACATGGCTGAAAGTAGTTCCGGCTCCTGGCCAGTGACGATATAATTTATTGTCACTGGTCACTGTGAAAATATTATATATCGTCACTGTTGCCTGATAAACAGTTTATTTCACTGATAAAACCCAGTATTTCATCGCTGATCATATAATAAATTGGTTTAACAGGCCAGCTACTACAATAGATTTAGATCTTTATTGCTTCGGTACGTTGAATGAGTAATATAAACTAATGTCCAAAAGAAACGATACCAAGTTTTCAACGTCCTCCGAAACAAAATTCTATTACCTGACATAGTCGAATTTAAGTGTGCCTAACAGACATATGTCTTGTAAAGAAGTATGCACATTTTCATTCTTCAGGAAAAGATACTTTTGATTTTGTGTCTCCTCAAACGCACATGGGGTGCATAAATCGAAATTTGTAGTTGTTTTATGCACAGAACTTTTGTCATTTCACTATAAAAGTGATAAAGTATTGAATTTAGGTAAGAATACAATCTTGTTGATACAATGCACTTTATTTGACATAAATTCGTCGACGCGTCACTGCCCTAGAACGTTTTAAAGCAAGCAAAAGTGTCCCATTTCTCTCTGCTATCTCGCCTAGTTAAGGAGATTCCGAATCGATGTTTATTTTAAATGCGGGTTTCACGCAAACACGAAAAGATAATGTTTTGAAATTTTGCATAGTGGTGAGTTGACTACTGAAGAAATGATGAAACTATGTTTTAGTCGTATCAATCTGCAGTGGGTTGAGTTATCTTGCCATTTGTATGGTAACGTTTCTTTTGGACACTAGTTTAGATAATAATAATATGAAATATACTTAATACTTTTTTTCTCATAATAATGATGAAAAGCCGTGTCTAATTATTACTTTTCCTTCTTTTAACAATCACTTATGCCGGCCCTGCAAATTTGCACATATCACAGCTTGCTAAGGCTCTTACGTCATAATTGCTCTCCATTCCATAATTATTCAAATTAATCAAATGGGAAAATAAAAGTTAGGAGGAAGAATTGGTTGTATATTTTCGAATTTTCCGGATAACAATGAGAGTGGGGATATTCTAGTTCAACAAATCCTTGGAACGAGTTTCATTTGTTCAATCTACAAATGTAAATCCTTCAATACACATTTCCATGCAGCCAGATGTTGTTTCCGGGTCATTATTGAAATTAGTTAAGTTTGTCCCATTTCACCATATGAAAAACGTGTTGAAGTGCTTATTCTTACTGTAGTGTAATTATCTGCTTGGTGTCAATATAAAAAGGAAATAATATCGCAAACAATTCGTTAGAATTATTTTAGGGGATTCTGAAGAACACCTTACAGTCATAATTTCAATCCTTATTAAAACCTTAATCCTCCAAAAGCATGAGACAAAATGCTGCAATATATAATTCGGTTGTTGATTTTATTTTTACTTTATAGTTTAAATATCCAGCACAGAATATGATATACATGTAGTGTACAGCATTTACAAATGACATTTCTAGTTGATTATACGACATAGCCGAAATGAACCGAACAGTGTAGATACAACAAAATTTTATTTTATTATTAATATTGGCAGATTAGTACATGTACTTCATTTTTGTATGTTAAAACACTGAAGTAAGATGTTACCTTGGTTTGTTCTCAAGCCATTCTTCAAGTACGTGTTGCTATAAATTACTTACACCCTTCACAAACATCGACTAAAAAGGAAATGTAGATGAGAAGTTTAAGTTTAAAGCTTAATCTTTTAAGATCATTATGATTTAATATCTGATACTATCTTTCCAATAAAGGGTTGTAATCTGTGGGGGTATTAATAGTATCAATCATGACAACATTCACTGACAAAATCACATTCCATGCATATGAATTGATGGTTACCTCGTTTATGATAAAGATAGGTCATGTGAGCAATTTTGAAAAGGATAAATATTTCTCATAAAAATTTCCTAAAGGATGCTTAGTGCAGAAATGTTAACTATAAAGGCAATGGTAAAATCAAATTGTTGAGATCTAGGAAGCACTGACGAATTATAGATTGATATAATATTTTGGAATGATTTGATTCGTTGACAATTTCATGTTCAAGGTTTTACAGGAATAAATTGATTCAGGATATTCTAACCTGTACAACGATTTCTAGTCCCTAAGCATTTAAAGATAAACCGAAAACTGTTAATGGTCCTTGCTGGCAAAAATGATATTTTGATAAGAAAACTTTTTTTAGTTTGAGAGAGGATTTTATTTTAGGGTTTAATATCTATCTGCGGGACAGAAAGGCTAAATATGTGAGCATTTCTTTTTTGTAAGTCAGCCTTGATGTCCTTGGACTGCACAAAACAATATTTATTCATATTGGGCATGTTATCTTTGTTTTCTTTATAAGACAACAATCCTTGGAAATGGTTCAATAAAAAACTGCCCAACCGGATCAAAGATTGTCGTCAACAGAATGAAGGAACTGATATGTTGGAGGGATAACTCTAATGTAATGCTTTCAGCAGACAAAGAGTTCAACGAGCAAGGTAATGAATCAGCATCATCTGGCGGTCATTTAAAGTTCATGGTGCAAAAACATCGATGATGATAGAAAGATATACACTTTGTTTGTTGAGAGTGAAAATTGCATTTTGATTCAAAAGATTGAAATGATCCTGTAGTAAACTCATCGGCAAAAGAAACTTATCACTTTTAAATCGAATTTTGCGATTTATAGTGTCTGCTATAGGTTTATAAATATGATGAAAACATTCACCAAAACGCATTCTGTGGACTAGTAACAATCGTTATTACATGATTTCGTGCAATCACATAAACATGAAAAGCAGAATAATTGTCATTTCTCGTTCTGCAAGTGCAAAAGTCTGTTAGAACAATGAAACAGTCTAAAATGGAACACAAAAGAAATGCCAAGACTATCATTACGAGACCGACACAGAGCTCTTGGTATGTAAGAAATTGGGGCGACGCAACTTCAAATTGCTAGAAACGTAAAATGCAGCCAAGCCCCGATCAGCAACTTATTGAATCGTTACCAGTTAACAGGCCAGACACAGGACTGTCCAAGATCGGGTCAACCGAAGGTTACAAGGGCTGCCCAGGACCGACACATCCGCGTAATACACCTACGCAACCGCGCGTGACAGCGACGTCTACAGCAGCGACAGCTCTTGGGCACCGCATCAGCCCACGAACTGTTCGTCGACGAGTACACATGACAGAAATCAGACCCTATCATCCTCTACACCAACAACGTCGATTACAATGGGCGCGAAACTCTACGTCTGTGGCAGCGGCGTGATTTGGAGAGAGTGTTGTTCAATGATGAAAGTTTCAACTTGTTTGGGAATGATATCCGAGTTTGTGTATTGGCGAAAGACTTTGACCAATCTGCGTTGAACATGTGCACCCATTCGGCGGAGATGGTGTCATGGTGTGGTGTGGTATTTGCAGACAACGAACAAGTCAACTTGTAGTCATTAATGGAAATTTGACTGCCCAAAGGTACAGGGATGAAGTGTTGCAGCCCGTTGTGTTGCCTTTTCTACGACAACAACCTAGAGCTACCCTTCTACAACATGACAATGCTCGGCCTCACACCGCCAGACTTGTGAATGATTACCTTAATAACGGTAACGTCAATGCCTTGCCTTGGCCGTCACGATCGCCGGACTTGAATCCAATCGAGCATCTGTGGGATCATAGTGGCAGACAATTGCGGCAACGCAATCCGCCCCCAGCAAATCGACAGCAACTTGAGCTCGTATTGATGGACCTGTTGCGAAGGCTTCCGCCTGTCGTCATCAAACGACTGACGAAATCCATGAGCAGACGTGTATTAGCGTGTTTTGACGGGTAGGGTGCTCATACACGTTACTTGGACATGTTTGACCCATTTGTATGGACTCAAGTTTTATGTTTAATGATGTCTGTTTTAGTGGAATTTTTTATTTTGACCCTATGCCATTTGGGTTGAACATTTGAATAAATGTACTATTGATAGAACAATGGTGGTTTTACATAGTGGTTGGAAATGAGTTGTGTCAATAAATTGATAACAATAAACAAGATATGTGTCTTGTGATCATTTTTATGAGCGAAAAAAAGGCGGTGATAAGTTTCTTTTGCCGACTAGTTTTTAAGGTTTGAATATAAAATAAGTTTCGAAATGATTAATTTACACATTGAAAATGGGTGATCCTCTGTCGGTTCAACTGAATTTATTTACTTGAACTCCAAACCAGACCAACATGTGATATTTACACTTTGATGCGCTAGGAAGTGAACAAACTTACAAAGCTGTACTTTTCAGCAACAGTCAGTACCCCTTACTCGTCAAATGTGACTCTTCAAACAGACTCTTTTTTAGGGTATAACTGTACATGAGATCTGCAACTATTAGGAAGTCAAGACTGTCACCTTGTAATTATGCAGACCATATGCTATTGTTGCGATAGATGATATTTCCCTACATGTCTGTTAGAATTTTCAATGTTTTTTTTAAGGTTATACAATTCTTTAAAATAGTGATCGACACTTTATGTATTTGAAAGCAAAATTATAAGCATATTAAAAAAAAAAATATGGTATAAGATCTCAAGAGCATGCATCTTTAGGAAAATTTGATTCTAATCCGACCTCATTAAGTGAACTGATAAAAGTTCCTTTTGAAGTCATATTAGGTTTGACTCTAACACATGTATTGTGATTTGTAATTTTCCTATTCTTCTGGAGAGGTGTGAGATGCTAGTAACAATAACATGTTGTCACTTGTTCCAAATCTATTTTTCAGCAAGAGTGTTCCAATCTTTATGTTAACCTAGTTGTTTATTTCAGAGCAACCAAGGGGATACAAGAACTTGAAAGGATCAAAGAAGGTCTTTAAGTTCTACGACCTTTTAAAGACTTATGTCGATGCAAAGAACTATTGTATCCAAGATGGTGGTAAACTGGCACAATTCAAAAAAGGGTTCGACTGGAATCTGCTCAAAGATGTGTTTATGCCTAGGAAGTATGGTAAGGATATATGTGTGTCTGGGAGGTATGGCAAGGAGATATATGTGTGTCTGGGAGGTATGGCAAGGAGATATATGTGTGTGTCTGGGAGGTATGGCAAGGAGATATAAGTGTCTGGGAGGTATGGCAAGGAGATATAAGTGTCTGGGAGGTATGGTAAGGAGATATAAGTGTCTGGGAGGTATAGTAAGGATATATGTGTGTCTGGGAGGTATGGCAAGGAGATATATGTGTGTCTGGACGGTATAACAAGAAGATATGTGTGTCTGGGAGGTATAGTAAGGTGATATATGTGTGTCTGGGAGGTATGGCAAGGAGATATAAGTGTGTCTGGTAGGTATAGTAAGGTGATATATGTCCCTGGGAGGTATGGCAAGGAGATATATGTGTGTCTGGGAGGTATGTCAAGGAGATATATGTGTGTCTGGGAGGTATGGCACGGAGATATATGTGTGTGTCTGGGAGGTATGGCAAGGAGATATAAGTGTCTGGGAGGTATGGCAGGGAGATATAAGTGTCTGGGAGGTATGGTAAGGAGATATAAATGTCTGGGGGTATGGTAAGGAGATATAAGTGTCTGGGAGGTATGGTAAGGATATATGTATGTCTGGGAGGTATGGCAAGGAGATATATGTGTGTTTGGGAGGTATGGCAAGGAGATATATGTGTGTCTGGGAGGTATGGCAAGGAGATATATGTGTGTCTGGGAGGTATAACAAGGAGATATGTGTGTCTGGGAGGTATAGTTAGGTGATATATGTGTGTCTGGGAGGTATAGTAAGGTGATATATGTCCCTGGGAGGTGTGGTAAGGACATATGTCCCTGGGAGGTGTGGTAAGGACATATGGCCTAGGAGGTGTGGTATATTTTACTTATTATCGCATTTCTTCGCATTCCGCGTTCCGCTAATGAGTTAAACTTTTACTGTGAACCTGAAGTATCATTTCGTTTTATATAACGGGAAGGGGGCACTTTTTGAAGAAGTAAACTTTAAGGCGACCCCGTGTCGTGGTCTGCGGCCTAACACAGTTTTGTGTTTATTTGTACCTGCGTACACAACAGGAGGTATGGTAAGGAAATGTATGTACCTGGGAGATAGTGTAAGGAAATATATGTGCCTGGGAGGCATGGTAAGAAACTATATGTGTCTGGGAGGTGTTGTAAGGAGATATATGTGTCTGGAAGAAGCTTGCTGGCTCGACAGTACACAATGTTTGAAGAGAAATATGTTCTGGGATTAATTAAACATCAAGTTTGTGGTTAATTGATCGTTAAAACTTGACATATGCCAATGATATGAATGATGCTGACTTTTCAACACTAAGCCAAGAACAAAGGACGAATGATTCAAAGAGTTATCGTTTAGCACAGCTTAGCAATATTCAAGTCAACATCTCCTTTACTAGACGAGACAGGATAGTGAAAATGGCCCTTTTCTTGTTTTTAAACTAACTTACAGACAAAATGCATGGACAAAGTTTTTTTTATATTGATAACATCTTTAATTCATTAAATGTATAAGTTATATATTTTTTCTTATTCCAATTCAAACGATTATGACCAAAAATAAAATTGAAAAATAGAGCCATTGGCTCTGTAGCTCATCAGGCATCATATCAAGTTTGCTTTATACAGGCAAGATGAGCTAAAATGAAACCGATGTTACCTATTGCAAGAAAACCTATTAAAAATTACAAAACAAATGTATTATTATTCAACACTTTCTAGATCGCCAATATCAGACAGTGAAAGAAGTCCACACTAAAATATCCAAGGAGAAATAAATTTGCCATAGACTGTCATCTAAAGGAGAAAAATAGGTTTTAAAGATTGTGACCCCTGTGACCCTATTTGGGGTCATGGGGTCACAAAACCTACAGTTTAGAATCCCAATTGGCCAAGGAGTCTACATGCAGAGTTTCAGCTCAATAGACCTTTAGGAGCTAAAGATTATGATGAAAATAAGTTTTTAAGGTTGTGACCCCTGTGACCCTATTTGGGGTCATGGGGTCACGAAATCTACAATTTAGAATCCCCATTGGCCAAGGAGTCTGCACATATAATTTCAGCTCTCTAGACCTTTTGGAACTTGAGAAGAAGATGAAAATAGTTGTTTAAGGTTGTGACCCCTGTGACCCTATTTGGGGTCATGGGGTCACGAAATCTACAATTTAGAATCCCCATTGACCAAGGAGTCTGCACATATAATTTCAGCTCTCTAGACCTTTTGGAACTTGAGAAGAAGATGAAAATAGTTTTTTAAGGTTGTGACCCCTGTGACCCTATTTGGGATCACAGGGTCAACAAAGTTACAAATTAGAATCCCCATTGTCCAAGGAGTCTGCACATATCACTTTCAACTCTGTTGTCCTTTTAGAACTGGAGAAGAAGATGAAAATAGGTTTTTAAGGTTGTGACCCCTGTGACTTCATTTGGGGTCATGGGGTCACCAAAGTTACAAATTAGAATCTCCAGTGTCCAAGGAGTCTGCACATATCATTTTCAACTCTCTAGTCCTTTTGGAACTGGAGAAGAAGATGAAAATAGGTATTTAAGGTTGTGACCCCTGTGACCCTATATTGGGTCACAGGGTCACCAAAGTTACAAATTAGAATCCCCATTAGCCAAGGAGTCTGCACATATCATTTTTAACACTCTAGTCTTTCTGGAACTGGAGAAGAAGATGAAAATAGGTTTTTAAAGTTGTGACCCCTGTGACCCTATTTGGGGTCACAGGGTCACCAAAGTTACAAATTAGAATCTCCATATGCTAAGGTACTTGTACACAAAATTTCAGCTCTCTAATGTGTATGGTTCATGAGGAGAAGTCTAAAGTGTCAAAAGTTTACGGACGGACGACGGACGGACGGACGCCGGACGACGGGCCATGCCATAAGCCCATCTGGACTTTCAGTCCTGATGAGCTAAAAAGCTGTTTTGGGACCTCTAGTGTATTTGAAAGTCATATGATCATGAGTATAATACTTTGATGTTTGAAATTGTGTCTTCACAACTCATGTTCTTATAACCAGGGTTCATAGCCGCATTTCATTTAAGACAGGGTTTTCTCTTGTAACCGTTTGAAAATATGGTATCGTTTATTTTGCGCCTGAGTGTAAACCATTGTTTATTGCATGTCATTGACACAAACAAATATTTTGGGCAGATTAAATCATACAAGGACTAAGGAAGTTGAAGACGGTTCAAACGGAACTTGGGATAACAGTGCATAACAGACCAGTGTTTAGCTAATCGGACCTTTAAGGCCCCATTGGCTTTTGGCATGGCATTGTGCCAGGCGTCCATTCATAATGTTCATGCATTTTCATCTTCTCCACCAGAAGCCAGAGAATAGGAAAGCTGAAATTTTGTAGACTATAGACTTCTTGATTAGTGAGGCTTATATTTCATAGCTTTAGTTACCATGTGGTTCCAAATTCGGGCCACACGGGCCAATCACTTAGAACCTATTTTCATCTTCTTCTCCAGAACCATGAGGCCTAGAAAGCTGAAACTTTGTGTACAGACTCCTTGACTAGTGAGGATTATGAAGTGTAGCTTTGGTGGCCCAAATATATCCGTCATAGACCGGTAAAAATTAACATGACCAATATTTATAAAGTTGCCGGGCCATTATATCCGGCAATTTCTAAATACATAAATTATTGAATAGGACATTTACATTTGCAATCAAAATGCTTGGTTTCAAATTTGACCGACTGCTAACCCTTGCAATTGCTGAAGTCCGGTGCCAGTACTACAGTACTACAGTTATTGTCAACCATGTTTTTGACGTGAATCAATTCCTTTGTGATATACATCAACACAATACAGCGTTGAGTCCCTTTGTTGTCGCTGTGCTGTTATATTTATATTTCTAATCACTGAACTAGAACGTCAAAACATGATTTATTAAAATGATTTTTCCTTTTTCTGTTTTATCTTCTTTTGAAAACGTTTGTTTCAAAACTGTTTCAGATAAGATTTTTATTTTTATCTTAATGAATAGCAGATAAATTATATTTAGTAAAAGAAACAAATAACAACGAGTCCAGATCAAAATATTTCTGTTTAAAAGAGGTCCTTCCATTATGCTATTTTTTGATAATATTCATTTTGGGCTCAGTTAAAAGGGTTAGACCTTCACTTACTTAGTTATTTTTACATTTACTAAATATACTTTTTCCAGCACTACTTTATATCATATAAAGTTGAGGTGCTAGAAAAACAAACTTCAAGCAGGGGGTCTAAAATATAAAATTTCGAGTGTCCCATTAAAGTATAAAAAAACTTTACTTCTTACTATTCAAGTTACAAGTCCTACACCAAATTTATGCATTTGTTTAAAGCCCCATTATCATATTTGCATGCGGTTCGCGGTGAAATTTAGCTTTTGAGAAAGAAATAAATCATTCGGTAGAAAAATCTTTCGTCAAAATTCTCAGTTACAAGTCCCAGTTACTCCAATTGCGTCCAATTGGTATCACCTTCGGTGGCAACTAATGTCTGACTTGGAGAAAAAGCAAAGAAAATGTAGTGCTGCGGGACAAAGATGCATATGACTTAAAGCACATTTGTAGGAACTGGAAATGTGAGGTGGCCACACTTGATTCGCCTTCATGTCAACATGCCGGGGCTTACGTTTCGGTCATTTTGGTAAATGAATTTGGGTCCGATCTTCTCATGGTTGATCGCAAAGAAAAAGCTATTAATACCACAAATACAGTAAAATTACTTTTTAATATTGTAGTTTGATAATGGGTCTTTAAGACTAACATCTTTGTTATACCTTTTTAGCAAAATATCACTAGCTATATTGTTACGTATAAGAAATATAACAAAGGGGACAGAATAGAATTTGTTCACATGATAAACATTATACTCAATATCTTGATTTTAGAATTTGACTTTCATGTGAATTAAGTCATTTTGATCATGAATAAGTAAATGTATCCATCTTTTACAAATATATAAGTGTAGATCAAACACTGTTCGTAGGTGAAAGCGGAAGTCCTGAAGACCTACCTACTGCCACGGCAGTGCTAGTTTTCCTTTTCTTCTGATTTCTATGCATTTCGATTTAACTTCTTGATTTCATAGTAAGGATTGCATAGATTCAAACAATTGTTCTTTTTGTAAATCATTACAGCCCTTATTTGGGGCCACAGTTCAACCCAAGCTACAAATTATAATCCTTTTGTTAGTGTAAAATGTTCTATGCTATTTTAATACGTTTTGGTCACATATCCATTACAATCTGTTTGTATTAATTCCTTCTTTCACAACATGCATATGTATTATGGTTATGTAAATCATTTATTTGTGACATTGTTATGAACTAATCTAATTGGATGAATTGTAAAGATTTAAAAAAATTGGCAATGGATTGGCGACTAGAATCACAAAAGTACTACAAAGATCATTTATATGCTGGACATCTCAATAAATTGGCTTGAGTGACTAGAAACACAGAAGTATTACATGGATCATGTTTAACTTAAAGCCACTGGTGCATGAAGATGTTTAGGTAAGACTGTAGGCATTCTCCTATGTAAGCACTAGTTAACGCACTAGTAAGCACTAGTTAACGCAACCCCTATATAAGGCCGTCAAAATAGACTGTCTAATTAGCCGTGGTTAACAGATCTGTGGTCACCGAGGCGTGTCTGCACTTCCATGACGCAGTAGTATGGAAGTGCAGACCTAGTAATAACTTTCTATGTGACTAACCACCTTTAAAGGGGCAGTAGCACGTTTTTTGATAATTTTTTATTTTAAAAATTTCACTGATAATTGAACGTTAGCTCTAAAGCTATTATTTGATAGTGTTAAAAATCTCATTACATAAGCCAATCTTCCATAGTCTGAGAACAAAGTATGTAGATTCACTTAAAATCCATTGGCGGCCATTTTTTGTGAACACCTTTAATTCATTTTGTGTAAGAAAAAGGAATCGCATGGCTAGATTTTACATTATATATTTGAATTATTACTGCTCCATTTAGTTAAAATGCATTGTCTTTCAATCGGAACCATTAATTTTCATTTTCACGACATCAACTTATATTCCCCAAAAAAACGTGCTACTGCCCCTTTAACTGTAGATTTAACAAACAAATCTTCACCAAAAAACGAAAAGGAAAGAAAAAGTGAATGTGAATGGTAATATGTTCTCATTCAGCATACATTTTATTATCAATGGTTCTTATTGCTACCATATACGGTTTCGATTCATATTTCAAAATGTTGGCTGTATAAACATTCCACACATAGGTATACATTCTCTCCCCACAGAGGCAGATCAAGTCATGAAATATTGATACAGCCTATGTTATATTATGTCGAAATCCGTGGGTTCCGGCAGTTTCCCCTAGCGGACAAAATTTGTACCTCAACCCATTTGAATTTCTTAAGCAAATAATAACGCTTCTCCCATGGAAAGGGTGGTTCATATCACAATGACTTTGCCATCATTTAGTCGCCAAAATGATGATTGTCGCTGATTGCACAACTATCTGTGATTGCCTCCAATCAGGCGTCGCCCATTCCTATCCCACAAACTCGGCGTATTAAAACAAAGGCTGTATCAACATTTCTTGACTTGATCTGCCTCTGTGGGGAGAGAATGATAGGTATAGTCACATTCTCAAATTGAGACAAGAGCTAGCTTCTATAAGCAGACACGCCCTGCGTGGAAGAAAGCCAGTTAGGCTCCAATCCAATCCTTACTCTGCGTAGAACAGTTCTCTACTGCAGACAAAGTTGCCGAGCCAGGGATTCGAGCCACGTACCCCCTGATCCAAAACCAAACGTGGTTACCATTGCGCTATACCGCCCCCGCAGTATACCGAAAGAAAGCTAATCTTGAAGAGCTTCGGTCAATCAGAACGTTATTGAGCCAATATTTGCCGATATTATTTCTTTTGTTTTCACATGTATCTTTTTTTAAATGCAGTTTGCTGAGAAAAAGGTTCAAGTGGTAAAGTTTTTGAACGTTCAACACTTTCTGATCGAGGGTGGGGAAGATAACTGAATAAAGATTCCAAACAATTTCCGTTTACTTGAAGCGTATGAAATACCTCTCGGGCATAACAAATAATAGCCTACAACTTATTCTAATGTTTGACATTGCAGATTTCTTTTGGACAGATCTGTTTTATTACAAGAAAGGAAAGCAGTACCTGTGGGGTGATGGAGAAAAGATGAAGGACTGGAACCCTTGGGCGCTACATGAACCTAGCAACGGTAGAGTGTTTTGGGAAGAAAACTGTGTCAGTGTTTCTTTTAGATACAAATTCCGGGATATGGGTTGCTCACAAAAACATAACTTCATTTGTGAATTTGATATTTAATTAATTTCGGGAATTCTACAAATGAAAGAGTGTTAAGTATTACAATAGGATTCGACATTCGCCTTGCAATGACCTTAGAATGGAATGTGATTCATATCTGGTATATACATGATTTCATCAAGAAGATAAGAGGAAGCTGTCATGTATGTCCAACGTCTCTTGCACAAGGAAAATTGAATTGTCAACTGACTCAATGTAGATGCCCTACAATTATAATCCAATTTGACAATTCCTTTTATCCACTCAGCAGGAATATGTTTATACATGATCAAGTTTTCATCAAGAAGATAAGAGGAAGCTGTCATGGATGTCCAACGTCTCTTGCACAAGGAAAATTTAATTGTCAACTGACTCAATGTAGATGACCCACAATTATAATCCAATTTGACAATTCCTTTTATCCACTCAGCAGGAATATGTTTTTTGTGAAGTATAGTAAGCGACCCCGAGAGCTTTCTGTTGAAATGAAGCCTGCTCTCAGAGGAATTGGCTCAAAAGGGCAGGGCCTTATTTCGATAAGAAGCATTCAGGAACCGTCATTATTTGTCATCTTTAACAAACATCAACACATTCATTTTTAGCTCATCTGGCCTGTAAGGCCCGATGGGCTTATGGCATGGCATGGTGTCCGGCGTCCGTCCGTCCGTAAACTTTGTGGAATTTCGACTTCTTCTCCAGAAGCATAAGGCCTAGAAAGCTGAAACTTTGTGTACAGACTCCTTGGCTAGTGAGGATTATAAATTGTTGCTTTGGTGGCCCTGTGACCCCTAATAAGGGCCACAGGGGCCACGTCCTAAAAACCTATGTTCATCTTCTTCTCCAGAAGCATAAGGCCTAGAAAGCTGAAACTTTGTGTACAGACTCTTTAGCTAGTGAGGATTATAAGTTGTAGCTTTAGTGGCCCTGTGACCCCTAATAAGGGCCACAGGGGCCACGCCCTAAAAACCTATTTTCATCTTCTTCTCCAGAAGCAAAAGGCCTAGAAAGCTGAAACTTTGTGTACAGACTCCTTGGCTAGTGAGGATTATAAATTGTAGCTTTGGTGGCCCTGTGACCCCTAATAAGGGCCACAGGGGCCACGCCCTAAAAACCTATTTTCATCTTCTTCTCCAGAAGCATAAGGCCTAGAAAGCTGGAACTTTGTGTACAGACTCCTTAGCTAGTGAGGATTATAAATTGTAGCTTTAGTGGCCCTGTGACCCCTAATAAGGGCCACAGGGGCCACGCCCTAAAAACCTATTTTCATCTTCTTCTCCAGAACCATGAGGCCTAGAAAGCTGAAACTTTGTGTACAGACTCCTTGGCTAGTGAGGATTATAAATTGTAGCTTTGGTGACCCTGTGACCCCTAAAAAGGGCCACAAGGGCCACGCGCTAAAAACCTATTTTCATATTTCAATTTGGAAGATTCTCTAGTGCTGATGGGGGGGGGGGGGGGGGGGCAAATTTGGAAGATTCTCTAGTGCTGATGGACTCTCCTCCTAAAGCATGTATAATTGGATATGTGTCGCTTGATATATATGTATATACAGCTGATATGTTGTAATATGTTACTGAAATTTCGGTTGAATTGCGTTTACAGACAGGATTATTTTGTATTAGATCTAAAATTGCATTTAAATATTTAGGTTATCAGGTGTATAAAGATGACTATTTTCGTAAATTGTCTTGTAAAATCAATAAGTATGTTGACTGCATTTGATAATTAAAGTTTTCAACCTCTTTTCATTCATCTGTAGTCATTTTTCTTGACCAAAAGCGATCAAAAACAACATTTCCTTTCAAAACCTTTATTCCTTAAGATACATGGGTCAAGTTTAATTGCTAATAATAAGATACAACTGTTAGGTTTTAACTAATGATATCTGCCAAAGACACATCTGCTAATAGCAAGATACAACTGTCAGGTTTTAACTAATTATATCTGTCAAAGACACATCTGCTAATAGCAAGATACAACTGTCAGGTTTTAACTAATGTGAAAGTGAAAGTTTATTCGTATTCAAGGCCTCATGGCCAAAAGTACAAAATCGTATGTACATATAATCAAAGCGCATGGACATCGAGATGGTATATTACATAGGTAGATTACGTTTGAGAAAAATAGCAAGATTCTTAAGATATTCAATATTTTGTGAAGCCATAAGCAAGTCAAATTTTTCCCTTGTCGGATTGGTATGAAAATGGCTTGGTAACAGCAATTTTCTACTTATTTCATAAAATGGACAAACTAATAAAAAATGAAATTCATCTTGAATAACGCCATAATTACATTTTGTACGTTTGAGTAGGTCAGTATTAACAGTTTTATCATATCGGTATTGCTGTATATTAAGTTTGTGACTCATACATCTGAACTTACACACAGTACGTACCAAGTCTCTATTTGAAATAAGCTTAAAAATATAAATCTCTGGTTCCAGAATACTCTTGTAAGAACAATAATTATGCAGATATGATGATGAACATAATTTACTATGCCATAATTGATACTGAATATCATGACATCGTTGTTTAAAACATTGCATACAAGCTGGAATATCACCACATTCTTGAGATATCCATACATATGAAAAACCCGTTTCCATTAACAAGGTACGAACATGCGACACCCAACTGATACCACCATGGTCGTCATATGATTTAAGCATAAGATAGCAGGCCTTTGGATGGCGACTCGTTTCCATGTTTAATAACCTGGTCCAATATTTAACACATCTTTGAAAATAGTAAATACATAGTCTTGTCCTACCAACTTTTCCAAGAATAGTTGAGTTTGATACAAATTTACCGACTCCTAAATATTTCTTGAAAAAGGAACTATGAACTTGTTCGATTTTATCTATCATTATTTATCTGTCTTATTTTAACTAATGATATCTGTCAAAGACACATCTGCTAATAGCAAGATACAACTGTCAGGTTTTAACTAATGGTATCTGTCAAAGACACATCTTCTAATAGCAAGATACATCTGTCATGTTTTAACTAATGATATCTGCCAAAGACACTAAATTAAATACTACATGTATGCACACTCTTCAAACCCTTCCAACGCTAGTGATGGCATTATGAAAATTGTCATAAATACTTGAACATTTTGGCCATCTATCCATTCGTCACACTGTTCAAACGAATTTAAAGTTTTAACACTTACCATACGCAACTTTGATACTTCTGGCTATCCCTCAAAATGAATCTTCATCAAAACATGTAGTTCAATGCACGTGGCCTTTGCCACTGTCATATTTCAGCTGATCATGACACAGTGGAAAGCTAACGCGCGAAATGGCCAATCAATGTGATCCACCAACTAAACATCACAGCTTAAAAATTAGAAGAGGTATAGAGTTCTGTTAATAAAACAAAGTATGAATTTGGCAGTGTGACAGAAGCATTATTGAAGCGTATTCGCCAATTCGAACAAAAAACTGACCAAGAAGCTCGTAGTCGACGTAACAATCTCATATTTAGCAGATTTTGAGAAGTTTCCACCGCCGCCGCCCTGGTATTACTAGCTATAACTTTTTTCCACTAAGCTTTCCAGAACTCTAATTCATAACTTACTACTCATACCTCGGGGGAACGATTTAAACACGTTCACTTTCAAGGTCAAAGGTCAAGGCCACGAGCTATGTAATCACTCTACGAATTCATTGTAAACGGGATATGTTGAAAAGTTTTTGTGCTATGAAGCTCTAACTTAGTATATATCCTCCTTTGAAAGGTAAAAAATTTAAAAGGTTTCATCTACAATCAGTCAAAGGTCAAGGTCATGACTTTAGCATGGTTTAGCGAAAATGCTTTACTTTATAATGAACATTTTATAATCAATACATGATTGTTATACTCAATGAAAAGTGTTCATTGATTGTGTGGCCTTGATGGTCAAAAGTCAAGGTCATGAGATATGACTTGCCTTTATGAGAATTGCATGGTTAGTAATAGTAACTAACATGGTTAATGGCAAGCATCGGATAATGGCAGGGACACTTTGTCCGAGAGGCCTATACGAGGCGCAGTCGAGTACAGGCTCGAGGACAAAGTGTCCCTGTCGTTATCCAATACATTCATACTTTCAAAGCTTCTATATGACAAAAATTAATTACGCATCATAATTACATTATTTTGTATATTTCTAACATAACAAAAGTTGTGATGCAACATAAATCATAAAATGTTTATTTCTTGGTTTTTTTAATTTTCTAGTGCAAACAAAAGTCTGCAGTTTTATCAGGTGATTTTGATATTTCGTTTCAAGCAAACGTGTAGGTAATATGATTGTTTTCCAGCTTGTTTTATTTGATTATTGATATTTTCAGAATACTTCTATGTCTATGTTGTTAATTAATGAATTTAAACCTTATGTAGGAAAGGTTTACAAAAGTGTCCTTGCATCAGATGTCAGGACTTTTTAGCCTAAGAGTTCCCGATATCCATAATGAACAGGACACTTTCATGACTGGTTGCCATGGACAACGAGGTCTAAGTGGGAAGTAACGACATGTTACATCTACGAGTCTAGATGATGTCATTTTTGGTACACATCGCATCCATATATCTATCGTAATTGGTGTTTGGACGGGATGAAAATTAAAATACATATCATGAAAATTATATAAGATCATCCATATTAATTACCTCGGAACTTGTTGCCTAATGAAAGTGTTTCAATTTTGTTTCCCCTCCAACAAACCCTTCTGTTGAACAAGACCTTTGACAATGTTTGGCAGTTTGTCATTGTATCATTTTCAAGGATGTTTGTCTAATGAAACAAAATTGAAAAATTCAGAGTAATATTCTAATATATATTGTCTAATAGGGTCAGAGGCAGATCAAGTCATGAATAATTGTTTATCAAGCCTCTGTTCGTATTCGCTGAGTTTGTGGGGTATAATTGGAGACGCCTGATTGAAGGCATTCAAAGTTAGTTTTGCAATCAGCAGTCATTGTCATATCCATGCGAAAAGCATTGTCATTTGCTTTAAATATTCAAATGGACTGTGGTGAAATTATTGTCCGCAGGGGAAAACTGCCGGAACCCACGGATTGTACTGATATAAGGAGTTCAACAACTCATGAACTGATCTGCCTCTGCTGTCAGGGAAACAGGAAAATGTTTTATATATATTGGGAATTCCCCTAGATATTAATTATTATTGAATGTGATAAACACATAATTAACACACCCTTGATGCAGTTGATTGAAAAATAATCAATGAAATTTTCTTTGATGAACTTGAAGAATAAGTAACCATACTTCCAGAAGTCAAAGTACTATTAATTCTTTTAATCTATATTTTTATAGAATTCTCTAATCTTGCAATTTAAGTGATCGTTAATTCAAGAAAGAGTTTATTTTTCCCAAAATAAGAAACATGTCATTTGATTTGATTATCTGTCTGTTTAAAATTGTTTTAAGTACAACGAAAAGGTACCTCCAATTTGCTGACCTCGCAATCTTCCCCTTGAGTCCTTGTAAGATTCCCAATTAATCTGCTAGGAACGAATGTGAACATCTCACAATGGGAAGTTGTAAAACACAGCTGTTTGCACATGGAGATGCCAGATAGGACCCGGCGGTCTTTTCTTTGTAGCGGAAACTAAACAACCAAAAAGTATTGCTAAAAATATCATTTTAACACTGGACAACTTTAAAAATCAACCTTCTGTGTTTTAATGTTTGAAGGGCTTTTATATGGCAATGCACTTGACAAAATTGCAAAAAGGTTGATATCATCAGTCGTAATGAAACATATAAAAACTGTAAATTATTATAAAGAGATAGGTCACACTCACTGCTTAAATTGATTAAATGACAATGTCTTTAAGGACGATAATGAAAATCTGTTCCAATTACTAATCAATCATTCATTTGATATATGTTGTATAACAATGTTATTGGCAGTTAAATCGAGATACTTTAGGAACTCAAAATTCCCGTTAGAGTAATGACCCATTTGTAATTCAATTAAAATCATAGAATAACGATATGGTAGCACTTTTGGTACGTAGCAAGGTCGTTTGACTGGATTAAATCATTAAACCCTTACACTGTACACGATTAACCCTAAAAAAGTGTCACATTTTAGCACTTTCAGAAAAGGTTGCATTTTGAACATGAGAACATGAGAACAATGATCTACATCTTGCTGTTATCACAACTCTTGTTTTATAACAAATGAAAGCTTTTCAAAATATTTTCTTACACATACATTTTGATGGATGAAGAAAACTTATCGGCAAAATAAGTTAATCGGCCAAATAAGTTCATCGCAAAATGAAATGACTCTTCTTGAGAAAACAGAAAGAGTTTGAGTTGAAATAAACACTAAAAAATAACATCACCAGCACTGCGCTTCAGAAATTCAAAATCAATAGGGGTCAAACAAAGAAGTGTTCAAATGACCTAAATTTGCTCAAGAAAACACATTATGACCAAAAACCTGAGTGAAACTTAGAAGCGTTTAGTAGTATTACCGTTAATCCTGCATCCACACTTGTCCCTAAACGCAGGTTTTTGCTGTCATTTAGTATTGGTTATTGTAAGGTCAGTATATGACTATAGAGGAGTCGAATAGGCATCATTTTACCTATCCTGGGTCTCTGAGTGATTGCATAAATAACAATATACCGACCTAGGAAATTTGACAATGATGACGTAATTTCAAGATAATGTTGACAATGGTCTAAAGCATATACCTATATATCTCTTTGTGCACTTAAAAAATACTTGATTTTCTGTTATAGGCTTTTCCTTTATCTTCTTAACATTTTATTGTGAAAACAAAATAGTAATAGAATTTTAAGAATTATCATGATTCCTTTGAAGTTGGTATCTGTTGACAGCTTATGCTTATTTTTAGAGACGATACAAAGTTCTGTGTTCTAACGTTTGAATATTTGTAGGTTTTCTCTTCAGAGAAGTGATGACCTTAAAGACCAATAATCAAACTGCAATATTTTCTGAAATATTTTGACTGTGCTATTTTTTGCAATATTTTGCGAGCAACCATGAAAAGTTTGGACCAAATTCATTAAAAAGGAGACTGTTAACCAAAATGATGGAAACGTAAGCCCCGGTATGTCGACATGAGGGTGAAATTAAGTGTGGCCATCTAACACATTTTCGGTTTTTAATATACGCTTGAAGGTCGTCTTTGTCGCGTAGGACTAGATTGTCTCTTCTATTTTTTTTTAATCAGGTACTAGTTGGTGTTCAAGTTGATGCCAATTGGGTAACTGAAACGGATAATGATGATGTCAATGAAAGCTGGTTCGTTACAAGTTATGGCACTTTCACAGGGTACTGTACTTTTGACGTCCAATCAAGTATTTTATTGATCATTAAAGCATGTAAATATGACATCAAACTTTCATCGAAAGTTTTTTTACCGAGTGATGTATTTCTTTTCTCAAAAGCTTCATTTCATCACGAAACTGCATGCAAGTATGAAAATGGGACTTTAACTGATGATGGTCAGTTCTTTGAACACTGTGCCACAAATCTTTGAAAGAATAGTAAGATCACATGATTCTGATTTTCAGCTCATCTGGCCTGTAAGGCCCGATGGGCTTATGGCATGGCATGTTGTCCGGCGTCCGTCCGTCTGTCCGTCCATCCGTAAACTTTGTGGAATTTCGACTTCTTCTACAGAACCATGAGGCTTAGAATGCTGAAACTTTGTATACAGACTCCTTGACTAGTAAGGATTATACATTGTAGCTTTGGTGGCCCTGTGGCCCCTATAAGGGCCACAGGGGCCACATCCTTAAAACCTATTTTCATCTTCTTCTCCAGAACCATGAGGCATAGAAAGCTGAAACTTTGTGTACAGACTCCTTGGCTAGTGAGGATTATAAATGGTAGCTTTGTGGCCCTGTGCCCCCTAATAAGGGCCACAGGGGCCACGACCTAAAACCTATTTTCATCTTCTTCTCTAAAAGTATAAGTCCTAGAAAGCTGAAACTTGTCGCCTATATACTTAATTTTATGATTGGTGACCCTCTGGCCTCTACAAAGGGGGAATCACATTGGTTACACTCTACAGCATAATTGATGATGAAGCCTGATGAGCTACAGAGACAATGGCTCTATTTTTATATTTCTCAAATAAAAGTTGTTTCAAAGGTTGTGATGAATATATGTTTATGAGATAAATATGCTAAACAACATAGAAAGTAATAGATGATTTCATATACAAACGACTTTAAGTTTCACTCAAACCATAATATTTGTAACAAAGCAACAATATCCTCTTCGGAATATTTGAGTAGAAAATTTTATTTAATTAAAAGACTGAACCTCTCAATTGCTTTTCTTGTCCAACATATTCATACATCATACATATATATCATACATATTCAACACATCCATAATGATTTAGCCTAATCAGCCACAAAATTATCTTATATCGATTAGTTCACTATAACTTACAAGTTAAAAATAAAAGATTTATTAAAAAAGATATTTTGAACAGCTATACTACATAGTATATGTATTCTCTTAATCTTTACTCACTTATCACGGTTCATTCTAGAATAACTTTTATCAGGAATTTAAGAGATAACCAAACAGAGGTGAGATATTCTTTTTATGAAATGAGTGGCTAAAGAATAAATTGTTTCGAGCGACAAATAGGAAGATCCCATCTAAATTGCACTAATAATATAGCCAAATATCAAATCAAAAAGAATTGACATTATTCCTTATTTGTTATCAGGCTTAAGTGGAAAAGTCAGGCTGATGACGTTATAGATATGAGAGTGTGTACGTATTGTCACATTGAGGGCTGTCTTTTGGATAGCTAAAATATAAAATCCGTTGTGTTTTGTGAAAATTAAAATATGAAACCAATTCTTTTACCTATACACGTACGTGTATGTGTTGTAAAAGTGAAACATTAATCACAGTAATTTTGAGATGAACTATAGAGGTAATTTCATTTGTCAATTAAGAAAACTACATGTAAGTGACATTGCAATGTGGAATTTCTTAATCAGCGATAAAATAATTTTTAGCATGGCATAGGGTTTCTATGAAGCACAATAAACTTCACCAGAAAAAAGACGTGTCTAGTTATACCAGCGCGATCGTTTTAAGTGGACACGTTTTGTAACACATCTATAACGGTATATGCGTTCATGAAACATCAGTCATTAGTAAATTTAGCTATATGCTATAGAAAATTGCATCGAAGGATTCATCAAATTGCGCTTGTTTTCAGTTTTAAAAGGCATGTACTTTGTAGTTTTATTTGAATTCAGAAGTTCTCTTTGAAAGAATTTATGATTTGTTTTTCTTTCATGCTATGTCGTTATAAAGTGTAGTAGCAAAATGACAACATTATGCTGATTATTATTTGTATCTTTTAACCAAGAACGATGCTTACCTGTGAAAGGCCACTAGCTCCTCAGACAATACCATCTTGATAATTCCTTTCATACATACACATCATAAAGATATTCCAATAGCAAAACGGTCATTATGTCTCCTCATCCTCTGAAACTACTGGACCAATCCTAATTTTTTTCTGTATACATCCTCTTCAGATCATGTAGATGTGCCCATGACTTTTGAGGGTTTCAACTTCTTGTCAATGATATATGTTGTTGGTTTCCATGGCAACAGTTTGAACTTTGTCAAATTGAAAGAGGGTAAGCACAACTCAGAATTTACTGGAGCAATCTTCACCATTGTCAGTATGTCTGATGTTGTTTTATAGAAAGAATATGGGTTTTATTTTAGTTTAAAAAAACATAATGAATTTGAAAAAAACAAATTTTGATTAAACTGGTGTATGAGAGAGATCTGTTTTTCCCCCAGTAAAACCACTTTGTTGTTTCTAGAGTTGACTAGCTGAAAGAGTCAATGTATACACAGTGAAAAATTTAAGGGAACACCTATCCGTAAATTTTATCAAGGCAGTGATGGTCTTCAGAAAAGATCTACAAAACGCAACTTAAACAATTTTTATTGGATTTAAACTTGTCACCTTAACGCAATACACACGTGCAATGTGTGCAAATGATCTTTGGTGGAGTATAAAAGAGGTTGTAAATGTGCACACTGTCTCATTCTTAACTGGTTCCAAACGAATAAATGTTTAAACAATACCCCACCAGAACTACCGATGGCAAGCGATCGGGATGATCAATAGTGATTTATCAAGAGGCGCTGCTGCAAGGCACTTTGGGAAGTCAGACAGTGTCATATCGCGCCTTGTCGCCATGTTCAACACAACCCAGAGTGTCAAAGTTACAAGTGGGCGTGGCAGGAAGAAGAATACCACTGCTGTACAAAATCGAAGGTTGCGTTTGGCCTGTTTAGATAAGCTGTCCAGATAAGCAGTAAATTCCGAAGAACGACTGGGGAAAGACTGAGTGCAGAAACTGTCCGAAATTGCTTGAAAAAAGCTGGGTTAAAGAGTCGACGCCCACGTAATCAAATTTTGCTTTACCCGAAATCACAGTCGACTTTTAAAACGTTGGGCAGTGCAACATCGTGGTTTTAACAGACGTCAATGGCGTAACACACTATTCACAGATGAATCGAGATTTTATCTGCACTTTGCTGATCGTCGTCTGGAGGAGACGTGGGGAACGTTTTAGTGACGCAACAACACAGAAAATTGACAGATTTGGAGGTGGATTCGTAATGCTGTTGGGAGGGATTGTCTATGGGCGCCGGACACCTCTAAATCGTATTGATGGAAGACATTATCGAATATTGACTTTTCGAAGTGAATTTCTGTCAATTTCGGCATTAGAAACGTAACAATATGTGGGTAAATCTAAATAAAACCATATTACGTATACACCTTCTTTGCATCTGTTTGCTTTATATTTAATATTAATCTTCTGATTCTGTCCAAAAAGACAAGAAATGTAAGAAGGTATTAATGGATATTGTATACGGTAAAAAGTCTCGCTTTTATAACATATATATATATATATATAATTTGAAAAGTGCTTCTATTTCAATTTTATGCCTTCAAGGTGGAACAACTTGAATGGTTTAAACCATAAAGGAAGTTTTCCTTGGCAATACAACTTTAACCATTTGATCAACATAACTCTTTGGTATATTGTTGGTATACTAATTCCTTTTTTTCCGATTTAAGTTGCATCATTTCCTGCTCAATCATACTTTTTTAACCGTGCCACACAAACACGTTTTTTTCTAAAACATTCCAAATATATCCTCTGCAGACAGTCAATTGGAAATAAACAATATTTAAAAGGATATACAATACAGAAAAGTGTTCATTGATTGTGTGACCTTGAAGGTCAAAAGTCAAGGTCATGAGATATGAGTTATTGCAATGTGCACCAAATTTGGGAATAACTTTATCCCATTTAGTTTTTCAGACCTCATGAACATTTCTAAATGTTAACACTTCCAGGGAATCATTATGACATGTTCACTTTCGAGGTCACGGTCAAGAGTTATGAAGTCACTACAAAATTCCTTTAAATATGGTCACTTGAAAAGTTTTTATGCTATGAAGCTCTAACTTGGTATATATCATCTTTGGAAAAGTAAACTTTTTTAAAAAGGTTTCGACTACAATCCGTCAAAGGTCAAGGTCACAGATGGTCATGACTTTAGCATGGTCTAGCGAAAATGCTTAATTTTAACTATGGTTACTTTTAATCAATACATGATTGTTATACTCAATAAAAGGTGTTCAGTGATAGTGTGACCTTGAAGGTCAAAGGTCAAGGTCATAAGATATGCGTTATTGCAATTTCTTGTAAACACGATAACATGAAAAGTTTTTGTGCTATGAAGTTTAGATTTTGTATATATTATCTCTTGAGAAGTGCAATTTTTTTTAAAGTTTTGGGTCGAAGGTCAAGGTCATGGCAAGGTAAACATTTATGGAGAAAATGGATTAAATTAACTTTTAACACTTTATTTCATTATATTAATGTTATACTCAATGAAATGTGTTCATTGATTATGTGACCTTGGGTGTCAAAGGTCAAGGTCACGAGAAAATGCCCAATTTGGTGAGGCCTGTAAAATGCAGACTAGGGTAAGGCGTACCCAGAGTTTCAGGGCTGCTCTGCCTATGCGGTGTTCTGCAAGCGCTAATCTAGTCAATTGACTGAAACCCAAGGATAGGAACCCCGACTGTGAGTTGCGGAATTACCTTGCAATGAGCGTGTCTGAAGAGAAAGTGAGTGCACTGAGTCTCGCCCGTGCCCACAGGCTTGGTCAGTATCATCGTATTTTTCACGAACTCAAGAGAAAAAGATATTGTTAAAAAGCTGGAAAAGAGTTGAAGGACAAGTCATATGGAGTGAGCGAAGACTTCCCGGGGGAAATCCGAGAGGCTCAGGTAAAACTGTAAAATGAACTGAAAGAATACAGGGAAAATTGGAAGAAAGTAACGATAGCATATCCTGCAAAGTAATTTGTTGAGGGGAGAGTTGTGCGTGAGAAGAAAGTGTTCGACAGTCCGGGACTGTGGCGTATGATAGCTGAATAGGATCCAGGATCTAGGGTGATGAAACTACTCTCATTGAACATACAAGGCGATATGAGAACAAAACTCGAGGATTTTGTTAATTTATTAAAACGCACCAATTATGTTTGTATCTGAAACATGGGAAATAAGTTATCTAATGTAGATATTTTTGACTTTGATTCATTTCATGGTTATTGGAAATGGAAACGAGGCGAAAGACGCGATTAGGGTAGATAAGTTGTTTATTTTTCAAAGTTGTTTTCTCATGGTGTTAGTCAGTTACAATCATAATGTGATTATATGCTCATGTTTTGCTTGGACAAAAACGTTTTTAGAAAAGAAAGAGATATTTATATATTGTATGTTACACCCAGTTCTTCCACAAGGAGAGAATTTCATGAAACACTTATAAAAACAATTCCATCAAGGTCAATATTTCCAAACATTTCACTAAAAAAAGCTTTTTGGCAACAAAGTCAATAATTCGTCAAATTATTTCATCAATCAAAGTTATTTTTAATGTCATTTTGTTCATTTTTTGAGGTGGTCACAGACGGTATTAATGCACCACGTTATTGAACTTAAAGGGGCAGTAGCACGTTTTTAGGGGGAATATAGGGTGATGGAAGGAAAATGAAAATTAATGGTTTCAATTGAAAAACAATGTATTTAAACTAAATGGAGCAGTAATAATTCCAGTATATAACGGTAAGTTTAGCCATGCGATTCCTTTTTCTTACAAAAATGAATTAAAGGTGTTCACACAAAAATGGCCGCCAATGGATTTGATGTGAATCTTCATTCTTTGTCCTCTGACAATGGATGATTGGCTTGTGTAATGAGATTTTTGACACTGTCAAAATAATACATTTAGCATTCACTTACAATTATAAGTGAGAAATTCAAATTATAAAATTATCAAAAAACGTGCTACTGCCCCTTTAAAGGATTTTCTTAGTGTACTGCCTCTTTCACATGATGTTGAAAATGCAGTTTTGTGACCCCACCTCCACATAAGCAGTTATGACGTCATGACCAGACGCTTTGTGACGACCATCTTTTGAGGTTATTATGTTGACATGTTGATCATTTTAATACACTTTATTTCGTCCATCTATCTTTTGTTGTTTTGGATCTAGAGCTTATCAAAAGAAGTGTAAAGTTTCTTTTGGACGTCAGCATTTCAGTCAGTACGTCTCGTAAAACAACAACAATCATATACATGTGACTCTTACAAATATCATAAGGTCACTTAAATTTCTATGTGAACTGTTTTAAGGGGAAGTACCACGGGTTGGGTTTTTTTTTTTTTTGGGGGGGGGGGGGGTGGAACTGAAGGTAATGGGGGGGGGGGGGGGGGGGGGGGGGGGGGTGGAATTGAAGGTAATGTCCGGAAAAATTAAAGATTATGTATTTAAACTGAATTAAGCAATAATAAATCAAATCTATATTGTAAGATTTAGCCATGTGATATTTTATTCTTACACAAAATGAATTAAAGGTGTTCGCACAAAATAACTTTATGTGTTTCTTTATAAGTTGTTTTCTGATTATGGATGATTGGTTTGTGTTATGAGATGTTTGAGACTATATAATTAATACATTAAGCATTAACATACATGTACAATCATCAGTGAGAAATTGTTCATATAAAATTAGCAAAAATCGTGCTACTGTCTCTTAAATGATGGGTAACTATAAGGAATTCTGAAATAATTTATTTTAGGGATAACATAAGGTTCTGATTTTATTCCTGAGTAAGCTTCTTAAATTGAGCGGTTCTTGTTGATCAAGATGCCCTATATCTCAGTTTCACTCTACAGCTGCTTATCTAAAAAAAATTCACTTACCTTCGTATTCTAGTGCAAATATCATGTAACGTCTCTGAGACATCATATCATTGTGAATGATAATGATTAAATTTCACTGCATAAGTTAAGATTCAGTTTGCGTTGACATATTCGTATGTCATACCTAGCAGATAGCTGTAACACATTTGGCAGGTCATTGAGGTGACCAGGGGTTAAAATTTCGAAAACACTGATTTCTAATTTGCTCTACAAAATCCTTCATAAGTGATCAACAGCTTTAGATCTTATTCATATGTGTTCCTTTGCGTTAAGACAACATAACTGTACTGATTCTTTTCCTACAAAGTTTACATGGATGATTATAATCGAATTTTTGAAAATCCGAATTTCACAAACATGACCCCATCTGTCTATTTAACAATGCCCAATACCGATATTCAGCACCAGTGGCAAGATGATCCCAAAATATGGTTTTGGGAATGGTTATTTTACACATGGGCAATTGATGATCTTCTGTAAGTGGTCCTTGAGTTATTTTAGGAACGTCAAAACGAAACCCAAATAACATGATATTTGCATCAAGTCACAAGCAGGTTAACAAACTTTTGATATGTAGCTGTAGACATAGTTTAGTAGGTGGCATTCTACTCCGTTCTGATTTAGAACCCTGATTTAAGTCCAAGATTGTGAACACAGAGAGTTCTCAAACTTGCAGATTCATGAAGTGAGCATAGTAGTCTTCCATTTCTTTAATAGCAGTATGAGAAATGTTCAGTAACGACGAAGTATTTTTTCAAATCTTATTGTCGAGCAAGATTGATGACATCTGAACTCCACACCTAGTTGAAAATGGTTATTTCAGAGCTACCAAGGGAATACAAGAAATCGAACGTGTCAAATAAAATCATACAGTACTACAAGATAAATAAATCTGTTGACGACGCAAAGATCCATTTTATCCAAGACGACGGTTCATTGGCACAATTCAAAAAAGGTTCGAATGGAATCTGTTTAAACATATATATGTGCCAACCGGATATTTTGATAAGAAGGGGTTTGTTTAATCCAAAGAACATAATGATAATAATAATGAACATTTTTAAGCCTAATATCCAGTGCAAGCACTGCTCATTGGCTGTACATTATCACCCTGAAGGAATTGTACTTTCAAAGCCGCTACTAAGCGCTTCGCGGGACCACATAGGTCCGTACTTCCCGTATTCAGGTACCCAATTGTACAGCTGGGTAGACTGAGTGCAATGTGGAAGTGCCTTACCCGAGGAGAAGTGCCTTGCCCAAGGACACAACACGGTGTAAAGCCCAGGTCACAAATCTTTGGTGTCTCCACCTGGATTCGAAACCGGGTCTTTGGCGTGATAGGCCAGCACGCTAACCACAACACCGCCGTGCTCCACATACTTTTAGAAGAACATCTATTGACGTTCTTTATAGGATGGATGACCTGATTTAAACATTTAGAAGCGTGAAATTGATCAATGAAATATGGCATGAGCTTATTAAAAGAAATCCCTTTAAGTTAATTGATCACCTTAGATGGTCAATGATGAACAATAAATGAAAGTGTGAGTCTGGGAGAAATAAAGTTCCGCTTCAGCAATATTTTTCATGAGTGGCATTATAAATTTTTTAAAAATTATTATTAATTATATTTTTATTCAAAATATCATCATCATCATCATGCATAACTGAATGTATAAACTGACAAACAAAAGAAATTATAAAACATTTATTTAAGGATACCAACAGTAGAAAACACCCCAGACAGTTTATATGAAACAAGATTAAGAATGTTGAAGATGTTACTAATTGAGCTCGGGTAAACATCTTGTTGCGGAACAGAAAGACTTTTTTTTCAAAAGGAAATTCTTTTGTGACAGTATACTCTTAGGTATCCGACATACTTAGTATGCTTTTTTCGAGGGTAATACGGTTTGATGTAACCCACCCTGTAGGATGCAGTTCACCCTGAGGAGTAAGGCATGGGAATAAACTGGTACACACATGGTCTGTAGGCCATATATATTTGCTGAGGATGACGGTTATACATACAATTTTGCTAAAGACCAAGTAATCTCTTTTTTTTATAGAAACGGTTTATGTCAATGTTCTTGTGCATATGCATCAGAAAATTTCACTTATGAGTTCGTATTGCAATCTGTTATGTAAGGTCTTTCGTCACGTTTCCGTAGAAGTTTACACACTATCTTTCATTTAAAACGATTGTGCTAAGACCGCTGCATGAAATCAGCTTTCATGCAATACAACAATTACTGGCATTGAGGCTTGTGTTTTTCACAGATGAGTTTAAATTATGTCCCGATTTTACTCATCTAAATGAATTTAGTTCGACAGTTCCATATCTGTAAATACTGTCGATTAAACGTCGACCAATATGAGAGTTCGTTCGGATGACCTTTCGTGTGCAATTACGGAAACAGCGAAGTGATCAATCAAATTCAGTGTCACAAAAAGTCCAAAATCACATTGGTTGAAAAAAAACCTCGAACCTTCTCCCTGCTTTGTCAGACCGTGTGGTTCCACCAAGCTCCTGACAGGAACCCGTAAGAGCCCTTCTTAAAGGAACAGAAACTCTAAGTAAGCGTCTCATTGGCAGCATGAGAAGTCCATGTCAAGCTATTGTGCATGCTAGAGGCTCAGATACACGTTATATACACGTTGTTAAAACATTATCACTTTTGACCTTTTTTTTCAGCTTCATTTACAGTTTTGTTGCTTGGTGGTTTAACGAAAAGAAAATTTAATAATACAAATATTTCTGAATTATGTCCATATTTCATCAGATATGGCATTATCTCCCTACAGAATACCTCATTCCCTCGGCCTCTGTAGGGGAGAGAATGTCCACAATGATGCTTGAGGTACGGGTTGCTACTCGTATGTACGAGGGGTGTCCCAAAAGTTTCAGGCCTGACCATTAGAACTGACGAAACATTTAGATCTTTATGGCTAATTTTCCCAAATAATCACCCTTGACTTCAATGCATTTGCTCCAGCGTTTTTCTAACATCTGCAACCCCTCTGAAAACCACTTTTTATCACGAGACCGTAAAAATTCCTCTACTGCAGCAATGACGTCATTGTCAGTCTCAAACCCATGGCCCCGGAGCTCTGTTTTTAGTCGAGGGAAGAGGAAGACGTCTGAGGGGACTAGGTCTGGAGAATAGGCAGGGTGGGGGAGAATCCTGAACCCACAGTCCTGTGATGCATTGACTGCAACTTGGGCGGTGTGAACAGGAGCATTGTACTGCAACAGCCACACACCTTTGCGAAGTGTACCCCTTCGTTTCTCTTTGATTTTCTCTCGTAATTGTCGCAGTTCATTTGCGTAATAAGTGCCATTGATTGTAGAACCTTTCTTTAAGTAATCTATCATAATTACACCCTGCGAGTCCCAGAAAACATAGGCCATGACCTTACCACTGGAGGAAGAAACTTTGAGCTTTTTAGGTGTGGGTGATGTGCTGTGTTTCCATTGCATACTTTGGCTTTTTGTCTCAGGATCAAAATGGTGAACCCATGTTTCATCTGTGCGGTACTCGCCAAGACTCTGTTGACTCACCATGACACGTTTTCGCTTTTGGTCCTCAGATCACATCCTGGGGACCCAGCGTGCGGATACCTTATTCATATGTAAATGTTCATGTATAATTCTTTCAACTGATGTTTTACTGATGTGGTGAGTAGCAGATATGTATCTGATGGTCACACGTCTGTCTTGCATTATTGTGTCAAGAACAGTCTCAATGTTTTCCCCAGTGGTGACAGCAGATGGACGACCGGGACGGTGCTCGTCTTCAGTGCTTACTCTACCCCGTTTAAATTCAGCACACCAATGTTTAATTGTGCTGTATGAAGGAGCAGAGTCATATCCCCATGAATGTCCTTTGGAGCGTATTTTTTTAAACTCAGATATTTGATGACAGCTCTACATTCACTTTTCTCCATTTCTATACACAAAGTGAGGTGTCTGTGAAGAACAGGCTATTATATGCGATTGAAGAGTATGCATCTCGTGATTTTCATGTCATTTACACGCCAATAAATGATCTTCATGCACGCTCAGTTGCGTTTTAGGCATGTGTTCATTTTCAGGCCAGAAACTTTTGGGACACCCCTCGTATGCAATAAAGAGGGATCATGGGATGAAGAATGAAGGCACACCACACCATGGTATATCTATCTATCTCCCTTTCCTTGTTGGAAGTTTTAATCTGTACCTATAAAACTATCACTTGATCCATTCTTTCCCCACAGAGGCAGATCAAGTCATGTTGATTTATCCTCTGTTCTATTACGCCGAAATCCATGGCGAAAAAAATCCGTATCACAATCCATTTGAATTTCTTTATCAAATGACAACGCTTCTCGCATGGAAAGGGTGGTTCATATTCGATTTGCCAATCAAATCATTTTCTCAGACCTTCTCGATAAGTCTAGCTTCTGAGCCAAGGGTGCACATAAGTGGAGTTAGCGTAACGTTCGTACCATGAGACAGGTTTGCCAAAATGATTATTTAAGAACAGCATCGCTGATTGCACAACTAACTTGCTTGTTCTGTCGGAGGCGGCGCTATCGGAGCCAAAGGAATGGGCTGCACATAGATGTTTTTTTATCTTCATTCCTTGGTGGCACGTAGGGAATTTATTCAACTTTGGCAGGAGCAGGTTTAAATATCTTGAACCTCTTAAGATGCTCCCAGTTCCTAAATCTGTTTCTGCCGGAGCCATCTTGTGGCTTGTTTCATTTACACAACTAATTAAGACTACAATCCCTTCTAGGGTACGGTCTGTCCTCGTATCAACGAGGAGATCTGAGAGGATTTCAGAGTCAGCAATTCTCCAAACAGGTTTGTCCTTTATGCTGAAGTAATATATGTTTGTGCATTTGATTAGTGAACTGACAAAGTGTGGCCTGTCCTTGAAAGCTCTGATGCCTGTCTGTGGAAGCTGCACCTCCTTGATGAGTTTAATCTGATGTACGAAGATGCTCTATTTCACAGCTGGTCATCTGCTTCATTTCACAGCTAGTCATCTGATATCAGCTAGAAGATCAACATCCAAGCTACGTCACCATGGAGGTCTCTCATGACATCAGTCCTAAGGTTCTCACCACAACAGTAAAACAGGGCTGTTGATGCCTGATTGTTGGCAATCCATGCCCAGTCGTTTGCGGTCTTCAACTTCACATGTTACCAACTCGTACATAATCCTTGCTCTATATACTGCATTCTCTCCTGACAGAGGCAGATCAAATCATGAAAAGTTGTTTGCGAGCCTCTGTGAGTCCTGGAAGTTTACCCATACAGAAAAAAACTGCACCAAATTCCATTTGAATTATTTAACCACATGAAATAAAAAATAATCAACATTTAAAAGGATATTCAACAGACTTGATCTACCTCTGTGGGGAAGAGATTGCTCTTTTAGTTTACCAGATAGATGGACCTATGCCTTGTTAATCTATCACCTGTGAAGTTAACATATTTTATGTCCACTTCGTTCTGTATAATGATGTCACAGGTGGCTTTAGTCATGCGCAGGTTAGCTCACTTTGTTCATCTTATAGAGGACCACTCAAGCTGTGAGGTGGAGTTACCAAAAATAGAGCCATTGGCTCGGTAGCTCATCAGGCTTTACATTTGATTTTGCGTTAGGGTGTGGCCAATGTGGTTCCCCCCTTAATAGGGATGGAGTCTGTACACACAGTTTCAGCTTTCTAGGCCTTATGTTTCTGGAGTAGAAGATTGAAATAGGTTTGAAGGGCGTGTCCCCTGTAGCCCTTATTAGGGGCCACAGGTCCCCCAAAGCTACAATTTAGAATCCTCACTAGCCAAGGAGTCTGTACACAAAGTTTCAGCTTAATAGGCCTTATGGTTCTGAAAAAGAAGATGAAATTCCACAAAGTTTACGGATGGACGGACACCGGACGCCATGTCATGTCATAAGCCCATCGGGCCTTACAGGCCAGATGAGCTAAAATGTATTGAACAATGTTATCTTCGTTCAAAGAGAACACTTCAAAACGTCTTTTGTGTGTATTTTTATTGCATATCAACGAATTAGATGCGATTATTTGTTGCTTGAGAATAATGTGAGAGCGTAAAGCTCTCAAGTGGACATCTTTATGAAGAGAATATTTGAATGATCATTCAAATCTCAAAAGAGTTTCTGTCCTATCGCAAACAAATAGTTGAAATATAATCCAATAACATAACGTTTTTTATGTACAGAATGCTAAATAAATCAAATATTTAATTCACAAACGTATTTTTGTCTTGCTGAGCAAAACAAATCCCTGAACGTCAATCCAAATGAAACCCCGACACAGTCTTCAGTCATAAAAAATGTGCCGTGGCTCGGTTCATGAGGCGCCCACCTCTCCGAGTCCCTGAAGACTTCTCCATCACCCCACAGGTACCGCTTCCTTTTCTCGTCGTAAACAAGATCAATCCATGTGTTATCTGAAACATCAATACATTTAAGAGAGAGGTAAACTAATGTCTATCATGCCTCAGAGGTATTTTATATTTCCCAATCTCGATCAGCAAGGGTTGAAGGTTTAAACAATACGTTATCCCTAAAAGTTTATATCAGCTAACTGCCTCTTCAGAGCTGTTGTTAAAAGTTTGTTATAATACCGCAAATTAAAATGGCTCCATTGTGACAGAGGTGAGTGTGAAATTATGTGTTGAGTAATCGCTTTTGAAATGAGTATAAAATATCGACACCTTACCATATTCTTTTGTCGGCAGATATATCTGTTTGAAGAGATTCCAGTCAAACCCTTTTTTGAATTGTGCCAGTGAACCACCATCTTGGATACAATGTTCCTTTGAAGCGCGAAAAGATTTATGTATCTTGTAGTGCTTTAAGACTTTCGTTGATCCGTTCAATTTCTTGTATCCCTTTGGTAAATCTTAAATAAGTAAGTATCTAAAATTACACCAAGGTTCGGAACAATATGATATTTGTAACTATCAACTGCTCGTAACTCAAACCAGAGCCTTCATTTTCGAAGCTCTCTAAATGCTAAGAGAGTAGTTAATGCTTGGTACTTGAGACTACCTTAGCAAGAAATATTCGAAATTCGGTTCTCCTCCTAAAAGCTAATATCAACTAATTATGTATTCACAACAAGGGATTTATGAAATGCCATTGACCAAGGTCAGTTATTAAGAAAAGTATCCAGTCAGCTAAACATGCACGACTTATATCTTGCTTACTCCCTACCAAGAAGAATGAAAAACTAAATAGTTTGTTCCAACTTGTTGATGCAACTACGCTTGTTATGTTTGTTAAAAAGCAATAACTAATTAGGCAGTATTGTAAAGAATTGCTTTATCTTTAAACAAAGACTGAAATATGATAAAAACACAATTTTACCTCTTTTTGTCATACCTTTTACTGAAAATCAATATCATCTTTAGGTTGGGTTTCTTTTTATCAGAGTTTGTGAAATGGTATACTTCTGGATTAAGACCATCTATATATCACTTAAACCAAGTAATTGTTAATCAAAACTTGAATTGGTAGCGTTTAAGAGGTATACAACTAGTCATCATGTCAATGATAACTGATATTTGGGCTCCAGTCATAGAGATGCTGTAAGAGTTTTCATTAAAAGCTTTAAAGGGACAGTAGCACGTAATATATGATGTAAAGTTTGGCCATGCGGTTCCTTTTTCTTACACAGAATGAATTAAAGGTGTTCACACAAAATGGCCGCCAATGGATTGTATATGGATCTTCATACTTTTTCCTCTGACTTTGGCTGATTGGTTTGTTTAATGAGACTTATGACACTTTCAAAAAATACATTTTGCATTAACGTACCATTATCAGTGAAAATTTCAAAATATAAAATTACCAAAAAACCATCCTCGATTATCCAGCGCTTTCGTTCCGATAAATCTACACTACAAGCCCTGGAAAACTTTACACGGTTTTACCTCGAACCAAATTTTCTCCCTTTGCAATGACTCAGCAAAACGCTTACTTGATTAGTCGAGTTGTTTACGCAAGTAGTGTCTGCGTTTCGTTTCTGATTGGATAAACTTGGATGCAAAGGGTGGTCTTTGGTTTGAGGTAAAACCGTGTAAAGTTTTCCAGGGCTTGTGTAGATTTATCGGAACGAAAGCGCTGGATAATCGAGGATGCCAAAAAACGTGCTACTGCCCCTTTAATGTCTTTTATTTGACATTTTAGGGTGGATTATGAGATGTCTATTTATATGGAAGTGAATGTGAGCTAAAAATGAAACCATGTAGAGTCTTAACTCGCAAGATGTAACATGTCTATGATTACTTTCAATACAAAATCCTGTACAGATGTAGTTTGAAACATTATAAACGTGTAAACCTCAAAATGCACAAATCTGATTTACAACTCTTCATTTTCCATCTCTGAGACGTAGCTTGTAACATTGCTAAATGTGAATATTACTCTTATTTGAAATATAAAAATGAGTTTCGACTTTTACATTTCTAGAAATACATTGCAACCTTGTAAAGTTGAGAACAGCAAGTTGAGGTTTACAGGATTGACATGTTAGGTTTGCATACTTGAACTTGTTTTTTGGAGAATTGCATGGTTGGTAACGACATGTTACATCTACGATTCTAAATTTTTAATTTTTGGCAGACATGGCCTTCCATATATCTATCATAATTGGTGTTTGGACGGGATGAAAATTAAAATACATATGAGAATTCTTTATTAGAATTGCATTTTATGGAACGACATGTTACAGTTACATCTTGCGAGTTACGAGTCTTTATGGTTTAATTTTTGGCACACATTCTCTTCCATATATATATATATATCATAATTGGTGTTTGGACGGGATGAACATTCGAATACATGTCATGAGAACTATGTATTATCATCAACATTAATTACCTCGCCCACGGAACTTCATGCCTGATGTAAGTGTTTCAATCTTGTTTTCTCTCCAACAAACCAGCTTTCCCCTTCTGTTGAACAAGACCTTTGACAAAGTTTGGCAGTTTGTCATTGTATCATTTCCAAGGATGTTTGTCTAATGAAACAAAATTGAAAAATTCAGGGTAACGTGCAAAATATATATTGTCTCATAGGATCTCATTCTCTCCCAACAGAGGCAGATCAAGTACTAAAATGTTGATCGAGACTCTGTTCTTATTCGCCGAGTTTGTGGGTTTTATGGGAGATCCTTGATTGGAGGCAAAATTAAAGCTAGTTGTGCAATCAGCGCAGCTGTTCTAAAATCATCATTTTGGCAATTGTCATTGGCATTGTCATATGAACCACACTTCCCATGCGAGAAGCTTTGTCATTTGATAACATATTCAAATGGATTGTGGTGCAATTGCTGTCCGCGAGAGGAAACTGTCGGAACCCACAACTAATGACTTGATCTGCCTCTGGTGGATGAGAATGCAGTCAGGGAAACAGGAAAATAGGGAAATATTTATAGGGGATTCCCCTAGATATTAATTATAATTGAATGTGATAATCACGTAATTTACACATCCTTGGTGCATTTGATTGAAAACAAACCCCAAGAAAATCAAAGAATAGCTGTGGAAATATAAAAATATTGGTTCTCTTCTTCATTTTTAAATGTGTAAAAATCATAAAAATAGATTTGTTTCTTTTTGCTAGAAAAATAATGATGATAATTTCTTTGATGAATTTAAAGAATTAGTGACCACTCTTTCAGAAGTCAAAATAGTATTATTTCCTTAAAAATAACATAATTTTTTAAATAGCATTCTATATATACTTTATTGCAATTTGACTGATCGTTAAGTCACGACAATTGGTAAAAATTAAAAAAAAACATGTTATTTGATTCGATAATTATAATAAAATTAAAACATGTGAAAATACACCTTGGCCTTGAATCAGGGGTAACCTCCATTTACAAATTGGCCTTTACATTGACACCTCAATGAAAAAGGATAGAGGGTGAATCTGTGTATAGAAGGCCTATAATTAGCCAAAAAGAGATGAGGACTTAAAGGTAGATTCAAAAGAAAAATGAAAAGGAGCCTTTTTAAACAATGTTTATTAATAAATCCTTCAACTTAAGTTTAATCCCGAAATCTGCAATAAAAATTTGGAAAAGTTGGAAAAAATAAAGGTTAACCCGTATCGATTGGGGATGCCAAATTGCTGTCTCTACTGGTAAACGAGAGAGTGAGAAACAGCGGGAATATGACGTAAGCGATACATCACGAATTTAGGAGACGCCGCTAGATTCAATGGTGACGGCCCGTCAAACATGAGACTGCAACAACCGTCACGACTTTAGTAATGATGTGCCGGGTCCGGAAGATTCTACTTCTATGATTCCCAAAGCAATAACTAAATATTTCTGACCAGCAGACTGCTGCAAAACTTCAGTACAGGTTGAAAAAGATCTCCCAAATTCGGACGTCACAAGGTTTGAACACTGTCATTTTTAAAGAGTTTTTCTATGCTAGAGAAACAACATATTTCAGAAAAACATTAAGTAGTTCCATGTTTTAATCAGAAATAAATACAGCGCACACAAAAAGATATTCTACTCTTGCACATTCATTGTTTTCTGATTGTTTTTTGTATAAGTCATATCGTTCATAGTACTAGACAAAACTACATATTAGTAGTAGACAAAAAAACAACAACATAACCTAATAATCATCTTCTGAAATCCTAAGCCAAAACTATCATGGTCCCTTTTCATCATTTCTTTGTTTTATTTATATCAAAGCCATTGTGAAATTTTAAGAAAGTATTCATTTCTTTTAGTAACTGTAAACCTTTTCAATGACTTCAATTCTTTATCAACCTTTAGCATTAAAGCTAATCGGTGCTTAGTGTTAATTTGATGCAGCTGAACATTTTCAGAAAAAATTCTCACTTTAAATTAATCAATAATTGATTTCTTGATGTACATGCGTGTTAGGTTATATCCCTAGAATACATAACTGTTTTAGATTATTGATGCTCAATAACTTGACAAGTTTAAAAGCAGATGGATTATTACAGTAAAGTTACCAAAGATCATTATACATTGAACATTTCCAATCAAAATGAAACTCATCTTCAATGTCATTTTTATTATGATGCGGGGGATATAGTCGTTAGCGTTTATCCGTCTGTCTGTGATCACATTGTTTCCAGAACCGAATTTGAAAACCGTAATAGCTGAAGGAAAATCATCGCACCTTTTGGGGTATTCAACTTTCTTGAGTTTTTAGTTTTTCAAGTTTACAGTGAAACGCAATTTAGAAATAGGGGAGCAGAATTTGAGCAGAATTTGAAAACCATTAGGGCTAATTCAATGAAACTGTTTACAAATGTGCCTTATGGTGTTTTCAATTTGCAGGGAGTTTAAACTCAATGTCATTCTTCATTCCAACATTACCGTTAATTTCTAAACTGTGTCTCATCAACGAATGAAGATGTTTTAATCAAACAGCCTATTTAATCAAAACAGGATGGTTGTTTTTCTCTCTCTTCACATTAACATGAGGAACTTGACGATGGATTAACATAAGCTTTTACTAATGCAAAATACATAGATGTGGTTTATCATAGTCTTATGATGGTTATTAAAAAATCAAACAAAATTAGCTGCATGTATGCATACAACATTGTTCACACAATCAGTATATCAAAATATATGCTAAAACTGATCATTCAACTTCAGTCGGGCCGGGGGGTAAGCCATCTCTCCTGATGGCTCTTGTTACATGAAACTGAGGGTTGGAGAGTAAGTGAATCTTTTTGCTTTGTTTCTAATTGATTTGACATGCTATGTTCATGTTGCAACTTCATGATTTGTTAAAGAATGGTATGAATGTGTATATGTGCACGTGTGGTCATGAGAAATATCACTCGTCAGAGTTCGTTCTGACGCTGTGTTATCAAGATCATAAATATCCTTAAGGGACAAATAGCATTAGTTATTTTTCGAATTTCAATGAATTACATTTTCCAATTTGTTATTTATATTATATTATTGATGTTTTTATATTTAAAAAATAACCAACATATGCAAACACTAGTTATAGTATTTGTCAACCTACCCTTCAGGAGGTCTACATTTTGGAGATTTAATGAACAGTTTAGACCTGTATCAGTGCATTTTATGGTCTTTAACACTGAACTGAATACTAACTACTACTAAACCAGCTTACATCGGCAAACTTTGCTTTAAACCCAGACTTTGCCAATTGGTGACGAAAAAACTGTTGCCGTTTAAATCCGCATCTTGTAATGTGAAAAACTGCGACTCAGTCTAAAGGCAATGATAAAATTATAGCAAATCCGAATTCTTGTATGATTTAGACCAGGTTTTTTAATAAAAATGGTCTTAATCCCCTTCTTTAATTCGGGCCTAAGAACTTACATCAAGAGTAATACCATTTATGTTCATTTAAAAGCGAAAAAACATGTGAAGAAAATCACACAGTGGCTCTTTATAAATATATTATGTACAACAAAAAGATACCTCCAATTTGCTGACCACGCAATCTTCGCCTTGAGTATTTGTAAGATTCCCAAAGTAGCAGGCGAGTCTCAAAGGAACGTATGTGAACATCTCACAATGGCTAGTTGTAAAACACATCTGTTTGCACAGGGAGATGCCAATAGGACCCGGATGGAGAGGCATTTTCTTTGTAGCGGAAACTAAACAACCAAAAAGTATTGCTAAAAATATCATTTTAACACGAGACAACTTTAGACGAGACAACTTTAGACGTCAATCTTTTGTATGTTTTATTGTTTGTGGGAGCTTTTATAAGGCAAAACACTTGATAATAAGGTTGATATCATCAGTCGTAATGATACAGATAAAAACTTTAAATTATTATAAAGAGATAGGTCACTTACTGCTTAATTTGATTCAATTACAATGGGTATAACGACGATAACGAAACTCTATTCTAATCATTAATCAATCATTTATTTGATATCTTGAAAAACAATTCTATTGGCAATGAAATCGGGAATTGGTCTTAAAGAAAGTTCAAGTATGTTTTGAGACTTCAGCAATATATCTTTCTTAAATTGGTGGACACTTAACGAGATCAAAATTACCGTTAGACACATTTGCAATTCAATCAAGATTATAAAATAACGATATGGTGGCATTAATAGCACGTAGTAAGGTCATTTGACGGGAGTATATTGCAGTAAACCCTTACGTCAAACATGATTTAGTCAGATTAACGAAAACAAAAACGTCACATTTAGAATTTTCAGAAAATTCTGACCTTGCTCAACAAGATCAAGTGAACATGATCTACTTCTTGCTGTTATCACTAATCTTTTATCTTAAAATAACTTATCGGCAAAGAAATTAATCACCAATTGAAAAGACTCTTCTTGAGAAAACAAAAAGAACTTGAATTTGAAATGAAATGAGTCTAGTATATCCAGAACACTAAAATAAAAAGGACTAAACACGTCACCAGTTCTGGGCTTCAGTAATTTTAAATTCATTAGGGGTCAAAATTAAATTACAAGACTCCCTTTATTTGTTAAGTGTTAAAATGGTTCATATGACCATTATAAGCCAATACCTGAGCGAAAGTTAGAAGCGTTTTGTAGTATCCCGTTAAACCTTCATCCAGGCTTGTCCCTAAAGGGGAGGTTATTGCTGTCATTTAGCATTGGTTATTTTCAAAGTTTAAAAGTCAGTATATGATTTACGAGGAATCGAATAGACATAATTTTACCTATCCTAGGTCTCTCAGTAATTAAATGAATAGCAATAAACCGACCTAGGACGTTTGACATTCATGACGTCATTTTGAGATAACGTTGACAATATCTAAAGCATATGGATATAAGTTTTTGTGCGGAATAAAATAATTGTGTTTGCTATTATGGGCGTTTTTCGATATCTCCTCATCATTGTCTTGTGATAACAAAATAGTAATAGAATTTTTAGAACTGTCACGATTCTTCTGAAGTTGGTATCTGTTGACAGCTTTTGCTTATTTTCAGAGACTATACAATGATCTGTGGTCTTTCTTTTGAATGGTTGTAGGTTTTCCTTTCAAAGAAGGGATGACCTTAAAAACTTTGATTGTAAGTAGGGATCATCTTTATCGATAATGACCAGTTCTTTGACCTCTGTGCCACGTGACTTTGTATAAATAGTGATCATGTGATTCTTAATTCTAATTTGCATTTCTTTCCAAAAGGCCTGACAAAAATGTTAATCACATGTTCATGAAAATCAAAATGTTCGTTTCCAATAAAATGTGTTCGGGATTTCAGTTTAAAAAGTAATAACTGTGTTTAGCCGATTAGTTTATATATAGCTTGCCAAGTTTGAAAACACACACGGCCGCTTGATCGTACCCAGTCTAAGATAGGCCAGGTTTTGGTCCAAACTAGGTTTTGTTAAACTCAAACCGTTGGTCTAAGTTAAACTGTATTAAGAAGACCAAGTTTTAGTTAACCACACCTATTGACTAGATTTAAAGTTATTATCACAATTGTTTCTTAATTGTCCCCCAAAGTGGCAAATCTAGTTCCTAATATAAACCAGGTTTTGGACTCGGTATATTGGTTGCATTATTGCATTTTCTGTGAGAATTGTTCATAAGAAATCATCTTGACCTTTACGACGACGATTACAATAGGGATGGAATACGCGATTGCAATATTCTGCCACAAGACCAGCAAAATGGTGACGCTTCTGCTCTGGTGTCCTGTAGAACAGACAGTGATAGTTATTGTCCAGTACTGAACGTGATTGGCTTCACCCTCTGTGTGCGTGTGATATAAAGTGTATGTTTGAAAGCAGTGGGTGTGTCAGAGACCAAAGTAAATTTGTTGATATGTTCAGACAAGTGTGCGTTTCGGAAGTTCCCTCAATGCAAATTTTGTTTTGCAGTTATTTTCGTTTCAATTATAAGTACGATTTAATTGCGATGACATGAGAGTTACATGTTAATGTTAATGTTTGTCACCTATCATTAAAGGGGCAGTAGCACGTTTTTTGAAAATTTCATATTTCATATTTCATATTTCATATTTTCAAGTTTTCATTTCTAAATGTAAGTTACTGCTAATTGTAAAATTTTGTGATATAATAGTGTGATAAAAGATATTAAGCTAAATTTAGCCTTTACGAGAATTTCAATCCAATTACAACCTTACACAGAATATGTAGTAAATTACAGCTGATGACATTGTGTAGAATTTTAGATATAAGCTACGAAATGGGCAAGGACACGATTTAGCGTCGCTGAAAAAACGGGGCGGCTGTCCGTCCTTTGGCCTATACTATTGTTATCTGTATTGTATATATATCCTTTTAAATATTGTTTATTTCCCATTGAATGTCTGCAGAGGATATAATTGGAATGTTTTAGAAAAAATAAACGTGTTTGTGTGGCACGGTTAAAAAAGTACGGTTGAGCAGGAATTGAAATGATGCAACTCAAATCCAAAAAAGAGGAATAAGTATACCAAAAGTACAGTTAAACAAGAAAGAAAGTACCCCCTTTCTAGAAATTTCTAGAAATTTTCTAGAACGTATCTAGAAATTTTCTAGAACGTATCTAGAAATTTTCTAGTGCGTATCTAGAAATTTTCTAGAACGTATCTAGAAAATTTCTAGTGCGTATCTAGAAATTTCTAGAAATTTCTAGAAATTTCTAGAAATTTCGAGTTTTTATTTTTTGTAAGATAATCAAGATCTTTTTACATATTATAAAACTGCTTATTCAATATAATATAATGTGAAATTATGAAGTTTGTGGGTTTATTAGAAACGAAGATATTCCATGTTAAAGTTTTCCTCCTCTACCACCTGCCCTCATTATAACGCCCCTGCTATGCAACTGTCACGCATGGTTAACGCGCTACTTAACGGGGAACTGACAGGCTTTGTCGCTGATTAAATCACCATTCATTGTTTACAATGGCCCCTGTTGCACAAAAAATAGTTGTAATGTGTCACTGAAGTTACCTGCAAAAAAGACAGTTTATAAACATAACCTTAAACTATCGGAACGTTGCATTTTATCTGCAGGCAGAAAAAAAGTTTATTTCATGCTTACAGAAATGTACAGCGTCGTATGAAAAGACTATTATAAAGGAAAAAAAATTCATACAAAAATAATACAGTAGATAATTTGAACATTGAATAATACCAATTCTTGACGACCTTGACGATATTCAAAAGTCAAACTTATATAACCTTGACAACAACAATCGGCTGCCGCAAAGTTTTATATCGAGTAAAATAATCTGAAGAAAGCTTACTGTACCTTCAATTATGTAATGTTATTTCTTAAAACTTTTCATTGAGTTCATCTAGACTTTATTTCCCGTTTTGCTCTAAACAAGGTTATAACAATTTTATTTCCTCTTTGTAACACAGCCCGTCTTTCCATTCATATGATTGATAACGGGTTTACTGTTAAAGGGGCAGTAGGGAGAACATAAAGTGTTATCAGGAAAATGAAAATAAATTATTCCCATCGAAAGACAATGTCTTTAAACTAAACGAAGCAGTAATAAATAAAATATATAATGTAAAGTGATGCAATTCTATTTTCTTAATAAAATGAATGAAAGGTTTTCACACACAAATGGGTACCAATGGACTTTATGTGAATATTCATAATTTGTTAAAAGTGATTAGGTGATTAAAGTGATTGGTGTGTGTAATGTGATTTTTGACACTATTAATATAATACATGTAACTGTAACGTACAATTGTCAGTGAAACATTAAAACTATGTCGTTTTCAAAATACGTGATATGTCCCCTTTTAGAATAATAAGCATTTAATTACATAGATGGAAAGCTTAAATGAGTGTCAAATGGCAAGTTTGAAGAAACAGATGCAAAGTTATTTTGATTATGGTTATAAAATAAAATCATGATATTGTACTGCTCGACAAAGTCATTTGATTAACAACAGTGAGATGCAGCATGGTAAAGACAATGAAAGCAATAAAGAAATGAAATAACTTTAATATGCAAATTAACAAAATTACCGATATATAAAGGCATTCAAGAAAACGTTGAATATGCGGTCTTCTTCAATCAAAAGTTCAATTCAAATTCAAAATCTTTATTCTCTTTTCACCACCGACGGTGGTACAAGAGCATAAATATATATACAAGCAAAATTGAAATATACAATGTGGAGGTCGATTTTACATCCATTTTTTCAATACAGAGTTTACAATTGTAACAAATTTTGACATATTTTTTATAACTGATAGCCTTTTAGAACACATCAACATTTTCATTTTATGAATATTAGGGAAAACACAAAAATATTCCGGTATAAAATTTTTTCTTATATCAGCAAAAGCTAAGCATCGGAAAAGATAGTGAAATTCATCTGCTATTGTTGGTGAGTCACAGAGCGGGCAATTTCTATTTTCACGTGCGATGCCTTTCCAGCGGCCAGTTTCAATAGGTAGATAGTGGTTGCTTGTTCTAAATAGCAGTAGACAGGTAACAGTAAACACTAACAGGTAAACTATGTGATGACAGTGTTTGAAGTTTCTATAAGCAGGGCAAAGCGAACCGAACTTACACTGAACAGGCAATAACAAAATAGATTGTATACAACAGTTCAAATATTAAATATACTTATGATTTTATTGTCTATGACGTTTTTAAAGGTATATATTTCGCTGACACTTCTTGTATATCGATTCTGTATTTGGAGAAAAAAACTACAAGTCGACATCAAGGTTTGCTTAGTGAAGGTATCTTTGTAAAGGTATTTGTTTTTCTCCAATTCGTATGAAAACAAAATAACAAACATGCTTGAGATAACTTATTTAGGATACATTTTAATACTGTTCGTCTCTCCAAAAGGAGTGGCTCTTTTAATGTTGTATATATCTTTCTATGTAACATTTTGAGGTGAGACGTTAATAAACAATCTGTCTGTCTGTCTGTCTGTCTGCAATTAGCATTAATCATTAGAGCGATTCGTAGGTCTTAATAAAACATTCAATGAAGAAAAAGGGACAGTCCCATCAGGGTATTCCTTGTTCGGAACGAAATTCAAGTAAAGGTGACATTTCTGTTTGTACATATATCTCATTAGTTCATGATTAGTACACAACCTAGTTGAGACAGGATGCTGAGCGTAACACTTTGCTTGATGTAGTAAAATTGGTACAAAATCAATAAAAATGATCGGCATGTGAAAAATCTTGCTACGGCAATATTACACGATCATGAGGCATTTTTATTAGTCTTTACATTTCTAATATGTAAAGGTGCTGATATGCTACCAAAAATAGTTTTTATCAATATTTTGGTTAAAAAATATAGCGGGTTTCTGTTTTGTAATGTCGCCATCTTCAAAATGTTCATAGGACAGTCCCGTAATGTCGAAAATATCTCTCAGACATACATGTACGTACCATGCATTGATACATCTATTTATCCGATGCATAAAGTCTGTGTTGATTTAATGATGTTTTCTCTCACATAGCAGTGGAATTAATGGAGTCATACTATATTAAACGGTCAGTGACAAGACGAGCAATAACGTAGATTGTCATCTCTAATATGTAGCTGCCTTCATGCATTTAGTGTAACATACAGTGGTTTTGATCATTAAGAGAATGTGTGTTGGTAAAACACACATTCGGGAAATACACAAACTTTTGCATATGCGGTAATATACATATAAACGGTAATACATGTATAAACAAGGTCATGCGACTTGTGATTGGCAAGTTGTTAACACAGTGAGCGCATCCACAAAGTTCATTTTTCACATCAAAGTGAATGATGAAAGAAACACCGATGCCGAGTTGCATAATACGGTCGATTATTGCATGTTTGTAACAAGCCTGTCTACGAGACGATAACATGTTGACCCGCCATTTTCAGTTGTTTTGATTGCGTGAAATGACATTAACGAACTGTATTGTTATTATAACTTTTCTAATACTAAAGTATTCACGTATATGTTTTAACAAAATATATATAACTGTCTCAGTCTGATTATCAATTCATACAATTAAACATTATAGTAGAAAGATATCATGATTAACACCCGGCATCATCTGTTAGTGAAGCGATGATATTTTGATTCTCGAACTTAATTTCAATTCAAACCTCTATTGCAAATCAAATATACACTCACTAAAATTTCAATTTCCAAAATAACTAAGTTACAAATGCTACAGTCGAAACAATGTATTCAAGCCTGTGACATGCAGATTCAAGTGCGTTACCATTAGATCACGGAGGCCAGTTGAAAATACAGAATGTTTTTCATAACCTTTGAGGTTCACTTGTAGAAACGTTATCGTGAATTTTTCTTTGTATATGAATAAATCATTGTTACCATATGTTTCTATGTACATCAAATTACGGTTTCTTTATAAATTGTGGTCATATTAACAATAGCAGTACATTCTATTGCGAGAGAGAGAGAGAGAGAGAGAGAAAAGAGAGAATAAAAAATACATAAAAATATAAAATAACACAAAAGTGAGCCACACTTTAAGGGTTATGAGAGACTATGATAAAACATATTTAAAATAATATACATGGCAATATATATTATATATACAGATGATATATATACATTGTACATACAAATAGATAAAATTAACCATATAAAATATGCTTTCTTTTTTGTAAGATATAAAAGCAGGTTTTGGCGGTAAAATATACATGATGTTTAAAAAGAAAGGTAAGTTTATCATTATCACAGAGCTGCATAAAGTTGGGATAGCTAAAACAGACATTTTCAAACAAACTCTCACGCAACTCATCATACACAGGGCAGTATAAAAGTACATGTACATGTCTTTCATCCTCAACACTCAAACTACACTGGAAACATACTCTGTCACTCACATCCTTATTTGTATATCTGCCGGTTTCCAAATGCAGAGGAGCAGTTCCTGATCTGAATTTGGAAAAGGCAGAGCGGTATGAACGGGGCATGCTCATACTCACATAATTTCCACACCCATACTCTTTCTTAAACATTCGATACGTTCGTAATTTATTGTGTCCCGTTCTACCGCTTGGCTTATTTAAAGCTTCATACCACTCACTCACATACTTCTTCATACATATATCTTGCACACGTTCACACACACGCTTAACATTGACATCTTCCACATTCACGTCCCATTCGGTCATGTACAGCACGAGAGGCTCATGCAGATGTCAGCTACAGGACATTATTTCTCCATTTTGAGTCAACGTTTCACCTTTCAATATATTTAGGAAAGAAATGCATAATCCGCATTATCATAACTGAAGTCATGTATAATCTGGGTTTATATGGCGCTGAGTTACTGTGCAAAATATTACGTATCTCTCCAATTTGATAACCAATTATCACGCAAGAAGAACTTGTTATACACGTTGGTTTTGTTGCGTCAGAAAGACAAGAATAAATTACGTAGGTAATTCCATATTTTACAAAACAAGCTCGTGAATATATCGGCTATACATGTACATACAATATACATTACTTTCCAATTTGAGTCAATATTTCAATTTTTTTAATATTGTAAGGGAAACTAACTTACAGAACGAAATTAGTATTATTATTAAATTCTTTAAAATACGTTATTAAATGAAATAACGAATATACTACCGTTTCTGTTCATCGATTTAGTTTTGTTATTGGGTATGGACATTATGAAACTAAGAACAAAACGTTTATCACCATTAAGATTATAGTTGTCATATCATTCACAGCCCTTCTTGGTGTTTTCTTTCTTTATCTACTTCTTCTTTGGTAACAATCTCAATGTTGACAAATTAATTAGACATCTATTAATAATATTGTGTGTGTCGGAGCGGATTAAACTTGAGTGAAATTATACTGCCACAGAACTAACTTACGACAAACACATATCACTTTAATATCTTGATAGCTATTGAATAAGTTATTGAATTGAATTGTCGTGTTGTTTTCTAAACATGATATTCGTGTTATAAAATTGTAAAAAGCGTTACCAGATAATGTCAGGTGCAATTAACTCAGTGAACCGTATCTCCTGAACACGTCAGCGGTCGCTCAAGTGTAATACACAAGTAGGTCGGTGTGTCAAAACATTAAGTTTCAATAAACAGTTTACGTTACAATACACATTCGGATTCTAGAGAGGGACGATTGATGAGATGATCAGATGATTGCGCAAAACTACATTACGTAATTCAGTTAATGGCAGTGGGACATGCTTATTACCGCGCATTGGTAGTGAAATGTAATATTGGAAGTTATGAAGATATTCATATTCTTCTTCTGTTATGTTCGAGTAATTATTAATATACAAACTCATATTGTCCGAGGATTCCACGTGCCGGTGTGTTCTTCATTGCCTCGAAAGTGACATGGGTTCGAACGTGTGAGAAGTTGGATTCAGGCCAAGTCAGCTAACCCTTAGACCACGGAAACCAGTTGCAAACAATGGATTTCATACTTTCTTCATATATTGATAATTCTAAAATAATTTATCATTGGCACCGAGTGTATATAAAGCTCTAGTTAATGCTTCTGCACTAGTTTGCTGCTCTTTATTTTGCATTAAATATTGGTATTTACAGTCAAGTATATATCGTATATTTGTAATGTAACATAGCTATACGTTTTCATTGCGACTAATTCTTCATCATGAACTCATAATCTCCGAGAGAAGCATATAGGAGGCAAATTCGGGCGGTCCTCCTCGCGAGAGCCACATAGATATAAATATATACAACTACAATAAGTGGTTTAAACATATTTTTAATTCGCACACTGAAATATGGATTGGTGAACAAGCCACAAGGCTTATTTGAACACCGCTCCTAAATACAACAGAGAAAGCTGGACATAATATACAATACAATTAGAAAAATACAGTTGATATAACCATCTTTATAGTCAGATCAGTTTATGTTAAAGAGTAATGTTGTTGGTGATGCCTATGATATGATATGATATGATATGATATGCTGCAGTAAAGATGATATTATATATATGTTACAGATATAACTAGTGAACAGTAGGATTTCATGAAAAGCGATTACTTTTACTAATGAATTGATGTAAGGATCTGAGTATATTGTTGTTTATTCTGTTATCTAAAGATTCGTTTCCGTACAATACTATTTTCAAATTATACCCTTGTGTATAGAAATACATATTTGATCTTAGATCATGATAGTTGCGACAAACAAACAGGTAGTGAAGGGCGTCTTCATTAAAATGGCCACAAGAACACCTAGATATTTCAGATATGTGTCGGTTATATTTATCTGCATTCAGATCACTACATCCGAATTGTGCAAATCCGGCAATGAATTATTTGACAAAAGCATGTTCCTAAATTTAAATCAAACTTACTTGGAAATACAGCTGGGCTGATCATTTTTTTGAATTGGGGTACCGATCGAGCATTCCTAACTGCGATGGGTAAAGAGTTCCATGAATCAATGACGCTAGGTAAAAAAGAAAGAGAATATCTATGCGTCCTACAGTTGATTGATTGGATGGAAGCACTGTTTCTTAGATTGTAGTTACTTAGGTCCGATACTGTACCTGGTACAAGTTCGTTTAGGTAATCCGGAGCCATACCGTAGTACATTTCTTCTATAAAAACTAATGAGTTTAAAGCGATTTCTTTGATTAACAATAAGTCAATCTGTTTAAGCTGTAAAGTTACAGGATTTGGTCACCAGAAAGTTCGACCACGCCCATCACGTGTGAACAGATTTCTGTTGACAAGTTAGTGATTGTGTATTCATATGTCAACATACTATAGATGAAGAAATAAACTTTTAATTACCAACAACAATGGTGCAAATTGCACTGTTTGCTATCCTTATTTACACTTTTCTTTTTCCCAACTGATCTCCATGAAACAATAAAACAATCAGAACTTTATGGTAGACTAGACAGCTTCCTGTCATCCCGTCTCGGGAGATGAGGGGTACGGTTGAAATAATGACCGCTGACTGAGTGAATATCTGTGATAACCATCGAGCGATCAGCGAGATGGTTATCACAGATATTCACGAGGTCGAGGTTATTATTTCACATACACTACATGGGTATTGTTAAAACTGTTTTCCATTTTTAATGAAAATATAAATATTAGCCGAATATAAGTTTGTTGATAATGAGTTCAAAAGTGACAATGGTGTCTAGCATGGTTAACTTCCACTCCTGAGGAATGGATCAATTTCATTTTAACACTGCGCGTATTTCACGTGCAGTTGGAGATAATACTGGCGAAATTGTCGGTAAAACAATTCTAAGCCGTTTACCAACTGTGCATTTTCATTCTTTTACCGAGCTATTAACCTTAAAATGTCACACTGAACTGAACTATAATTTAATTATTTTGATGCAAATTTTAAACGGACGTCAATGAAATTTTGTTTGGTGGCAAATGATGTAAAATGTAATAATCCGTCACTAGTCAAAACTGTGTGGCTGCACGGACGTTGTCTATTTCATCTTGTGATGCACGGACTTCTTGTACGCCAAGTTGCTAAGTAACTCCTCAAAATTCACGTGCAGCACACAACCTAAAGCACATGGTTTCAAGAAGGTTGGTACAATGGAGTGCTCTCCGCCGCTGGTGTCAAACAGATATATTTGCCGGTGTTTCGAGGTCTTTCCCGGAGGCAATTAAGGTGAGATTGATCGCAAAGTATACTTTATTTGTTGTTTCATGTAATAGACTCGGAAATATGTTTAAAGCATTACAAGGAATCAAAAGAAGCGTGTACGCATTTTCTGCTTTAGAAATGCTTTTTGGTATTGTAATATGTATATAAAATGCAGACACATGTGGGTATTAGCTAGATTTCTGACTTTGAGATCAGTTTGGTATGATATTATCTTCAATAAATTTCGTGTGAACGTTGAAACTATCAATCGTCCATTAAAGATACTAAATTATTCAAAAGTCGATGTTAGAAATGACAGTCCAAGTTACTATTTCGGAGAAAGCGTGATGATATGAAATATGCATGTATGTAAATGGAAATGTGTTTTTGTCAGCACTTGAAATCAGACTGTTAGTAGCGTTAAACCTTTGAATGTTTCAGGAACTACGCATGGATGATGGCTGGACAGTTAAATGTTTGCTGATACTGAAGTCGGCTTTCTTGTGCATTGTTTCAAAAGGACCATTTCAAATGCTTGTGACCTCCCGACAACTGACTTCCTATGAAGGATTTGGAACATTAATTGAAGAGAACACTAGCATAGATACTGAGGCCCAACGGGATTGTGTGTGGGAGTGTTTGATAAATGTAAATGTTTGCATGTTTCAAGGAAACCAAATAGAAAGAATTGAAAGCAGTATGAACATGAAATATGAAAATGACTTCAAAAGGTCTCTGTAATAAAGAGTATATTATAGATATTCTCTTTCTTTTTTACCTAGCGTCATTGATTCATGGAACTCTTTACCCATCGCAGTTAAGAATGCCCGATCGGTAACCCAATTTAAAACGATGATCAGCCCAGCTGTATCTCCAAGTAAGTTTGATTCAAATTTAGGAACTCGCTTTTGTCAAATAATTCATTGCCGCCTCAAGCTCGGATGTAGTGATCTGAATGCAGACAAATATAACCGACACATATCCAGGTGTTCTTGTGGCCATTTTAATGAAGACGCCCTTCACTACCTGTTTGTTTGTCGCAACTACCATAACCTAAGATCAAATATGTATTTCTATACACAAGGATATAATTTGAACACAGTATTGTACGGAAATGAATCTTTAGATAACAGAACAAACAACAATATCCTCAGATCCTTACATCAATTCATTAGTAAAAGTAATCGCTTTTTATGAGCTCTTATACTAATCTGTTCACTAGCAATATCTGTTACATATAAAATATCATCTTTACTGCAGCATATCATATCATCATATCATAGGCATCTCCAACAACATTATTCTTTAACATAAACTGATTCGACTATAAAGATGGTTTTATAAATTATATTTTTCTAATTGTATTGTATATAATGTCCAGCTTTCTCTGTTGTATTTAGGAGCGGTGTTCAAATAAGCCTTGTGGCTTGTTCACCAATCCATATTTCATTTTATGAAATAAAAATATGTTTAAACCATAAAGAGTATTTTTTCTGTCTTTTGTTTTCTTTTATTATCGTTCTTGCGGCCTTTGATATTCTTTAGAATGGCATATTGAAATAAAGACATAATACATCTGAATGCACAGGTGAAAATCACAACAAATTCTAAAGAATATCAAAAGTCACATTTAGAGGCGAAGGGTCATTTAGACCCGTAAGCCGAGGGTAAGTTTTTTTCGAGGTGCGATACGGTGAAGATGGCGAGGCGTAGCCGAGACATGTTCATCGTATCGAACCGAGAGGTCAGTTATCAAGAGGTTGGTTATCAGATAACCAACCTCGTGATAACCAACCTCCAGGTTGATCTGAGGTCAGTTATCTAGAAATAACTACCTCTGATATTGACCCGATAACCGCACCACGTGGTGTATTGTGAGCTAATCAGCGTCGCTAGAGCGGGCAGTTACGCTGACAAGGGGCCCAGGCATTAAGCCGTGAAGCATGTCCAGGGGTTAATGAGTGCCTTAGTCACACAAAGGTAGTTTTAAAAACGTTCTACTCCGTTCTAAAATGTTCACAAAACGGCCTTCATTGGGATAGAAACGAGAAACTTTTGTTAACATTTTATCTAACTACGACACCAGAATGTTTATCCACAGTTTTAGTACGTCAACCTCTCTAGTCCTGTGACAGTTTGTAGTACGTTTATAGATCGGGTACAATTTTTACCTGTTTACCTCGTTTCCTCGGACAGTTAACATAAGTTATCTACAAGACCTTTCTCGGCCTTAATACGCACAATCCTGTTCTAGCTCGTTTTAAGAGAGTGCTTCACGTTTTACTACGTTTTTATGCGGTCAGTAGGGCGTGCTGTTCGGGCCCGTTTTCGGTAAAGACCAAGCAAGTTCTCGACCGTTTTCAAACCTGTTCTCGCTGTCAAAGTAAAACATTTATAATAATCAGGTTTATGTCAATTCATTGTCCAAAAAGTGTTTCTTTTATTGTTTTCTGTCTTCACAAAACTAGCGCAATGTTGCCCTGCTTTCAACATAATTGAAGGAAAACTATATTGATTCTTAGTTCACATCATTCATTTATACAAAAGAGTCGTGAACAATAGTTTTTTATCAACTGAAAAATATAGGTTGCGCAGAAATACATACACATATTGTAATCACAAAACTAACCGACATTCACTCTATTCCAGATGCAAAAATGTTCATAGTTATCAAATCCCCCATGAGTTAGTGAAAAAGTGATGAATTTTTATCCGTCAATTCAATTTGCACTGCCAAAGTAGAAAGACCTAATTGAGAATATTTCAAACGTACTAACAACGAATAGGATGTTTTCTGAAACTCAGAGACCTGTTAAGGAACGTCCTCAAAACTTTTTCATGATAATTAATTTCAACAAATCTGGACGAAGTTGTTGTCTATATATGTACTATGATCGGGTAAGATCTGTTTGCGGACGTCATAGACTTGGTGAAAACTGTATACTAACGTAAATGAAATCGATTTCCGACTGAAGCACGTGATAATAGTTCTTGTAAGGGTCGAAGTACGGAAATTCCGTTCGAGGTACAACAATCCCGTTTAAATAATGTTGGTCCTACGTCAAATTTTAGAACATCCTTCCATTTCTATAAGGTTCGCGAACAGTTGACATTAGGTCCATTCCGTTCTCCCACAGTTCGAGTCCGTTTTATAAGAACGTAGTAAAACGGGTTTGGTGTGACTGGGGTATAAAACTCTATGAATGTCTGATTCCTCGATACAAATGTCTATATACATGTAGAAGTAAGTTTTAAAAATAACTATACATAAATAAAACTACAAAGAAAAGAAGAAAGAAAGAAGAAAAGTATATTATTTCGGTGTCACGTGCATACATCCATTTCACATGTGGCATGATTAAACAATATCTCACATGATATAAAACATTGCAGATAAAAAGATAGCACCCGGCCTACAAGTGAGACACCATATTAATTCAATTATCAACCATTATATAAAAAAATATAGATTATAATAAATAAAACATCGAATAAAGGGATGGAGTTTATGAGAGAACATAAATCCACTGGTCATCAAGTGACTGCATGGCTGAGTGAGCAGTGTATTGTCGCGACAGTACTCAACACGCAGACAGACAGTCCCAACCTCCCCCCTCCCCCTAAAACGGGAATTATCTTGTAATCACGATTTAGGATTCGTGACAATCCGTTGCAATAACATTGCGTCATGGAGAAGTGTTCAGGTGTAAAAACATGAAGCATTTCACGTGGCGGTCTTCTGTTTGCGACTTTCATTTTATCTGAATTTGAATATCTCTCAAATTGATTTGCTTTTGTATCATTTCTATAAAGTAAACTTTATTATATTTATATAGTGTGTGTAACAGAACACTAGAAATATTCTGTGAATGTGGATATAAAACCCGTGTTTCAAATCGTAAACTTTGATGCATTAAGAAAATGCGCGTTGTTATTTTGCTGTAGGATAAACTTGATTTTGTACTCGTTTATCACAAGAAGGCAATCATTTTCATAGCGTACTTTTTAAAGCGTACATGGTTGAATTTAGCTCTAATACGTGTATGTCATTTATCAGTTACAATTTATAAGCGAGATAAATTTCATATCGTTCATATCAATCTGATACAGTCAACCACTTAAAGATATCCCTAAACATACCGATGGACATCATATGGCAATAGCGCAGTATCTGTGTTACGACGATACTTTAATGACATGAATACATATATGAATATCTTAATTAAACTATAACCTTTTTTCATGAAAATCCCGTTGCAGAACGGATGTGTCATGGCTCACATTTGACGGTATGATATCTCTACTAGGTGAAAGATTTCTGTTGTTGCACAAATACATACACAGTTGTCAGATTTTACATTTGAATGGCTTGGGTTTTTTAAATATACAGTGGTTTGGGTTCGAACTTATGGCGTACTTGTCTGTTCAATTTCACCTAGCTATTTCATGTCCCAATATTTTAACAGATCGAAATGATGATGACAGAAAAATAGCAACTTAGTATCTCGTTCAGTCTGAAATAATAAAATGGGTGTCCTTGAATTTACATGATGATTGTGTCATATTTCAGAAGGATAGCATATTTTGGTCCAATATCTGCTTTCTTTGTTAAATAGTCCAATATATGCTTTTAACTCAGTGAACCGTATCCCCCGAACACACCTGTGGTCGCTGCATTGTAAAAGGCTTTGGAGGATATGTCGGAATGCAGACCATTAGCTTGAGTAAGTAGTTGAGTGAGAATACACATTCGTATCCTTGTGAGAAAGGAAGATCGGGAATACTTCTCTTTTTGTTATGTAATAGAGCTAATGACAATGGCGCATGTTTATTACAGAGAGTGAGAGTGAGAGTGAGGGGAAATGAATCAATTATGAAAGAGTGAGTGAAGGAGATAAAATAGATTACGAGAGAGAGAGAGAGCAAGGAGAGAGGGAGGGAGAGAGGGAAAGAAGTAGGGAGAGAGAGAGGGAGGGAGAGAGGGAGGGAGAGAGAGAGAGAGGGAGAGAGGGAGGGAGAGAGAGAGCGCTACCCTAACGAGTCCAATGCAATTCTATAAGTAAATTGAACATATTTAGTCTAAATTGACCGCTCTACATTGAAACGGTCCATAAATGTATGAAAATTAAATAAAATGGAAAGAAGACTGATTTTTCATTATTTTCATTTAGCATTTGAGTCTCCTAATATACTTGTTAATGAATTTACCTTATTTTAGAGCCAGGCTGGCAGACTAAAATATATCAATTGTCTTACATATTGCAAATTCATTTTTTACTTTATACAAATAACCGAAATAAACCACATACAAATATTCTAAATAATGATTGATCGGCTTTTGAAAATATACTGTAGTTGTAACCTGAAATTCTCACGATCATTGTAAGTTGTTGGTTATTCTAACTTTTCTATTCAATATCTAAAATGGTTAATATAAAATATCTAATACGGTTTATATAAAACACATCTAAAGATCTGCAATAAAAACATTGAGGAATCTCGGTTATATCTTGTGTATCTTTACAAGTGCATATTGTCGGAAAGCGACTGTCTTAAGAAATTTTTCAAAAGAATGGAAAATATAATTGATGAATTAAAATGAAAATATAGGACGAAATAAGCTTCTTGGTAAATACATTACAAACGGCTTGAAATAGATTATGAACTCACACGGAAAACACATGTAAATCTTAATGATCATAACACCCAACCGATTGGCTTACATGAAACTTCATAGGCATTAAAAATATGCATATACAAATGAAATACTGCAACACAAATATCATATTAGCTTACCCAAGTGTTTTAGGGGCAGTTCAAGAAGCTGAAAATCTATTTTAGAGTAATGAAAGTGTATTTTCACTAAACTCTGATCGTTCCGTATTATTGTAACTCAATAAAAGATACTCGGTGAATGCACATTTCTTAAAAGTAATTGATATCCTATCTGATCCTTTAACAACCTTATTTTAATTCTTGGATGACTCATTATTTTAAACATGCTTTGTTGGGATCGTTTGCGTAGAACTATGAAACGAGACAGAACAGATTTTTATTTCTGTCTCACGGTCTCTGTGAGTTTTTTCTGACTATGCATTCAACACATTTTGGTCAATGGGTCAATAAATGCAGATAGATATCACAGAAGTTCTTTATATTCTATTATTATGTTTTAGATCTTTATTGTACTTGTCACATTATTTGCATTCACATGAGCCAAACTTTATCAATTGTGTCCTTTGATCGCGGATTATCGACTGTTGCTGAATTAAACCGGTTCTGCACAGTGGAGGATGGAGGCATACAAGGTAGAATAAGTAAAGTAACGATAATGATCGAAAACCGGACAATGACAATCGGTATCAATATGAAATGAATGTGAAATAGACTTCTGCGTGGATGTGAAGCAGAAGATTTATAATTACATAAAACAACCAATTGTTTTGAATGCTAGTCATCCCTGGTCAGTAACCCACAATTAGAATTATAATTGTGATCAAATTATACTCTAGATATAAGACGTTTGTTTAAAGAAATATATATAGGAAGCTAGTGGACGACATTCTAAAGAGTTAGGTTGTTTAGTGATTGGATTGAGTTATACATGTACATATTTCTTTTTGTAGTCTTAAGCCTATGCAGAGGTGGAAAATCTCCCGAATTACATCTTGAAGTAGAGAAACAGCGTGCTGCAAGAATTGCTAAGGCTTCTGTGAGACAATTGCTTTGTGGAATGTTGTTAACTTCAAAATCGACTTTAATGACGCACATTCTTTAATTTAACTTAATACACGTACAACTATTTTTAACAGTTTACTTGACAGCCCGCTAAAGGATCCATGCTCGTGATTTTACAGACAATCGTAATTAAAATCAATATCAATGTATTATCAATCTCTGTTCAAATTACTTCTATCTTACTGTTCTTTAATTTACAATGTGCTACAACGAAAAGAAACAGCATGTCCCGTAGCTTCATGCTGACGAGACATCTACATGTAATTAGCGCCGATCAGTGAGGGGCCATAAAGCAGTGTGTGTGCTATATTTAGATCGCCCCTGTTCAGTGAGGAGAAGCGCGTTAAAACGAGGAAGATCTATTATAAAATATCAATTAACTCCCTTTCTATTAATTGAATCATGTTGAAAATTTAACACTAAGGAAAGTAAAGACAGGGATTTCAAATAAACTAAAAATATTTGATTATTAAAAAAAATGTAAAAACTCGAAATTTCTAGAAATTTCTAGATACGCACTAGAACCGCACTAGAAATTTTCTAGATACGTTCTAGAAAATTTCTAGTGCGTATCTAGAAAATTTCTAGTGCGTATCTAGAAAGTTTCTAGATACGCACTAGAAAGTTTCTAGATACGGGGTATGTTTATTCATTGTCTAACTGTATACCAAAAAGTTATGTTGATCAAGTGGTTATAAGTTGTATTGCCAAGGAAAACTTCCTTTATTCATATTAACTGTATTTAGCAGATACATAATATATTAGTAATAATATTCTGCCTCATGTTTGAAATACATTTTTGAGAAAGTTATTTATGGTGCATTGTGACTATCTGAGATACGTTACTCAAATGTGAAAGCCTCCTCCGATCCTTTTAGCCTGTTTGATAATGGTATCAAGACATTTTCATGGCATGGTATCAATTTTGTTTATGCCTTTGAAGACAAAAATGTTTTTTTACGAAAGGTTGAAATTGATTAGATATATGGTTTTAACCATATAGGTTCCTTGAAGGCCTAACATTGCAATATAAGCACTTTTCAAATGTTATTGGTAAAGGCGAGACGTTTTACCCTATACAATATCTATTAATGCCTTCCACCATTTCTTGTCTCTGTTGACAAAATTAGAAGATCACTGAAACAATATCACGCAACATCTGTTTACCTGTTTATATTCAATTTATGGCAAACAGATGCACCAAAGGTGTACACGTGAGATGGTTTCCTTTTGGATTTACCCACAACATTTTGATGACAATGATCTTTATATTTAATGAAATACATTGACTATTCCTTGTGCTCTTTCAGCAAGTCACCTCTAGAAACAACTAGAAAGTGGTTTTACTCGTAAAAACAGATGTCTCCCATATACTATTTCAACTGAAATGTGTTTTAAAAAATTTCTTTTAGTCTTTTTAAAAGTAACATAAAACCCATATTCTTTCTATAAAACAACATCAACCATTATGACAATGGTGAAGATCAGTTAATTCAGTGTTGTGCTCTGGAAACTAACCCTCTTCCAATATGACAAAGTTCAAAATGTTGCCATGGAAACCAAAAACATACACATTGACAAGAAGTTGACATAATTACCCTTTTGCTATGGGAATGTCCTTATTTCTATTTTTGCCTTTCACCTGTAAGCATCGTTTTATTTAAAGGTAAAAATAATAATCCACTTAATGTTGTCATTTTTCTATTACACTTTATTTAGACATAGCATTTAAGAAAAACAAATCATAAATTCTTTCAAAGAGAAATTTTGAATTCAAATAAAACTACAAAGTCCATATCCCTTTAAAACTGAAAACAAGAACAATTTGATGTATCCTTCGATGCATTTTTCTATAGCATATTTTTTCTAAACTCATGGCTAAATTTACTTATAACGGATGTATCATGAACGCATATACCGTTATAGATATGTTACAAAAAGTGTCCACTTTAAACGATCCCACTGATATAACTGGACACATCTTTTTTTCTGGTGAAGTTTATTGTGCTATATAGAAACCCTATGCCATGCTAAAAAATAATTTTATCGCTGATTAAGAAATTCCACATTGCAATGTCACGTTTTCGTAATTGACAAATGAAATTACCTCTATAGTTCATCTCAAAGTTACTGTGATTAATGTTTCACTTTTACAACACATACATGTACGTGTATAGGTAAAAGAATTTTTTTTCATGTCTTTACAAAACACAACAGATTTTAAGTTTTAGCTATGTATAAGACAGTCCTCAAAGTGACAGTACGTACACACTCTCATATCTTTAACGTCATCAGCCTGACTTTTCCACTTAAGCCTGATAACAAATAAGGAAAAATGTCAATTCTTTCTGAATTGATATTTGGCTATATTATTCCAGCAATTTAGATGGTATCTTCCTATTTGTCGCTCATAACAATTTATTCTTTAGTCACTCATTTCATAAAAAGAATATCTCACCTCTGTTTGGTTTATATCTTTAGATCCTGATAAAAGTTAGTCTAGAATGAACCATGATAAGTGAGTAAAGATAAAGAGAATACATATTCTATGTAGTATTGCTGTTCAAAATATCTTTTTTAATATATCTTTTATTTTCAACTTGTAAGTAATACTGATATTAAAGATATAAGATACTTTTGTGGCTGATTAGGCTAAAATCATTATGGAAAAAATATGTTGGACAAGAAAGCAATTGAGAGGTTTAGTCTTTCGAATAAATACAATTTTCTACTCAAACAGATAATAAGATTCCGAAGAGGATATGGTTGATTTGTTACAAAAATGATGGTTTGAGTAAAACTTAGTCGTTTGTATATGAAATCATCTATTACTTTCTATGTTGTTTAGCATATTTATCTCATAAACATATTTTCATCACAACCTTTTGAAACAACTATTATTTGAAAAATATAAAAATGTATTATCCCTTAGAGGTAGGAATTCAAACCTAACACTGTCAGTAATATTTTCAGATGCTATACTTTGAAACACTCAAGTGTTTTCAAGCCTTGGCAAAGCTATAAAAAAACTAATCGGCAAAATACAGTTATCACCTCTTAAACTGAAATCCTGAAAATATTTTATTGGAGATGGACAAATTGTATCACTTTATGAGTGCCTAACTTCTGATAAAAAAAATTGTCACTCATTTTGGAAAGAAATGCCAAAAATCAGAATCATGTGATCTTAATATTCTTACAAAGACTTGTGGCACAAAGTTCAAATAACTGACCATCATCAATTAAAGTCCTATTATCATACTTGCATGCAGTTCGTGGTGAAATTTAGCTATTGAGAAAAGAAATACATCACTCGGTAGAAAAACTTTCGTTGAAAGTTTAATATCATATTTACATGATTTGATGAACAATAAAGTACTTGATTGGACGTCAAAAGTACAGTACCCTGTGCAAAAGTGTCATAGCTTGTAACGAACCCGCTTCCGGTGACATCATCATAATGCGTTTCAGTTACCCCATTTGCGTCCGATGGGTTTCAACTTGGCCCACCAACTAGTACCTGATTAAAAAAAATAGAAGAGAAAATGTAGTCGTACGCGACAAAGACGACCTTCAAGCGTATATTAAAAACCGGAAATTGTGAGATTAGCACACTTGCTTTACCCTCATGTTGACATACCGGGGCTTATGTTTCGGTTATTTTGGTTAACTGTCTCCTTTTAAATGAATTTGATCCAAACTTTTCATGGTTGCTCGCAAAATATTGCAAAAAATAGCACAATAAAAATACTTTAGAAGATATTGCAGTTTGATGATTGGTCTTTAAGGTCATCCCTACAAAACCTCCAAATATTCAAACGTTAGAACACAGAACATTGTATAGTCTCTAAAAATAAGGATAAGCTGGTAACAGATACCAACTTCAAAAGAATCGTGATAGTTCTAAAAGTTCTATTACTATTTTGTTTTCACAATAAAATGATGAGAAGATAAAGGAAAAGCCTATAACAGCAAATACAAGTATTTTTGTAATGCACAAAGACATATATATGTATAGGCTTTAGACCATTGTCAATGTTATCTCGAGATTACGTCATCATTGTCAAACGTCCTAGGTCGGTATAATGTTATTTATGCAATTATTAAGAGACCCAGGATAGGTAAAATGATGCCTATTCGATTCCTCGATAGTCATATACTGACCTTTAAACTTTAAAAAATAAATAACCAATACTAAATGACAGCAAAAACCTGCGTTTAGGGACAAGCATGGATGCAGGATTAACGGGAATACTACAAAACGCTTGTAAGTTTCTCTCAGGGCTTGGCTTATAATGTGTTACACTTTTCGTGAGAAAATTTAGATCATTTGAAAATTATTTTTACACTTAACATATGAAGGGAGTCTTGTACTTCTATTTTTGATCCATATTGATTTTGAATTTCTGAAGCGCAGTGCTGATGATGGTTTTTTTAGTGTTTATTTCAACTCAAACTCTTTCTGTTTTCTAAAGAAGAGTCATTTCATTTTGCAATTAACTTATTTTGCCGATAAGTTTTGTTCATCCATCAAAATGTATGTGTAAGAAAATATTTTACAAAGCTTTCATTTGTTTTAAAACAAGATTTGTGATAACAGCAAGATGTAGATCATTGTTCTCATGTTCTCATGTTCAAAATGCAACCTTTTCTGAAAGTGCTAAAATGTGACACTTTTTTAGGGTTAATCGTGTATGGTGTAAGGGTTTTATGATTATTATCCAGTCAAACGACCTTGCCACGTACATAAGTGCTACCATATCGTTATTCTATAATTTTATTTGAATTACGAAAGGGTCATTACTCTAACGGTAATTTTGAGTTCGTAAAGTATCTCTGAATGTAAGAAATATATTACAACGTATTTAATCTTTCTCAATAACATTGTTATACAACAGATATCAAATGAATGATTGATTAGTAATTGGAACAGATTTTCATTATCGTCCTTAAAAACATTGTCATTTAATCAATTTAAGCAGTGAGTGACCTATCTCTTTATAATAATTTACAGTTTTATCTGTTTCATTACGACTGATGATATCAACCTATTTGCAATTTTGTCAAGTGCATTGACATATAAAAGCCCTTCAAACATTAAAACACAGCACAGAGGGTTGATTTTTAAAGTTGTCCAGTGTTAAAATGATATTTTTAGCAATACTTTTTGGTTGTTTAGTTTCCGCTACAAAGAAAAGACCGCTCGAGCCGGGTCCTATTGGCATCTCCATGTGCAAACAGTTGTCTTTTACAGCTTCCTATTGTGAGATGTTCACATTCGTTCCTAGCAGATTCGCCTCCTTAATTGGGAATCTTACAAGGACTCAAGGGGAAGATTGCGTGGTCAGTAAATTGGAGGTACCTTTTCGTTGTATATAAGATAATTGTAAACGGACAGATTATCAAATCAAATGACATGTTTTTTTATTTTTGGAAGAAGAAACTCTTTCTTGAATTAACAATCACTTAAATTGCAAGTTTAGAGAATTCTATAAAAATATAGATTTAAAGAATTAAAAGTATTTTGACTTCAGGAAGTATGGTTACTTATTCTTTAAGTTCATCAAAGAAAATTTCATTGATTATTTTTCAATCAAATGCATCAAGGGTGTGTTAATTATGTGTTTATCACATTCAATAATAATTAATATTATTGGGAATTCCCAATATATATATAACATTTTCCTGTCTCCCTGGCTGCAGAGGCAGATCAGTTCATGAGTTGTTGAACTCCTTATATCAGTACAATCAGGGGGTTCCGACAGTTTTCCCCTGCGGACAATAATTTCACCACAGTCCATTTGAATATTTAAAGCAAATGACAATGCTTTTCGCATGAATATGACAATGACCAAATATGATTTTTTAACAACGTTGCTGATCGCAACACTATGAATGCCTTCAATCAGGCGTCTCCAATTATACCCCACAAACTCAGCGAATACGAACAGATGCTTGATCAACAATTATTCATGACTTGATCTGCCTCTGTTGGGGAGAGAACGTGACCCTATTAGACAATATATATTAGAATATTACTCTGAATTTTTCAATTTTGTTTCATTAGACAAACATCCTTGGAAATGATACAATGACAAACTGCCAAACTTTGTCAAAGGTCTTGTTCAACAGAAGGGGAAAGCTGGTTTGTTGGAGGGAAAGCAAAATTGAAACAGTTTCATTAGGCAACAAGTTCCGAGGTAATTAATGATATGTATTTTAATTTTCATCCCGTCCAAACACCAATTACGATAGATATATGGATGTGATGTGTACCAAAATGAAATCATCTAGACTCGTAGATGTAACATGTCGTTACATCCCACTTTGATCTCGTTGTCAATGGCAACCAGTCATGAAAGTGTCCTGTTCATTATGGATATAGGGAACTCTTAGGCCAAAAAGTCCTGACATCTGATGCAAGGACACTTTTGTAAACCTTTCCTACATAAGGTTTAAATTCATTAATTAACAACATAGACATAGAAGTATTCTGAAAATATCAATAATCAAAAAGAACAAGCTGGAAAACAATCAAAATCACCTGATAACACTGTAGACTTTTGTTTACACTAGGAAAAAACTCAAGAAATAAACATTTAATGCTTTATGTTGCATCACAACTTTTGTTATGTTAGAAATATCCAAAATAATGTAATGATACGTAATTAATTTTTGTCATATATAAGCTTTGAAAGTATGAATGTATTGGATAACGACAGGGACACTTTGTCCTCGAGCCTGTACTCGATTGCGCCTCCTATAGGCCTCTTGGACAAAGTGTCCATGCCATTATCAAATGCATGCCATTAACCATGTTAGTAACTATTACCAACAATGCAATTCTCATAAAGGCAAGTCCAAATATGCAAACCTAACATTTCAATTATGTAATTCCGAACTTGCTGTTCTCAACCCTACAAGGTTGAGATGTAATTCTAAAAATGTAAAAGTCTAAACTCATATTCATATTTCAAATAAAAGGAATATTCACATAAAGCAATGTTACAAGTACGTTTCAGAGATGGAGAATGAAGAGGTTTTCACGATTACAATATTTCAAACTACATCTGTAAATGATTTTGCATTGAAAGTTATTATAGACATGTTACATCTCGCGAGAAAAGAGGCTCAATGGTGTCATTTCTGGCTCACATTCTCTTCCATACAAATAGACATCTCATAATCCACCCTAAAATGCAAGATAAAAGACATAAAAGCTTTTAATGATGATTCTTACATCATCCCTATGACTGGAGCCCAAATATCAGTTATCATTGACAAAATGACGAGTTATGAACATCCTAACACTACCAAAACAAATCTGGATTAACAATAACTTGCTTTTAGTGATGTATAGATGGTCTTAATCAAGTAGTATACCATTTCACAAATTCTGATTTAAAAGAGACCCAACAAGAAGATGATATTTATTTTCAGAAAAGGTATGACATAAAGCGGTCCAATTTTTTTTGGTTAAAGTTCAAATAACCACAAACATATTTCACTATTTTCTTTGGAATATAGAAAGGCTGATTACAATATTGTATAGTGTGTTAAAGGTCGCTACTCAAATATGTTTAGTTTGGTAATGAAAGCCGTTATTGAAAGCCACTTTTGATGGGCCGCTTAGACCTATCTGACAACAAACAAGTGAATGCATGACTGGTAACGCCCCCATCTTGTGACGTCATAAACAGAATCAGCCTCGTTATCTATACATCTATCGTAACAATACCACAGGAAAACAACCTAATAATTAATGATTTTCCACTCAGATAGATAAATCATTTGACGACGTAACACAACTAAATATAATCATTTGGTGTAAAAAGGATATACACATCAATGGTAATTAAACAATTATTAAGTCCAGCATTTAATTTTTGGAAAATCGAAAAGTGGTAAGGTCGAGGTTAGTTGTTGTTTAAAATGATTATTTCAGTCTGTGTTTAAAGGTAAAGCAAGTCTTTATAGTATTTGATTAGTTAATGCTTTGCAACAAACTATTTAGTTTGTCATTCTACTTGGTGGAAAGTTAGCAAGATGTGCATTGTAGCTGACTGGAATACTATTTTTATCTACACTCAGGGGCAAAAGAAACGATACCATATAAAATGCATGATAGGTTAATCTACGATTGATAGTTACGACTGAAACAGGGTTAATTCATGAAATCAAGAGCTAACTGAACTAAGTTTTTAATTTCAGAGCCATATCTGTTAACGCTTTTGAAATACAAGCCTTTCAAAAAACGCTGTTAAATAATCTCCTTGACTAGACGAGATAGGATAGTGAAAATCGCAATTTTTCTTGTTTTAAAACCAGAATACAGTCAAAATGCGTGAACAAATTAACTTCTACAAGGGTTATTTATATTGATAACATTTTAGATTTTATAGAGTATGACCAAAAATAACATCGAAAAAGCTGTTTTTTGACCCCTCGTGTATTTGAACAGTCATACAATGATTAGTATTATACTTTGATGTTTGAAATTGTGAGTACTTCTTCACAACCGATGTGCCTATCACAAGGGCTCGTAGTCGCATTTCATTTACAACAGGATTTTGTTTTGTACTCTTTTGAAAAGTTGGTATCGTTGCTTTTGCCCCTGGGTGTAGAGCAGTCATTCTTAGGCAGGTTGTATTTGCCTTTTCTTAGGTTGATATTTCATATTTAGTCATGACTTTGGTTTTCATTTAACGGAGTACTTCTTTCTTTTTAAGTAGGAGGAGAACCAGGATTTTCAAAACTTTCATGCATTAACTACTCTCTTAGCATTAAGAGAGCTTCGAAAGGAAGACCATGGTTTTAATAACGTGCAGTTTTTAGTTTCAAATTTGATGTCGCCTCGAGCTTTGATGTAATTTTAGATACTTTTTTCAGAGCTACCAAAAGGATACAAGAAATTGAACGGATCAACGAAAGTCTTAAAGCACTACAAAACATTAAAATCTTTTCAAGCTTCAAAGGAACATTGTATCCAAGATGGTGGTTCACTGGCACAATTCAAAAAAGGGTTTGACTGGAATCTCTTCAAACAGATATATCTGCCGACAAAAATATATGGTAAGTTGTCGATATTTTAAACTCATTAGAGGTTACCTAACACAATTTCACACTCGATCTCTGTCACAATGGAGTCATTTATTTTGTTGTGCTGAAAAAAGTTTCATTACAAAACATTAACACCAGTTCAGAAGAGGCAGGTTGCTGATATACACTTTTAGCGTTCAACCCTTGTTGATAGAGATTTGGAAATAGGAAAAAGTTCTGAGGCCTAACAAGTTTCAAATATATCTTAATTGAATCATTCTCTCCCAACAGAGGCAGATCAAATGTTGATACAGCCTATGTTCTATTACGCCAACTTTGCGGGAAAGAATGGGCGATGACTGATTAGAGGCAATCAAAATTAGTTGTGCAATCAGAAACGCTTTTATAAAATCGTCATTTTGGCTACTGAATCAAGACAAAAGCATTGTGATATGAACCAGTCTTTCCGTTGCGTTGTCATTTTATAAAGAAATTCAAATGGGTTGTGGTGCAATTTGTTTCCGCTAGGGAAACTGGCGCAACCCAAGGATTTCTGCGTAATAGAACAGGCTGTATCAACCTTTCATGACGTGATCTGCCTCTATGAGGAGAGAATGCACAGAGGCAGATCAAGTCATGAAATGTTGAAACAGCCTGTTACAACTCGCTGAAATTCCCGCAGTTTCCTACGAAAGCCTTCAGGGCTCACAATTGATTTATGAAATTTCTCTTTTTAAGGTGTTAATATTTACTTTTACCATTTTTGTTCGTAATGAACAATTACAAAACTGGTAATTACCACTTGTCTAATAAAAATAGTATTTAAACTGTATATTTTCAATTAAATTTGAAATAACCAAATTTTTAGCTCGTCTGTCGGTCCGCCCGTCCGTAAACTTTGTCGAATTTCGACCTTATCTCCAGAACCATTGGACCTAGAAACCTCAAACTTTGTGTACAGACTCCTTGACTAGTGAGGATTATAAAATGTAGCTTTTGTGGCCCTTAATAAGGGCCAAAGAGGCAACAGCCTAAAACCCTACTTTCATCTTCTTCTACAGAACCACAAGGCCTAGAAAGCTGAAACTTTGTGTACAGAATATTTTCATATTCTTCTCCAGACGCATCACACCTAGAAAGCTGAATATTGTACAGACTCCTTTACTAGTGGGGATTATAAATTGTAGCTATGATATGCCCTGTGACCCCTAACAAGGGCCACAGGGGCCGTGCCCGTAAAACCCATTATCATCTTCTTCTCCATGAGCAATAGGCCCAGAAAGTTGAAAGCTTGTCAGTATACTCTTTTACTAGTGAGGATTATGAATTATAGCTTT